>CM061531.1:207797668-207893145 GCA_030545055.2 Neoaliturus tenellus
TGAGGAATTCAAAAGTCATAGGGAACATTTAAAAATAACAAATATTGAAAAACATACAGATGCAGCTAATAAACCTACCTTGTACTATTTAACATTAAATCCATACATTTATACAAGAATAAAAGCATATCGTTGTATAGATACCGAAGGAAGGAATTTGGATGAACAATATTTCATGTTACATAAAATGAATTTGCTTTATTCCCAATCTATTGGTGCTTTATCTGTTATACCGGTTGAAGCAAAACGTTTATTGCAATATCCACCAGGTACAAGAGAAAGTATTTGTTGTAAGGAAGATGTATTAAATATTGGAGTTCCAAAATCCTTTTGTGATAATATAGAAACTTGGGCTGAAAAGGATGATAATGATATAGGCCAACCTTATAAATACACTGGCAATGTTCCTAAGAATGCTATCATATTTCCAGAATGTGAAAATTCAGATGTTTGTAAAAATAATCGTGATGGGTTTCATAATTTCATCCAACAATATGAAGTATCTCATATCTCAAAAATTAGAGAAGAATATTCTGACATTAGGGTTGATGAAAATTTTAAAATTCCAGATTGTTTTGATGACAACCAAAAATCATATTGGTATAAATTCATTAAAAATACCTCCCCTAAAGAGTTGAAATTTAAAAGTGATGTCATATCATCTTTTACTCCCAATTGTAAAATTACTCCCATCGGAGTAGTTGCAACAAGAAGAATATGCGAGGGAGATCCTTTGATATTTGATGGCAACAGTTTGGAAATAGATCAAATTCATACACCTCATTCGAAATCCCCATGGGACTGTGCAATTGAACAATTGGAAATTCCCGAATTAAAAAAAATAGCAGACGATGAAAAAGCAGGAGAGAGTAGAAATACTAGTGCTAAAACTTCAGCGAACCCACTCTCTTATTCTGGTTCACCCTTTGTTACATCTCTTGGTACTAATATAAAAATTCTTCCAAGACACAATTAAATGGAATTCAAATGTATTATGAGTTAAATTAGAATTAAGAATCAACAGATACGAACCGATATGGGGTTCCTCCTCCTCCTCAAGATTCAAACTCCCATCTTTCATAAGAGGTAAAAAGTCTATCGTAAACCCGTTTCGCGGTAAAACAAACTGTTGTAACAATTTATGTTTCAAAATTGCCATCATGGGAAAACTATTAGCTGATTCCCGAAAAAATTATCACAACATCCTCAACTACTTTAAATATGTTCATTTGAATAATAAATATAAATGGTGATGGATAAAAATGATGGATACAGAACCATAAACGATATAACATTGAAAAACCTACCACAATCATTCAATTTCACCAATTACAATAATCTAAAACTATACGGTACATACAAAAGAGTGATAAACAATAAAGTATACTCAGTAAAACGGAATAAGTCTCATCCAAACACCCCTCATTCAATCACCAGACTAAAATGCCAAAAAAATTTACCAGACAAAAATCATGACTCAGATCCCGTCTCAGATCTTACCCAAGATCCATACAACGACTCTGATCAGATTCAAATATTTTCATTTGTCAATTTACCACAAAACCCATTTATTATTAAACTACTAAGCTCTAATGTATAACTGACTTAAGCAACCTCCTGAACTTAACTCTTACTAACTTCACCATAAATCTAATATTTCTTTCAGTGTAAAGAACACATTTCTCTATCCAATCAACTTATTATACCCACCATATGGCCACTCCAGGGCTGTGGCGAGCCTTGTTGAAAGGCTGGACGAGACACGCTTTGTCACAGAACTAATAAACTGCACCCGGCCGCGACGGATGCTCTCTTGGCTGTTCCATTCTACGTGCTTCGTAATATATAGGGTAATTGACATAAGTCTTCCATCTGTTTTATAAAAAATAAAAAAAATAAATAAAAACTATAAGGGGAATTGCATAGAAGTTAAATTGCAAATACCATAGACTTTTCATTCTCTTTTAATTTTTTTTTTTTTGTTTGGGATTTTCAAATTACTATTTTGTGCAATATTTTTCCAGAATTGAGGCCAGCTTAAAAATTATATGAGTGCGAACAATTAGGTTATGCTTTATGAATGAGAAAGAAGATTTAAACAATGTAAATGTTTATGATATAATCTAAGATGTTTTATGTCTTAAAGATAAAATGCGTATGTTTCTGTTATTTAATTATGAGGAGTACTTAGTACCAAATATATGGTACCATTTATATGGTACCACCTAATGTATTGTTGGGTGGATTACATTTTATTTAATGGGTTGTTACCATGTCTTTATTGGTACTATCGAAATGCATATTGTTGGGTTGCAAAGAAATACACACATAACAAACTATTGATAGTTGTGCTTATCACACATCACGTGTGATAACTTCATATTTTACCACCTCAAAATTCTTCAAAATAAAATTTCTTTCTTTTTTTTAATCATGGCTAATCGTGAAGAATATGAACATATAACTAGCGAATAACAAATACATAAATAACAACAAAATGGATAATAATGTCAATAATAATAAAATACCTCTCGTTGCAGCCAAACAACGTACTCATCGTATTCCCAATGGAATTTGAGATTTTGTTACTTTCCATATAAACCTGCCATGGGGTGTTGTTAGAAAATTTAGTTTAATCCCTTAATAGTAACAGTAAACACCGAATTATATTAAGATCTGCACTTTATCAAGTTATGTCCAAAAACAAGAGATGAAAAAGGTTTTGTTGTTTTTCTTTAAGAATAACATGGAAAACACATTTTTTAATTTTCCAGGCAACCAATTGAGCTAAGTTTAAAAAAATGTTAAATAATTTTTAGTGTTTTTACGCTTTTTAAATGTTTACATTCAAAATTGTTAGATTTAAAAATCGGGATCGAAAAATGCACAAAATTAATTTTTGGCCCTTTTAAAAGCCCGTTACCACAATCCGATCATGCTGGCTCGCGAACTCATGAACATCGACCTGGTCTTACACCTCCATACTAAATTTCATAAAAATCGGAGGCTAATTTTAAAAGTTATCGGTATCATGATGTATAGTAACATATATAAAAGTTAAATATATGATTGTAGTTTTGAATAAGTAGGTAACTCAACCATTACTTTATTGTTACGACAGAATCATATTGCTTATCGCATTGTTCTTACGACAATAAATTGGATATGGTGCATTGGAAACTAGATTAGAAAACCGTTAATGTTTCTCATAAGTATCCACCTTCTTTTTTTATAATGGAAATTTAATACCACTCCATTTTGTGGTTAGTGGTTGTATCAATCAGTATGAGAGATGGCTATAATAATCGCTTGTGTCTGAAATCACTCGTGGCCACTTTCTTATTATTGAAACAAAATTATATTAATCGTGTTTAAAAAATTTTGCTATTATTCATGTATTCAACAATTCTAATGTTTCAACATAAACTTTTACAAAACCCATATTTTCTGTTTTGGAAAATGTTAGAATATAATTTTTTTATACACTTTTAAAATAACTTTTATTTTTATTATGAAAAACATGATTTCCCTTACCTAAAATGTTTAAAATAATATTTGTTATTCCTTTATTCAATTTAGGGACAAAACTACGATTCAAATAAAAATTAATTGATAAATGTAATACCTATCAATTCTTACTTCAAAATTTCTAATAACCTCTGTATCTACAAAGGTGCTGATTCTACCTGGCATTACCAAACCAATAGTTTAATTATATTTTAACAACTTTAAAAAGTCCCTTTGATTTACTTTGTTCAGATGTCATGTCTTTGGATTAGTTATTTCTGTAGCGGATAGTAAAAGATTCAAAAATATTTATCAATCTCATGTGTGTTTTATAACAATAATAAAGGCTCATGAGAGTGAATGATAAATATGAAGTGATAATATATAGACTGTGTAACCTCTCTATGTCAAACACAACTATCAATCGAATGTTACGTGTTGTATATCTGTGTAACCTAACGATTTGATTTTCAATGGTACACGTAAATACCCTTGTCGCAACAAACCTGCGTCCTAAGCGAATTTCCCAGTAACATATTTTGACTTCTTAATTTTAACAAAAAATATTATATGGGGTTTTTGTATGTAGTTTTGCTGCATTTAGGGTTTTATAAGCAACAGATAAATTATAACAGGGGGCAATTATGGGGTTAATTATTACAAGGTTCACTTAAGTTGGTTTTCTTTTAATTTCCGGTTCACATATAATTGTTTCAACTTAATTCGTGGTTTAGTCTATCAAATTATCGTCTTCTTTGCTGTGATTATGGATTTCGGTAGCAGCTGAACTTGTGCGGCCTTCTAGGTCTCCTGAAATTCAATGACCAGAAATGTCCAAGCTCTCAGTAATGGATTTTTTTGCCCTTAACATCTTAAGGGTTTACTTTCGCAAGATTAGTTCAACATCTTTATTTTGGTTTTACTGCTTTAATGATTTGGTAGCGTCAATTTCTTAAACAAATGAATTAACGACACAATAAACAACAAATACTAATTCATGCACATGGCAAAACATGTAGCGAACTGCACACAATCGTGGATTGAGATTGTCCACTCCATCCTCATGGATTTTGTAGTAAGGCTTCCAAACTAACGGTATTTTATTTACACCCCAAACTTTAAATCATTCAGTTTGCACAAGAAACAAGAAGCTTGTTAAAAGATTTATTTGGCAGTATTGGGGTAGGATTTAAGTGTTTAGCTCATCATCACATAAGAAACATTCAGCTTTTTGATATTTTATTTATGGAAATGATGTTGATTGATGACCTTGTAACTTTAATAAACTTCATATGTTGCAAACTAGATCTAGGATCAATTTAATCTTGCACCAATCCAAGGTTAGGACCTTATTTTCAAAATCTTTAGTTAAATCTCTAAGTTTCATGTCACAATTTTATATTTGATTTTTCAATGTACCTCTACAGTATTTCGTTATCAATAACTACAACTGCACCATCGTTGGGTGTCTGATAAGGCATGTTTAAGCTACGTGTCTAAGAGTGGGTTCAGGTTCCGCCACTTTCCTGTAAATTTACTCCACATTAGCACTTAAGATTTTACTGTTTTAAATAAAATTAGAAGACCTTAGGTTCTTGCTGAACCTACTTTTTAATTTTTCATGTTCCCTTGATTAGAAAATTAGCCTTTTGCAATGACTAACAGTTATGTATTTAATTCAACTAGGCGATATTACATAATTTAATAACCAACCCCTCAATCTACTTGGCTGTAAGGACGAAAAAGAACCACAACACAACCAGTTCAATTGATAAAACTATTCTACTTTAAATGAGGATAGATTGTGCACACCTCCTAGAGGTACGCATTGACCACTTGTGAACTTTATATTATAAATATTTCGTATTAGACGTCCTAATATCTTAAAAACCCTTTCAGAGGAATTCTTATTGTTAAAGAATATATCAATTATAATATATTTGAATATCATAAATTAATACTTAATATATTTTAACACTCAGTATATTTTAATTCCCATGGTTAAAAGTAATAAAATGATAAATATCAAAATTGCACAAAAAAGTTTGAAAGTGTAGGTTAGGGGCTGTCCATAAATTACGTTATCTGAAAATAGGGAGGGGGGGTCCAGATTGAAAATGACGGTAGGGTGATGTGCAAGGGGGGGGTCGGCTTTGGTATGACGTCATTTAAAAAATGATGTTTTGTATCAAATTTTAACGTTAAAACAACTATAAATTCTTACACAATTCAACTATTACAAAATAAGGTAATAAAATAATGATACATTAAGAAAATACATTAGAGACAATTTTAAGAATTGTTTTAGGTTTATTTTTCCATTGAGAAAGTCATTTTGGCTTATTTCTGAAGGTAAATTTAAATTTAATTTGTCAATGTTTTTTACGGCAGAGTTCATCGTCAGACCAAGGAAAGCAGAAAAATCATTATTTTTACTTCAAACGAAGGTTTCTTAAAAATGACGTCATTTTTCTGAGAGGGGGAGGTCAGACAAAAAAGCTATGACGTAATTTATGGACGGCCCCTTAAAATAAATCAAACAAAGTTTTTAATGATCAAAACTGTGCAATTTG
Source organism: Neoaliturus tenellus (assembly GCA_030545055.2). Lineage (NCBI taxonomy): Eukaryota > Metazoa > Arthropoda > Insecta > Hemiptera > Cicadellidae > Neoaliturus > Neoaliturus tenellus. The sequence goes on from CM061531.1 coordinate 207,803,749, forward strand.
ATGGTTGAAAGGAAACGCCATCACGCGGCGATGCTAATTATGATGTGCACGATATCGCCAATAAATGTCACTAACTGCATGTTAGGTTTCGATGGCCAATTACTTCAAGTATCGCCTAATTGATAAATAAAATGTACACGGTCAACATTGTTTTAATGTCACTTTTTCCTTACCACATCTTAGATAAAGCTGTACTCCATGCACTTATTTAATTTTTAATTAGTCTATCATTTATTCCTACTCTAAGTCAACCACTTTTAGTACGGGCAAATTTATTCGTTTTACGATTATATATGTAAAACGACTTTTATATGTGGTTTTCGGCCACGAAGTTGGTCACACGACTGGGAAAAGTATCTGTGTTATGAAACAAAAGAGAGGTAAACGATGTAACAGTTTTACTGATGCAATAGTGCTCTAAAACTTGTGTTCACGTTACCAAAGTGAAACTTCTATGGGGTTTCAACCAACGACGGCGACTGACTGACATGTCTTCAGCTTGTAAGTACTCCTTAAAGAATCAACACGCATTGAAAGTCTTTAGTTGGAAGAACAAAAGTTTACTACAAATTAGAGTACATTTGACAACTATAGAGTTGTCACTTATTCATGGACTCCTCGATATTATGATCGTTTTATCGTTTTGAAATATCAGCGTTGAAATAAAGAGTAATAGATTCAAATTTGACTATGATGTCTTTGTACTATACCATCAACTACAAGCAGAACATGATTTTTCTCGTGTTTTGCAATGTAATATTTTCGAATGTTTTCAGTAGCATAGTATTTGCAACTTTACCAGACGACAAGGATTGATCAATCTAACACTAATATTATATTGTTAACAATTAAATCGAGCGAAAGTTAATGCACATTTGAATTGAAACATTACATCTTCTAAGCATAGCTGTTTTTGTTGTACAACTTGTTTAACATAGTATTGTTTTGTGTTTAACATAGTATTGTAACTTGTGTGCAGCGTAGGAGAAAGGTAATGGGAAAGTAACTTGCTTGCCTATTAATATATAGATGTTTCAAACTCAGATACAGTTAAAACTATTTTTAATGTGAAAATGGACTAAATCAATTATGAGGGTTCAATATGTCAGTGGATAAATTGAAAAAAACTTAACAGGTTTTGTTCTTGCTACTGGTTCTTATGGGTTGTACACTCACGTCGGTAGAGGAGTATGAGTTCTGGTGACTAAATTAATTAATTGAAAAATTTTATATTTTTAAGTACATTAAATTTAGAATTGATTTTTATTTAATTTTCTGATATATTGCAACCGCTAATGATAATAATTCTATACCTTAGTTTCAATAAGGTGTATTCGGAGAATAGACGTTTGAAGAGGAAATATTCGGTGGTTCATATGTTATGGCAGAACGTTGTAATGACATATTATGTTATGGTATATCGGTCATCCACTACTATTATCGGTAAATGATAATAGTAGAGAAAACTTCTTTGGTCTTCGTAACATCATACACACCTGAAAACACCTATGACTTTTACACGTTATAATAATTCATGTGCCAACTATTCTGCTCATGTATACTGAGTAATTATCACACAGCCAACAAGCCGGAGTTGTGTCTCGACTGACGCTCAGTTGCGACTGATTTATCAATCTCTCTCTAATGACATTGAGTAATGATATCAGTTGACAGGCGCGTTTGACACGTTGTAATTCATGTATCAACTAATCTGGATCTACATATCATATAACTTCACGTGGATTTCTGTGAGGCTATTTACATTACAATGACTTTTTCATTTTAAATTTCATTTATTTCAGAAAAAAAACGGACACATTACAAACTACTTATATACTCAGCTTCAAAAGTCAATCTTGGCTTATCTGTAGTTCATTTTTCAACAACAACAATAATTAGTCATGCTAAATAACTCTTTATGGTGTGTTGTTTATTTCACAACTACTTCAAAGGTATGGTTACAATTGATTTAAATTTCTTGTTCTTAATTTTGAACAAATTATATTGTATTGTATTTTGGGCAAATTATATTGTAGCAAATCTAGCAATACTCAAATTACTTAATAGAAATTATGTTTATTAGAAAATTTTAATGGTTCAAATTTTAAAATTTTAAACTCAATTTTTGTGAGTAAAATATTTGTAACCAATTTGTTTAGTAATGTAAGTATTTCATTGATAGTAGGCAGCATGTTTCTTTGAAATTTGACTAATTAAATTAGTTAAAATAAACTAATTTAGTTAAATTAGTTAAATTTAACTAAATTTAATAAATTATAAATTAATTAAATTCATTAATTAATTTAAAATGAATTAAAGAAATTTAATAAATTTCATTAATTAATTTGAAATTTAATTAATTTCTTTGAAAGTTACCTAATTAGTAGTAGTTACTATTAATCACCTTTTATACAGATTTTAATAAATCATCTAAATGAGCAAGAACCACTGAACGACCTAAAGAAGATAAAGGTAGTTTTTTTCTTAATATCACAAAACAGAATTATTGATTCTAACACTATTTACTTTATATATTTTTTAATACAACGATTTAGGAGAATGCAACTTAGTGTTCAGCAAAAGCAGAGCAAAAGTGTTTGACATGTAAACTAGTTTTTTTAAATCTTATAAGCTTATTTATAATCCAGCAGAGTCCTTCAATGGCAAAACGTAGCCCCAGAAGCCTAGACGCATTCCGCAATATAAACTCTCTGACATTTTTATAAAAAGAAACATTCAGTTTTACAGTAGCAAATCCACGTTTTGTTCACACTGCAATATTTTTATCTGATACTTTCAAGATCAATTGAAGTTTTTGTACTTATTTTTTAATATTCACTGTTACATACAAATTTTTTCATTGTTTTCCTCTCTCATCAGGAGGCATTCAAACATAGATTACTTTAGTATTTTTTGACATAACATGGATGCAAAATTATTTTTCTCTCTTATCACAAACATGCTCCTGTCCGTTTACTTTTTTATTTTTCCTCCATAGTACAATTTATTGATAGTGAATTAAGTTTAATTAAATCACAGTGTATAAGGATACAGATTTTCTACAATGTGCAACTCAAAATTACAAACCAATGAATTTAATTCAGGAATAGGTGTGTGTCGTGTTAGGATTTATATGAAATTGTATCACTAAAGGAGTGTTGGACTCATGAAATTTTTTAGTTGATCACTTTAACAAAAGACATTTTACTGATTTGAAAGTGTGAGGTTTGGAATTGCAGAAATAGAAATTTGCCAAAAATACTCAATAATTGTATTTAGATTTAACTATTTGATCAACAGTAATATTGTTGTAATAGTCAAATTAAAAACACAATGCATTATCTTAAATAATTTTATGTGTTTTAAAGCATATTATAAGCTATTTGCGGCTTGAGAATCGAGTTTTTTTTTTTTTTGGGGGATCCGCCGGTAATCTCCAACGATCAAGCTCCTGAGGTTTCGTCGAGAACTAAACGACATTGCACGGGCGTCTAAAAATGCCTTGAATATTTATAAACTGGCCCTCGACCCTTATGTTAATTTTGATGGCACGAGTGTGTGATAATATTTGTCTACGAGCGTGACCTGTGCGACCTGTGAGATGAGCAACTCCGGCAGGGTGACGGACTGATCCGCGGGCTTGGCCAGGTGGTACGTTTATAGTCGCCCGCGGGATGCAGTTTTGGTCTCGATGAAACCTTCAGGAGCTACATCGTTGAGGGTTACGGGCGGCTCATCATCATCATCGTCTACAATTAATATTCATTTAACCCTGTCAGCCCTAGAAGCAGTTAAAGACCCCCTACTGACTCGTAATGAGAACAGCCCACATGTTGTATGCGACTATCTCCTTTACATCGCCTAGTGATATTTAGAGTCAAATCTTGGTAAAATCTTATAATCTAATAATAAGGTCCGATCTTATAATATAAAATATATTCAAACATATAGGGAACACAAAAGTCCCGCATGGGCTTGATATTTTCCGAACGGTTACAGACAAAGCAATCAAACGGTATTGAATTGTTTATTTTAATAAACTTTCGAAGGTGGCTATCTCTCATGTGAAGGGGATGCCTACTAAGAGTCAAAAGAAAATCTAAATCGTAGGAATAGATTGATATGTAAATTGAATTAAAGGCCCTACCTAGTAGAAAAAAAGCCGTATGCCTACTGTAAGGATATTATATTTATCCGTTATCTGTCCCCTGGAGGACTATCTGTTTCGGTGAACTTTGTAGGGTCAAAGGGAACCTATCCCTATACATTTTGTGTCCTATGAACAGAGGTCTTATGTTATCCCAGGAGCCAGATATTACCAACCTATTAATTATCTTAAAGAGTATAATAATTAGCGGTATCGTAGGCACCCCGTTACAGCACAATCAAACATAAAAATTGCCGAGGCGGAAATGGCAGGCACTCAAACTTAAAAAACGTACGGGCAAAATTTAAAAGGAAATAACTCTCGTATTGCTCATAGTAAAATTCAAATTTCGTGCTGAATTCATACTTGATGTAACTGTGGCAAACTGGACGGCGACTCAAATACACAAAATAATAAACGGTTACATTTTGTTGAAAATAATGTTTTCAACTTAAGAGATAAAAATTGTTACAATTGATAAATAAGTAATAACAGATAAATAAATAGTAGAGATAAATAGTATAGTGACAATGGTTAACTTAAATGTTATTCCGGAATGACGTTTGAAAGGAAATCAGTAACAGCCAACACGGCATGGCGATACAATATTGTATAACGCTTTAAAACTCAAATAGAAATCAAACATATTAACAAATCAGTTAAACCTTCTCAGGGTTGTATGCCGAAATATAGATTAAAATTTCAGTTTTATTATTTTTCAGTCAGGTCAGCTCACGTTATATTGTGGAATGAGGAGAGGTTCGGGGTGGGGGTTATGTTGTCAGCACAGAATGCACCCAATTAGTCTTACTGTTTCTAATCCAACCTAACAATATTATTAATCTGGTTTGCAAATTGGTCAATCCTCTCACTTTCTAAACCACAAATGACTTTTTACTGTGTAGTAATAATTGTTTAGTACCAGGTTAACCGAGCCTTGCTCGTTGATTTTAATTCACTTTTGTTATTCACAGTTAACAGCTGTTTACTTTTAGTTGTTATTTCGTTACCAAAATAGCAACCCATAAGAACAATGTTAAAAATTACGATTTTTAAACTTAGTTTTAGACAAATTTTGATTTTTCCTGAGGTTGATATTGTTATAAAACTTATTTTTGGGCCAAAACACATTTAAATACAAAGTTTAAGCAAAATCTAACCGCTAGATTTCGAGATCGTGGAACACACATCCCTTCAGACATTGCTCGTATTATAGTATAGGATATGTAAATAAATGTTTTTTGTTATTTTTGTCCTGTAACAACTTTGATTTTATTAAAATTTAGTTAAACGTTAATGAAAGATAACTACTTGGATAATACAATCGGATTTAATAATAACTCGGATAAAAGATAACTGCGTGCAGTATGATAGTAAAATGTTTTTCATCATACTGCACGCAGAACAGCCGTTTTATGGCTTATTTAGTCTACAAAGTTGGCCTTTTCTGTAGACGTTTTAAAGTGCATTGAAAAAAACATCTGTTAATTTTTTCCATGCCCTAACCTCAAATAGTAGTTTTCATCACTAGGACGGAAAGTGCCTTTTTTCTGTGCGTAACCGCGTTTTACGAGCGAGGGAAGCCGAGCTCGGAAATAGTGATTAAGCACAGAAAAAAAAAACACTTTCTGTCCAAATGATGAACAACGTTTTTCATCATACTACAAAAATATAAAATTCAAAAAAAATTTAAAAGTAAAAAATTTAAATTTCATTATCTGTTTACGTTTACCCGTTGACATCCATCTCAATTTAAATATTCTTTATAAACAGCTGATATAAAAGATGAATTAAAGACATGTCAAAATCTTGCATTAAATCGTAGTCTGCAAGTCGTTTTTTGTTTACATTGGCCTTATTTGTTTTGGATTAGTATGATTTTTGGAGAAGAAAAAAAACTTTTAGGTTAGCGCACGGAAAAAATTCACAGATGTTTTATCGATGCACTTTTAAAAGGCTACAGAAAAGATAAACTTTGTGGACTAAATACAGGGTGTCTCACGTAAGGTGTCTCAAATCGATTACAGATCAACAGTTTGTCCTACAATCTTGAAATAAAATCATTTCCCACTAAATTGACCCCAAGGAATAATTTAAAAATATTTTTAACGTTGTATAAATACAGGGTGTCCCAAAAACTGGGGGTCACAGGTTCGACTCTCACAAATTTCAAATACAAACATATGTCATATTATACATCATTAGAAAGGTCTATTTAATACAAACATTTTGGTGGAAACAGAATTTTATTATCTTTATTAGTTTCAAAATGGCGTCCATTTTTGTAGCCAAAATCAAAACTTACTGAATACCCTGTAATTCTTTTATTATTTGTCATAAAAGACTTCTGATTCAAAATACTTATTTGAAATAAGCTAAGCTTTACAATGATATGTCACAAGACAAAATTTATAAAAAAACTAAAATTTCAAAAATTTAATATTTTTGAAAATTTTTACATAAACAAAACTCAAAAATTTTAAATACAAACACATGTCTTTTTGTACATCATACAGGGTTAGGCAAAAGTCTGGATACCCCGAGTTAACTTTTTAACGCGTTGCAGTAGGAAAACCAAACTCGGCACATGTTTACAACATCAAAAACTGCACTTTTTCATCAACTACACAACTTTGCCCCTGCCCCCAAAATGGGGTATTTTGGGGGCAGCCCCAAATTTTCAAATGTAAACCCCTATCGAGTGACCCCTCATTTTAAACGGTTTATCAAGAGAAATTAAATGGCGCAAACCGGAGGTCGATATCTCACCCCTAACCAAAATGGCAGCCATTTCAAAATTTGACATGGGCAAGCAAGTATAAGTATGGACACCCCCAATTAATTTTTTAACACGTTGCAGTAGTAAAACCAAACTCGGCACATGTTTACAACATCAAAAACTGCACTTTTTCATCAACTACACAACATTGCCCCTGCCCCCAAAATGGGGTATTTTGGGGGCAGCCCCAAATTTTCAAATGTAAACCCCTATCGAGTGACCCCTCATTTTAAACGGTTTATCAAGAGAAATTGATTGGCACAAATTGGATGTCGATATCTCATCTCTAACCAAAATGGCAGCCATTTTAAAATTCGAGAAGGGTAAATTGACTTTACATTGGCTGCCATTTTGGTTAGAGATGAGATATCGACATCCGATTTGTGCCATTCAATTTCTCTTGATAAACCGTTTAAAATGAGGGGTCACTCGATAGGGGTTTACATTTGAAAATTTGGGGCTGCCCCCAAAATACCCCATTTTGGGGGCAGGGGCAAAGTTGTGTAGTTGATGAAAAGTGCAGTTTTTGATGGTGTAAACATGTGCCGAGTTTGGTTTTCCTACTGCAACGTGTTAAAAAATTAATTGGGGGTGTCCATACTTACACTTGCTTGCCCATGTCAAATTTTGAAATGGCTGCCATTTTGGTTAGGGGTGAGATATCGACCTCCGGTTTGCGCCATTTAATTTCTCTTGATAAACCGTTTAAAATGAGGGGTCACTCGATAGGGGTTTACATTTGAAAATTTGGGGCTGCCCCCAAAATACCCCATTTTGGGGGCAGGGGCAAAATTGTGTAGTTGATGAAAAAGTGCCGTTTTTGATTTTGTAAACATGTGCCGAGTTTGGTTTTCCTACTGCAACGCGTTAAAAAGTTAACTGGGGGTATCCAGACTTTTGCCTAACCCTGTATTAAAGCTCTCGTTAAACTGAACAACTTTGTAATTTACACTAATGCCATATCTCTTTTGGTTTTGTAGTAATAACGTAAAAATGTCATTTTCCCATTTAACTTGCATGTTAATTTAATGGTATGGCAACAATGGAAGAAGGACTGCCATACTATCATGTCCTGATTAATTAACATGCAAGTTAAATGGGAAAATGACATTTTTACGATATTACTACAAAACCAAAAGAGATATGGCATTAGTGTAAATTACAAAGTTGTTCAGTTTAACGAGAGCTTTAATATGATGTACAAAAAGACATGTGTTTGTATTTAAAATTTTTGAGTTTTGTTTATGTAAAAATTTTCAAAAATATTAAATTTTTGAAATTTTAGTTTTTTTTTATAAATTTTGTCTTGTGACATATCATTATAAAGCTTAGCTTATTTCAAATAAGTATTTTGAAACAGAAGTCATTTATGGCAAATAATAAAAGAATTACAGGGTATTCCGTAAGTTTTGATTTTAGGTACAAAAATGGACGCCATTTTGAAACTAATAAAGATAACAAAATTCTGTTTCCACCAAAATGTTTGTATTAAATAGACCTTTCTAATGATGTATAATATGACATATGTTTGTATTTGAAATTTCCGATATTCGAACCTGTGACCCCCAGTTTTTGAGACACCCTGTATTTATACAACGTTAAAAATATTTCTAAATTATTCCTTGGGGTCAATTTAGTGGGAAATGATTTTATTTCAAGCTTGTAAGACAAACTGTTGATCTGTAATCGGTTTGAGACACCTTACGTGAGACACCTTACATAGACAAGAAAATGGATGTTCAACATGCAGTATGATGAAAAGTTTTTTCGCTACACTACTAGGTTTTCGTTGTATGTTTATCACCTAAGAAAATGCATCATGTAAAATTTTACTACGTAATGAGAATGTTTACTACGGAAAACAAATGTTTACTACCGAATATAATATTTACTAATAACTTTTTTGGATTACACCGATATAAACAAACAAATATCTGTTATCATTCCTTAAACTAAAAGGTAATAATCATTTTTAAATGTTATTAGTTTGGACACGTTTTGTATGTTTTTATGATGTATTTGTTGTTTTGCGATAAAGAAATATTAAATTCTCTGTTTTTATTTTAAAAACTAATCAGTCTTCGTAGTGTAGCGAAAAGTATCGTTCAAAACATGAGCGAAAGTGGTTTTGCATATTCTCGACCATATTTGAAGTGTTCGATAAATCTCTCACTTTAAGCGTATTGTCTCGAACATGCAATTACCCACTTTTGACTCTTGATATGAAATATACTATTTTTCTTATGCAAAAATCTTACTTATCCAAAACAAACAAGGTCAATGTAGACAAAAAAACGACTTGCAGACTATAATTTCAATGCAAGATTTTGATATTTCTTCAATTCAACATATATATCAGCTGTTTAAAGCGAATATTTAAATTAAGATGGAAGTCAACTGCTAAACCTAAACAGATAATGAAGTTTTAATTAATTTACTTTAAAATGAGTTATCCGTTATATATTTTTGCAGAACGATGAAAAACGTTGGTAATCACTCCGACGGAAAGTGTTTTTTTCCGTGCTTAATCACTATTTCCTCGCTCGGTTTCGCCTCGCTCGTAAAACGCGATTGCGCACAGAAAAAAAACACTTTCCGTTCTAGTGATGAAAACTCCTATTTTGCTTCCTTTAAATTTACAGTTTCTATTAAATCATTTGCTTGTAATTTTTTTAAAGAAGGAATTTAAAAATCGTAAGTTTGAATACAGTTTAAATTATTGTGAAAAAGTAGCAATGTTTGAAATACACAGCAATTAATACTGCAGTTTTGTATTAGATATATATTTAAGAATGCAATTTTTATTTAAAAAATCTATAAACAGTAAAGTCTTTCGGTTTATTAAAACACCTTTTTAAATTACCTGATGATATACTACGTTTAATTTTTCAGTTGATAGTTTCTGTGGTTCTTAAATCATAAAAACCGGAGAACGAACGTAGTTCCTTTTCCATCATTTCATCCTATTTAATACATTTGAATACCCCAAAATAGAAGACTTGAAAAAAATATAAAACGAAACAGAAACTCAAAATGATATTTATTGCCATAATTATCGAGTCTCTGGCCTTATTTCATTAGAAGTTAATTGTTCCATGACCTCTTGTGTTTAATTTTTAGCTTTGGTAAAAAAATGTTCACCTCACTATTGTTGCGTCGCATTCAAACGCCTACACAATACGAGTTGATTAATTAATCAGGGATATGACATGAAATATGCAGCGGGTTTGTATTTACCTCGGAGAATGTAATTCATATTCCACCAGTGTTGCAGGTTATTCTAGCAGATACGTGTTTTCTCAAGTAAATATTTTTTCAGAAAGTTAACTTTAGGTTGGTCATTTCTACCGGAAACAGACAGTTGAACTAATGTATAGTAGATGTCTTCTTAACCTATCGACTATGATTCAGCAGGTCATTGATTCGATATCCAGTAATCTTTCAGAAGTTAATGGTATTGGTTATTCGCACAGCCTTTAGTCATTATATTAAAATTGTTATTAAAGCTTTTTAGGAGATATATGTGTTTAAATTCAAAATAAAACAAATGAAAAATACGTGGAAATGAAAGGGGTTTGTAGACATTCGAAAGACGCCATTAAAAAGACTACTAGACCTAGTTTTTCATTAAACTTAATTTGTTTCAATTGTAATCAAATTATAATATTAAAACATTCCTATTTATTTATGAGTGGATGATTTTTTTTAGGGAAAGGCAGGAAAGATGTAATTACGCACACAGGTGGCCAGCTTGTAGTGTGGGACTCCCCTAAAAACTGGTATACCAACTAAAAAACCTCCACTACTCTTTAGGAATCTAGCCTGAAATTATTTGTCACATTACATCAGGCTAGGCCTAAACTAGCCGAAGCCCATTGAGCTCACTCCTTGACCAGCCGCACGGTCAGCGGATATGAGCCGCTTAGCGGTCCAGATCAGTTTTTTTTCTATGGAGGATGCCCCGAACAAAGAATCTCAGCAGCCCTCATCCTTTAAGATCTTTTGGCAGACCTAGTCCACCGAAAATGCACCAAAGGTTTGTGTGGTCTCCTGGCGGGACCCTTCCCAACGGGGGCAGTGGAAGAAGGTGTGCTCCACATCGTCAGAAACGCCCGGGCAATAAATGCAGTCCGGTGAACCGGTCTTGCCCATCGCGTCCCACCTATGGTTGTACCTGCTTGATAATTCACGCAGTCCATCGTCCGCGGGCGTCGTGCTCCCAGCTGTGTTGCAACTGCTGGAAGGTTCCTCTCTCCTACCAAGAGCTTGACAGGGATGACTCCGGCGACCACCAGAACAGCAGACTCGGACACTGTCCGGTAGGCGGAACACACCCGGAGCGCCGCTTGACACTGAACCCAAGTGAGTCGCAACCTGTATAACTCTTTATCTAGAGCGTCTGCCCACACCTCTGCTCCATAAAGAAGCACGGACCGGACCGCTGGATGAATAAATAAAAATGATTTACTATAGTTGAAATTTATAAATTGATATTTGTAATTGATTATAAAACACGAACGGTAATCTAACATTTTCATATGCAGAAGCAATGTTAACGAAATAAAGTTATTTTTGGTTTTGGAGGTTTAAAAATATGAACGGACATGAGAAGTGGCAGTAGTAAAATTAAAACTAATTACCCAAACCGATGTCGGTATAATGATATGTAGATTGGTTTTGCTACGTGTCACAAAGCACGCCTTCAATTTGTCATCAGTATGTGGTGTTCAAATTAGTGTTCTTTATTCCAAAATAAAAATAACTCTCCATTGCAGTACTAGAATGGACATAAAAATGAAAATTGTGTATAATTTTTTAATTTCAAATTAATGCAAATATTTTTGTCAACTAACTGTGTGCTGTAAAATGATTTGTATTAAGATTGTTTTGGTAAACGTGTTTTAGAAGGAAGTTTATTAAGAAAACAAATCACTAGATATATCAGGTTTTCGCAATCTTTGCATACTATAAAAAAATGAACCCCTGAATTCATCGTTTGGTTTTCATTCATTAAATTTTTTAATGGATAAATTTGAATTAATTTTGTTTCTTGAATGAAAAATGTTTTACTGTACCACAGTAGACATTCTAATCATAGTTAAGTGAAATCGCAGAGGAGCAAATTAGGTATTATGTTGTCGTTTAGTACAAATCAGTTGACAGGTACACCGGGTGTAATATTGCTTTGCTTGTTTAGTGCGTGCAAAACTAGATTGTTACACCTATCGCTCACCTTAGCATGAGGTTGGTCAAATGTTCTGTAAATTAATAACAAATGTATATAATTAAATTTGATATAATTATTGTTTTACAATACGAAACTAACAGCAAAAAAACTAAGCTGCTTCCAATATGGGTACTGTATACGTTATTTTAATTGTATTGAAACCGTAAAGGAAAAAAAAAACTTCATGCAGAAAGAAAAAGTTTTAATTATCAACATTTAGGTATGTTGTCAAATATTTCACGGTTCGGATTCTAAAATACACCATTGCATTTGTACTGTAATTCGGTTACTGTCGAATTGTCTATACAAACTTTACCCATCTCAAAGCTGGCTAATTTTTATACATTAAATTTATTTCTGATAATTGCTATAATTTACCAAGTTTCACTTATAAGTAAGATCGATCCAATAAAATAAGACTATTTTTTTAAATTCAGATCAACAGACAGACGATTCGTATTATTATTGAAATAATCATAATCATATTTATTCATCAAGAACGTTTATAAATTACTATCACAACATATTTTTTGGTGTATGAAAGCAGCGCAATTTACTATTAATTGTAAGGTCCATTAAACTAAAAAAAACCTAGTATCTAATTAATTTGTCATAAAATGTATACATCGAAGGCATTACAGTAGCAAATATTAATTCTTAATTAATGTAAAAAATAAATTAAAAATACCATAAAATTTTGAGTTTTTTTTACTTGTATTTTGGAATTTGTACATCCACTAATGCATTAACAACATAATGAAAGTTAATGAAACTGAGAGATTTCCTTACATGACACTATTAGTGTAGTAAAATTAGTCGGGAAAAATGAAATAATTTTTGGAAAGCTAATTTCTTTTGAAATGTGTTCTATGGCATCCCCTGACCTTCCTCCGAAAAGTCCCCTGAAATCCCATGTGGGGATCATGCCAAAAAATGAGGGGTTGGCCTCTAAGGAGTTAAAATAAATTTGGATACTAAGCATACTAAATTTCAATACATTCCAGAAGGTTAATATACAGGGTGTTTATAAAAAACCTGATCGATTTTAACTTTGTCTCACTCATTCCGTGTTAGAGGTATAAACCTCTAGTTTTCATTATTTGTTAGGGAAGCTCAAAAAGTTTTATAATCAGCTGTTTTTATTAGCAGTACCTTCTTACATTGCTGTGTGATAAACAAAAACAAATAAGTAACATTTTACGATGGATCCTCGAGTGAAGACGCAGTGTGTCGAGTGGTTAATAGAAACTAAGTCTCCTCTTGCTGTTCAGCGTAGATTTAGAAGGAGATTTAACGGAAATCCTCCTTCAAAGAACACGATAAAAGCATGGTATGAGAAGTCATGTATGCTCCCATGACCCATGGGAGCATACATCACAGAAAAGGCAATGGTCGTCCAAGGGTAAGTGAAGATAATGTTCAAAGAATTCATCAATCATTTCTTAATAATCCGAGGCAATCAACAAGATCTGCAGCTCGAGAGTTGAATATTAAGCATTCCACTCTACACAAAGTGTTAAAAAGAGTTTTGCATTTTCGGTCTTATAAGTTACAGATAGTTCAAAAGATTACGCGACAAGACTGGGCCAGACGCAGAGAATTTGCAGTTACAATGCTCGACCGTTTAGAAACTGACAATAACTTCTTAAACCGGATATTTTTTTCTGATGAAGCTACGTTTCATGTATCAGGGAAGGTGAACAGACACAATGTCAGGATATGGGGATCTGAGAATCCTCATTTTCACCAGGAGCATACTAGGGATAGTGAGAAGGTGAATGTTTGGTGCGCCTTATCTTGCAACAGATTGATCGGCCCTTTCTTTTTTGCCGAAAGAAATATCAATGGGAACATTTTCGTGGATATGTTGGAAAACTTTGCCATTCCACAGTTTGAAAATGAGCAACCAAACATGATGTTACAACTAGATGGCGCTCCACCTCATTGGAGACAGTTTGTTCGTGACTGTCTCGACGAACATTTCCCAAATCGTTGGATTGGCCGTGACGGACCCATACCTTGGCCACCAAGGTCGCCAGACATTACCCCATGCGATTTTTTTTGTTTGGGGGTTTGTAAAAGATCGTGTTTACTCCAACAAAGTCAACAGCCTGGAAGAAATGAAGCAAAAGATCAGAGAAGCATTTGATGAAATTGATGTTCCGATGTTGCGGCGAGTTTGGGCAGATCTCGAACACAGACTTGATTATTTAAGAGCTAATAATGGAAAACATGTAGAAATAAGATAGTGTGAATGTGTCATCGTAAACTTAAGAAAATTGTCTTTAATTTAACATTATTTTAAAAAAATTGTGATGAAAAATAAAAGAGCTATGACTGTTTAAAATCGATCAGTTTTTTTATAAACACCCTGTATATCAAATTAAAGGTCTTAAAATGTAGAGTACAATGCCGTAAACCAGACCTAAATATAACGGTCGGGAGAGAAATGTCATACGTTCAAAATTTAGAATAAAATAATTTATCAAAACTTTGCAATGCAATAACTTCCGACATATTTGACCTTTTGAGGTCTGGTTTTCGGCTATGTACTCTCCTTATTAAGACCTTTAAAATTATGTATAGCATGGCTATGGACTAAGAAAAAATTTTTAAAACTCCCTCTTTGGGACGTCCATGTAGAGGGTGGTTCAAGGGTAACATGATGGGCATATGTCAACATATCCCTATTTGCAAAGGTAATTGTACAAGCAAACGTGTGCCGCAAACCGGACCTCAAAAGGTCAAGTTTTTTGAATATTATTACATTTTTAAGCGTTTAGATTAAAATTTGATTTTTATTCTAAGTTTGGCAGGCTGCCATTTCCGACTCAAGCAACCTTTTGAGATGGGGTTTGCGGCATTAAATTCTACTACTTAAGAGCTTTAATTTGATATACATAAACCTATTGGTCGATGAAATACTTATTTCTGACTCCACGAGGGCCATCCCATCATTTTTAGGCATGTTGCCCACTGGGGATTTCAGGGGACTTTTCTGAGGGAGGTCAGGGGATGACATAGAACACATTTCAGCAACAATTGGCTGTCCAAAAATTTTTTTATTTTCCAGCCATATTTTGGCCTAATTTTACTACACTATATCTGAATATCTGAGTTTTTCTGTTAGTGCTTGGCTAATTTTCGACGAATTAATTCGAAAAAATACTTTAATAAATACTGTGAAGTATTTTGAGTTTTGATTTTAAGTCTCTCGCTCCCAACATTTTCTCACAGTTATATTGCGTAAACCAAATAGGATCTTATTAAAAATTAATGATAAATTCATCTATGGACATTCACTCTCGAATTTCAAATTAATATTTTTAATTAATAATAAAAAGTAACTCTTTTATGAAATTAGCCATTCTGAGAAGGAACCTTGATTGTGTTGAGAGGTACATAATAAGGAATTTACTGTGCAAATGACACATTGAAGAAAACATTGCTCTGCCTCATGAAATAGCTTGTATGTTTGTTGAGGACCGTAGAGCACAGAAATACAGCAGCAGAAATTGCCGACCTCCAATCCCGTGGTGGGTCTTGTAACACTCACACAAGTCAAACACAACTGCGATTGTCCCATTATAACTGAAACAACATATTTCCGTCCGATGTAATAGATCGGGTATTAAATTTCTTGGATTATAATTTTTTTATCATAAAAATTATTAATAAACTAATTTTTTGTTAAAATATTTTTAGTACCGTAATAGTTATGTTGTGTATGGGAAATTAGTCACAAACATAGTTGTAATGAATTTTATTTTCATAAGAAGCATCTAGCATTGATTATCAGTGGCAGCATTTTGTGGCTTAAACTAGTTTGTTCACATGTTTGCAAAAATGCGATATACTTAAAAAGTAGCTAATGATGTAATTTGAGATATGGTTTCAATACTGCCTTATCATAATTTAGTGTTGGACATCACGTTTATTGATTCAATTTTAATCAGGTCTATGGTAAATTAAGCTGTAAACAAATAACAATAGGTATAATTCAAAGCCATGATTATAGTTTAGCATCTTTATAGTTATTGGGTGAGTCGGTGGCCTAGTGGTTAGCGCGCCGGACTTCGAGACCATGGCAGCGATGTCGTGGGTTCGAATCCGCGTTCTGCCAGTGACTTTTATCAGTACCTTTCACCTTGTACTGTAGCGGCTCACCCCCTTACTTTGTCTAATACGTTCCACGCACAGATCAATAGTCTATGTGGACGGGGCAAAGTAAGGCAAAAAGAGGTCCGCCAACCTCTTTGTTAAAAAAAAAAAAATCTTTATAGTAGTTTTTCTGATCTCTCAGTCAAGCTCAATTACCAGTGAATGATTGTGTAGTGAACAAAATTATGGCCCCCCTATGTCTGAAATAGTAAGTTATACTTTGCACGCTCATAAGGCTGGGTGGCTTTACGTGAAGATTGCATCGCGTCAAGCTCTAAGTTTGCTGACTACTAAAGGAAAGATAATAAGCCCAGTTTGTTGACAAGCCTTGGACTACAGTATAAGTAGATGATGATCTACTGATCTACTGAAAGATCAACAGTAAGTTGGAGGTTTGATATTTATATTATTCGTCAATATCGTCATAGGCTTAGGACTGCTGAACGAACAATCATAACCGCTTTATGAACTGCATAAAAAGACTAAAAGAGTAAATATAAAAAAAACTCTCTAAAGTTAAATGAACTAATTAAAGAAATTAGTTTAGTTAACTTGATAATGTATTGACTGGGTAGCCGAGTAATGATAGTGGTCACCTCACACCCCTGAGGCTGCCAGCTGCCAGCTACCTCTACCCCCTCGCCATTTGTCTGTGGGTATCATCTCTTAACAGGTCGACGGTAGATAAGGTCACAGTTCGGACCAATCCGTGTAAAATCGTAAAAAATGCCGATATCGTTTAAACCGCCTTATTCAAATGAGTGACAATAATACAATAGCTACTTTGTTAGAAATATTTCAATATTGAAATCTTTTTTGTTCGTTTTTACTTACTGTAATTTAACCACCCCTGATTCAACATTGTTTCTAAATTGGTCACGCATCCCCGACTGACGCCCATACTTTGTGGTTGGCTATTGCAGGAGTTTTTCAATTCGTTGGTTTAATCTATGCCAATTTTAACACAGCTGTTGGCTTGGGCCGGTCTTCACCAGGGCGACACACCTACTTTTCGGTGCCCCGGGCAGAGAGGCACGATCCCCGATGTCACCTTTGCATCTGAGTCGCTCCTTCCGAGGATCTCTGGCTTAGTTGCAATTCACCCATAAAGTTTTATGTTCCCAAACGTGGACGTATTTAAACCAATCCGAGGAAACAAGAGTTTCCAATATTCACTTTACTAACGTAAAAGTACGTTTTTTCAGTGATAAATAAATTTTATAAGAAACTTGATAAAACTAGCATTGGCTATACATTTGTACAGGCGTTATAAAGAGTACTTATCGATGATTGTACAAAAAAATTTAATTACATAACATGGATTAGAAATTCAATAGACAACAACCAATTATATACTGAATGAAAGCAAATATTCTAGTTGGAGGAACTTTTATTCTGAGAAGGTTAAAAGATTATTCAGATATGCAAGTGTTCAAGTGGTAATAATTTATGCACCCAGGTCAAAACTGAACACTAAACGCCAGCTTGTGGCGGCCTATTGTCCAATACCGCAACCTATTTGACCGAGTAACGACACACTATACCAAGTTGAGTCAGTAAGGTCAGGTTGGTGATTATTTACATTTAGCTGTACAATTGTTTCTGTCAGTTGCTATTCATATGGTAAAATAGCAATATAGCAAATCTTTGGAATATAGCAAATATAGAAATATAGCAAAATCTTTCTTAACCTTTTTTCCTTTGGCGGACTTTTGGTTTTGGAGACACGGTTTCATTACTCAGTTATATTTTATTTCCCACTTCATTAATACCTTAATTTCTTGTAACACGTTAATAACTGTCCAGGGTAAATAATAATTATAAAAAATTGATTCCATTGTTCATTGCAAGATTTAGTTATTTATTGTTTTGGAAAATATAAAGATTCAACATTATAGTCAATTATAGTGTCATCTGCAATTTCGGATAGTATGCCTATTAAGTAATCAAAGCTACTTGTCCCGCAAGCTCTTAAAGCTACCCTACAGGGATTTAATTTATTGTAATCTAAAGCTATGTATTTTAAGACCAAGATCAATTTGTAAGCCTTTTACTTTTGTCACCACACAGAATCACATCTGTAATTGTATTCCTGAGTGCTGCAAACCCAGTTTAAGTGGCATTGTACTTTGGCCAAGATACAATTATTTCAAAGTATTTAAAGAGATTGTTTTTAACAAATAATTATTTCATAACTCGCAACTCTATGCAGTTTTGAAATGTTTAAATGTGATTAAATATCAATGAATGCCAAAATGACTGAAGTGTTTCCTTGGTTAAACACAGTTAGCAACCCTTATAAGAGACAGGATGTGTGGGATTACCTCACGTTACATTGTCGGCTGTTTTGACAAGCTGTAGTAAACCTGGTTGACATCTGATATCTCGCCATCTCCTTATATCCCCCAGTTACTTGTCACTCAGGTTACAATGGACAGCGAGTAGTGTAAAATTGCGGCCGCTGGCCCAGTTCAAGGTCACCTGAGGGATGACGTCATCGAGGTCAATGACCTCACCGATGACGTCATCGATGACGTCATCGATGACGCAATCGATGACGTCATCACTAATGACGTCATTTCGATGACGTCACACCCATGACGTCACAGAAATGACGTGCTGATGACGTCATCACCCCTTACGTCATCAAAACGACGTCACCGACGCCACTAAGGTCAAGGTCACGCAGAAACTTAAAATTTTTTAGCACTTTTGCCGTTTCTCGCACTACGCTCCGAGTTTCAGTCAGAGTCCCCGTGACCTTGACCACTTGGAGCGAATTTTCGACGAGAAACGGCAAAAGTGCCAAGTTAAACTCGAGTTTCTGACATGACTCTGCCTAAATGGGCAATCGGTTATCCCTCAGGTGACCTTGAACCAGTACAACGCCCGCAATTTTATGTTACTGTGACCTTGAACACTTAACAACGGAGCGCCGACACCGATGCGCACCCCACGACAGCCATCGAGTGACTGACTGTCAGGCTCTGTGTATGCTAGGTATATTGGCTTGAGAGACTAAGACTCTAAACCGTCAGGAATGGGAGTAACTAACTGAATTTTGCAAGGAAAAGTCATTTCATCCAATATTTTAAACAAATCCTCATCAGTAAAACTGACATTAGTCTGTTTTGTATAAAACTTAGGGTGTCCGCGCAACAGTTTGCGCCACTTAGCTAAAGTCGAAACTCTCTTAACTTTGAGTGGTGGACAGTGAGCAACTAACAAAGTCTTAACACGGCTAAGTTTCTTACCTAAAGCGTCCCGCGACATGGCTTCCCCTCACAAAAGTCCGCACAATACTGAGAGACTGCTTGTAGCGCATGAGTCAAGGGAAAAGAGGTGGGGGAAACAGCAGGAGTGGGGGAAGGTCACAGTGGTGGGGGAAGGTGAGGT
This sequence comes from Neoaliturus tenellus, assembly GCA_030545055.2. NCBI lineage: Eukaryota > Metazoa > Arthropoda > Insecta > Hemiptera > Cicadellidae > Neoaliturus > Neoaliturus tenellus. The sequence goes on from CM061531.1 coordinate 207,823,459, forward strand.
GGTACGCTGGAGTATCGCATCACTTCACCATGAGCTGTCCTACAGTCAACACACTGTTCTCTTGGCCCGAGTTGGCACTAGAAGAAACATTTCTGTACAGCTTAGGCTGTGAGAGCCGAGGAAGCAAAGTCAAAGTGGAAATTGTGTTAAACTCCAAGATAAAGAGTCTCCTAAATAAACTAATTGTATCCCTGCAATCTCCTATAACTTTAGAGAAATACCACTTTATTAAGCGACACCTTATACTTTGGCAAAACGAAGCGGAAATGGAAAAGATTACAGTAAAATTAATTTAACTTAAAACTTGGACTGGACACTCATGGCGATACAACGTGGCGTGCAAACGCCACCCTAAACATTACAAGTTAGGTTATTGAGCACCTCTGGTACGATAACCGATGTGCTAGAGTTAAAGTGTGATGACCTTGAGTCAAAACACTGAAACACTACAAGTCGATATCGTCCCAGAGTTAAAGTGTAGTGACCTACATTCAGAACTTGTAAAATTACTTACATATAGAGAGCTAGAGAACAGCGAGACGCACCGCATGGAAGCCGGAGACATACTGGCGAAGCGGTGTTGTGCAGCCTAGGGACCCAGTTGTGGTGGGGGTATAGCCAACACTTAGAGTACAAGTGTTGTTGTGGGTGACCTTGACCCACTTAACTTACCTGACCCCCCCCCCCCGACAAAAAGTGCGAGCCCCCCCCCCCCCCCGACAAAAAGTGCGAGCCCCCCCCCCCCCCCGACAAAAAGTGCGAGCCCCCCCCCCCCCCGACAAAAAGTGCGAACCCCCCCCCCCCCCCCGACAAAAAGTGCGAACCCCCCCCCCCCCCCCCCGACAAAAAGTGCGAACCCCCCCCCCCCCGACAAAAAGTGCCCCCCCCCCCACCCCCACCCCCACCCCCACCCCCACCCCCACCCCTGATATCCTGGGCGTGGCAGCCCCGGCGGGGATATAAGGGGGTCCAGCCAGAGCCGGCTCGCAGTCCGCTCCCGCGCGTTGAACGTGAACGACCGGGACGGACCGCCATAGGCATCACTAAACATTGAATGGCGCCTTCAGTGTTTAGCGAAGTCTACTCTAACTTTAAGACTTGTATTAGTTGTAAGATATTGCGCTTGCGTTTGGGTATTGGGAATTGATTTATATGAGAGTGTTTTACTTGTACCCTATGTCTCCTGTGTCTTTTATCCTTTGTGTCTTGTTTGTTATATGTGTTTAATGTGTATGTGCTTGTTCCAGCATTGACTACGTTGAGCTCAATTGTGTGTTGTAAGTGTGTTATATGTTTGTCAAGTGTATACGCTTGTTTTAGCAATCCCCCCTTGAGCTTTTTCAATGCTCAAAGTAAATTGTAAAGTCAGGGAACGGGAGTAGGCCCCCGTGTAAAAAGCATTTTATACCAACGTTAGCATGAGTCCTCTCAGGCATGCAATATTGCGGCTGGGTTTGGGACTCGGTCCGTTTGTATGCTGACATGCAGACCACAGCTGTGGCCAATTTGCGGTGGCCTCTGCACTCGGACCGAGGGCGTAAGCCACTAGGGCTGTCCTCAACCTCTTGTTTCCCTTCTGGAAACTCAAAATTATGTAAATGAATCTTTGTTAGCTATTTGTGTTTTTAGTCCCCAAGGCCCCCGAACATTCGTGGTTCGCCATGGATGTACGGGGGCCGAAATTTTTTTAATGTCCGTGTGGCCTTGACCCACAAAGATTTATAAAAATTTACTGCATTGATAAAGTTAAATAGTAAAGGTAGGGTACGGGAGTAGACCCCCGTGTAAAACAATTTTAAACCAATTTTAGCATGGGTCCTCTCAGACATGCAATATTGCGGCTGGGTTTGGGACTCGGTCCGTTTGTATGCTGACATGCAGACCACAGCTGTGGCCAATTTGCGGTGGCCCCTGCACTCGGACTGAGGGCGTAAGCCACTAGGGCTGTCCTCAACCTCTCTCAAAATTAAGTAAATGTTTTGTTAGCTATTGAAAAGACAATGCAGTAAATGTTTACAAGTCTTGCGTGGCGAAGGGAACACGACATTGGATGTTGCCTTGTTGTCATAGTTGGGTCTCTTTGGAGGCTACAGCGATGACAACCCAAGTGCCCCACACCCCCATCGGGGGTGTGGGGCTTAATTTTTTAAAGTTTTACCGTGACCTTGACCTAAATATATAAAAGTTTTCAAAATTCTTTAACAGTCAGGTCTTATTAACAAGGTAAATATATTAAGCTCTTTTAAAAAAATGTACAAGTCAAGTAACACACAAGGTTTGACTCGTCTATAAGTGTGTCTTTTTTGGAAGCTTCAGCGATGTTAACATAAACGCCTTAAGTGAGGCTTATTGTTTTAAATTGACCCCCCCCCCCCCCGACAAAAAGTGCGAACCCCCCCCCCCCCCCGACAAAAAGTGCGAACCCCCCCCCCCACCCCCACCCCCACCCCCACCCCCACCCCTGATATCCTGGGCGTGGCAGCCCCGGCGGGGATATAAGGCGGCCGGGTGGCATGCACTTCTCATTCCTGTCCAGGTTCCCGTACCGGACGGTCCTCTCTCGCTCCTGAGATTTTATTTACTTATTTCAATCTTCTTTTCATATTTACTCTTTTCATATTTACTCTTCATTTATTCGCTTCATGAAGATGGGTCTTAAGCTCAAGAATTACCCACCAGCTTCTTCAACCTCGGCCAACACGCCTCAGCCCTCATCGTCCTCCGCTCCGATCCTAGAATACCTCATGACAGCGCAGATTCTGAGCTGCCTGACGATGCCGCCACCGCCGCCGCCACCGCAGCCTGCCTCGATGCCCAGCCTTTCACCATTGCCACCAACATTGGAAGAGGTTGGCGCACCTTCGGCTTCGGAAGAGGCTGGCGCACCTGCGGCATCTTCAAAGAACCCCAGCGGACGAGTCCTGATAGCCTCTCCAGCACTCTCTCTGCTATCGGACTCGGGATCGGAGTCTGCGGTGTTCGAAGAGGCGCCAAGGTCGAGGATAACCCCCTACAGTCGAACTAAGAAGATCCTATCCTACACCAAATCCCAATGTCCCTCACCCATATCCCCCATGCCACCTACACCAACCAAACCACCCCGTAAATCAATCTTCTCCCCCGAACTTCCCTCAATCGACCTAACCCGTTCACCTACCCCACCCAAAATTGTCTGCAGCCTACCTTTTGACCTACTTAAACCTTCACCTCCCACCCCCATTCCTTCTAGCCAGCCTAAACCTGACAAGCTCCAAAACACTCCAGTAAAGCGTCCAACACAAAAACGTAAGCGTGTTAAACTCCCTGCTGGCAAGGGTAATAAATGCGATTACGTGTGGATGTCAAAAGACTTTGGGATTCTTTGCTGTCAGAAGTTTGCTGTTTTAGATAAAGACCGTTGCCAAACGCACTTGAACAAAAACATCAATCTTCCGAGAGTAAGACCCTACAGTCTTAACAACATTAGGTCTAAAACATCCCAACCCAGACATCCCCACAGTCCGCAACCGCTTGATATTAGAAGACTTAAAATGGATGAAAAATATTATTTTATTGCTCAAATTTATGGAGCTTTTGATGCCAAAGTAGAAATCATTGTAAAAGGTGATGGCAGCCTTCATACAATGAAAGTACCCGTTCGGATGGTACAAAGACAATTTTTCATCCATAAAAAAGGCTATCTAATACGAAGGGAAGGATGCCAATCTGTGTGGGAAATGGATTAGGATGTAGGCCTACCAAAAGAAATTCTAAATTGTTAGGTTGTGTTGGACGATATTTAAAAAACAAAAATTCTTCTTCCAAATTATTTTTTCCAAATTTAGTCCTAACCCTCTTAAAGTAAGGGAGAGGAGTATTACACAAGTCAAATAATAAAAAAAAAAAAAAAAATACTTGACTTGTATAATACTTTAACCTGGCGGTGATGTAAAGTCACTGGGTCAATCTCAAACCGTGTCCTTGAGGGTGAAGACTAAGTTACGAAAATCTTTAACAAATAAATACTTACCTCCAAACACTTGTAGCTTGCTACAAGTGTTTGGAGGTAAAAATTTTTCAAAGTTTGAATGACCTTGACCCATATAAATTACTGTTTAAAGTAAAGTGCTAACCTTACAACTAATGTCGTGTATCACGTGATACCCCCCACTCTAATGCTCTTACTAAGCTTGTATGAGCCGTTCATTTGCTTCAGTCCGTTTCTGTACTCCGTGTAAACATGTCACGGTACAATTACAAAGGTGGTGACTTCTTGATAGATCCACACAATGTTTGGGAAGTGCTAAATCGGCATAGAATGGAAGTTGAGTGTTGTATAAGACGAGATGGGTCTACATTTTATCTATGTATTATAAACAAACAAACCCACAAGTATGAACACTGGACAAAAATTAATTATAACAACATAGATGAGCTGTTTGCTTGGGTTTTTGAGGTGTGTAAAGTTATTGAAGAAACCAAAATGATGGGTGTGCTAAAGGTATGTAAAACCGATGACCGCGAGGACTAAGGGAAAGTTAGTGGAAGTCCTTAAGCTATCCCCCCCCCCCTCCCACCCCCTCCCTCACCCCGGGGTTACCCCCACCACTAAAAATGGGTATATATATAGGAGTGGTGATCAACCGTCTTCTCATTCTGCTTTACACTGTTTAGCTGAATACTACCATGTCAGCCATGAACATTCCAGCCTCTACCTCTGGCCCGACCGCATCCAACTCTGGCTCAAGCTCTGGACCGATCCGGCGGGGCCGCCTGTCAAAGAGTCGCGTTCGGTTCTTCGGATTCACTCCGAGCAAGACGGAGTTGTGCAGCAGTGGAGCCTCCAGAAGAGAGTCTAGCTTGTATGAAGAACTCCAGCAGGTAGTGCCGGGTGTAGTGGTTGGTGCATCTTCACAGGAAGACACTGTTAGAGCTGCTATAAGATATATTAAAGGTTGTAACGTATTGATAGAGGAAAAGAACAGGTTGTTAGAGGAAAAGAAGAGGTTGTTGGAGAGTGCACACAGTGAAATACTTTTGATCCGGAAAGAATGGGAAAAACTAATTATGAAGTGTGACAGATTGTTAGATGATAGTGATGATAGTGAGGATGAGAGTGGATAGGTTTGGGTAAAGACTCGGACTGGGACTTGCGTGTTTGTATGAATGTGTGTGTGAATGCGGAATACAGAGCGGGGGATAGATCACTCTGTGGCAATGGACTAACATGCCACTTAGTGATCTATCCCCCGTTCTGGTAATGTTTTTGGATGGCCTTGACCCACTTTACCAAGGCTAGCTAGTACCCCCACCACTGATAAGTGTATATATATATATACGGGTATTAACGTGCAGTTTGGTTATTCTGCTTTGTACCGCTTAGCTGAATACAGCACTGTAACATGGCTTTCAACTCCAAAACTTCTCAGGCTTCCTCTTCTTCTTCAAGAAGGCGTGCTGCCAACGTTCTGCCTGCTACTCTTGGACCTGCTCGACCATTCCACAGCATAACTGTTGCTCGGGCAAACGCCTGCAAAGCTCCGATGCTACGGACCTTGCTGGAGGTAAGCCAAGACGGACAAGGCTTGCTCAGTCCTGGTCAACGGCAGGAGCAAGAAAGGCGTATGGCGTACTTCAGGCTGCAGGGTGTAGTTCCCAGCTTGAAGTTAGGCGATCCGAGAGTAGCAAGCATCAACGAGGCAGCGGACTACATATCACATCTTCACAGTGTTTTAGAAGTAAAGGACCAACAAATTGAAAACTTAAAAGAACAATTGAAACAATTTAACTTTAATCCTGTGGAGTTTGTGGAAGCAGTGATGAGTGATAGTGATGATGAAGGAACTGAATATATATTGGGTATGTAATGAAAGACTTGGACAGGGACATGTGTGTGTGTGTGTGTGTAGAATACAGAGCGGGGGATAGACTACTTTGCGGCAATGGACTAGCATGCTGCTTAGTGGTCTATCCCCCGCTCAAAGGGTAGCATTGGATGACCTTGACCCACTTTACAGCAAGGACAACCGGTTAACTGGTATAAAAGAGGGGGGTCTATACATCTCGACTTCATTCTGCTTTGGACCTTCCAGTGGAACGCTAGAAACAATGAGTGGATCGCTGCTTGGTGCTAACTTGGACAGGTATTCTGTGATGGTACACTATGAAGATTGTAGAGACATGTTGACGGCTGTGTATGATTGTTTGGTGAGAAAAATCTTTCAAGAAAACTGCCAGTTTATGTTAGCGTGGAAAAGAAACTTGTTTGTTGATGGTCATGCTACAATGCAAAGCATGAACCACCTTCATGTGTTAAAAGTAGGACATCATAATTTGGACGAACTGGACGATATGTTTAGGGAGCTGGAGTGTTTGATACATCAGGAGTGTAAACCATGTGAAATTGAAATTTTTAAATTGGATATGGAATTAGAATAAAATGTGTTAAACAGGACTTGGACTTGGACTTGATTGAGGTTTTGTAGAACAGAGCGGGGGATAGATCACTTTGCGGCAATGGACTAGCATGCTGCTTAGTGGTCTATCCCCGCTCAAAGGGTATCTTTACGTGACCTTGACCCACATAAATTGTATAGTTGGTGGGGGTATAAAAAGGGTAAGCAAATTGGATGGATACAACACTTCCATACCATGGCTCCACTTGACAACACCGTGTTCCATCGCAACAGAATTGTCTCTATTCTGGAGGTAATACCTCTAGAAATTATAGAAGTAGAGGACCAACTACCTGCGGTTGATCAAGAAGAGGAGGAGGAAGAGATAATGGATATTGAAACGGACTCTGACGAAGCTGGTTCAACGGACAATGAGGTGGACTTGCACGCCTACGAAACATTAGAGTCGTCATCTGAGTCGGAAATGGAATTCCAATTGGAAATCGAAGAAGAAGAAGAACAAGAACAAGACACTCCCCATCGTCCAATGGATAGGATGTTAGTTGCCAGAAGAATTATGTATTGTCATCGCTACCTATTCCGTGATGAGGATGATTCCGACTCTGATGGTGATGTTTCACCCTTGTAAAAAGTTTAAACAAAAAGTTAAAAAAAAAAGAATGTGAGCGGGGGATAGAGCACTTTGTAGTAAATGATACTGCTTAGTGCTCTATCCCCCGCTCAAAATAATAATTCCAAATGACCTTGACCTACATAAACTTGCTCAAACAGACGTCTTTGAAAAAACTTGTACAAATTATTGAATCTAGACCAAATATCATCAATTTATCAAGCCTACTGATAAATGTATTACAAACGGTTGTGTAAAGGCTAAATTTAGCACATGAGTGATAACCTGTTTCCATATGACGTCACTTTCCCCACCTATCTGCCTCGGATATAAAGGGTCCCGTTGGAGTGCGCTGCTCATTATTGCGTGGACATTCACAGAGTGTGCATTCAAAGCCAAACTGTTTGAAATGGCTCTTTGCGACATTTGTGGGGAAATCTTTCAAGACGAAGATCTTTTCACCATACACAGAGAATTACATGAAGACGAAGATAGAAAAGAAGATATTACCATGGATGAAATAGACTTAGACTCAATTGACCGGTTTTTGGAAGAGCACCAGAAGCAGACGGACTACTGGGACAGCTATCTACAGCAAATGCAAAGAAGAAGACCTAGTGTGATCCAATTTGCTGGTGCTGGACCATCTACTGCTAGAAGACCTTTTGAAGAAGAAGACACTGAAGAAGAGGACACTGAAGAAGAACTAGAAGATGTGAAACAACTGCGCACCACGGCCTTGCCAGGACGAGTTGTAACACATTTTAAAATTAATAATGTTCAATTGGAACTGGAAACATTTATAACCCAGGCTAAGGAACTTGTTGGTGGAACCTTGAGGGAAGAACTACAAAGATTAAATTTTATTAAATTTGGAATGGTGTTAGAGGCTATGTTTAACAATACTGATGGTGAAACAGCATTGAGAGCGTTCATTACCAAAAACCGAACCCTTACCTTCACCTCCAACATCGATGATATTATTGAAGAATGCTTGGAAGAACTTATAACAAAACTTCAAGAACATGAAGGAAGAGGATCTGGATGGACTTTGTCATCAATTGAAGGTATGGATGTAAGGGTTCACAAGCATGGATATGGTTTAAGGGGTAGTAGTTTTATCCCTTTACCAAAGAAAATCCAAAACACTAAATCGTGTAGGAATGTGCAAAATGAAGGTAATGAATGTTTTAAGTATGCAATGTTAACCAAGTATGTTAAAGATCATCCTGAAAGAGTTGGTAGAGAGTATTACGAAAATGAACACCGCTACAACTTTCAAGGCCTCACCTACCCAGTTACATTGAAAGACATAGACAAATTTGAAAAGAAAAATCCTGGCGTTTCAGTGAATGTTTTCGGTCTGGATGATTCGAACAACGTTTATCCTTTGCGGGTAGTAAAAGTTGAGCAAAGAAACCACACTGATTTGCTACTGATCACTAAGGGTGAAATTTCACATTATGTGTGGATAAAGGACTTTGCATCCTTGATTCGAAATCAATTATCAAAACAGAGGCGTAGGTTAACAGTGTGTAAAAGATGTTTTTGTTTCACATATAAAGAAATAAGACAAGGAGGATTAGAGTGGTTGATAGAACACAAAAGACTTTGTAATGAAAATTATGAAGTGAAGATTAGTCTGCCACCACCATCTCGAGCGTGTATCCAATTTAACAAAACAGTTCACCAATATCGGATTCCAGTAGTCATCTACGCAGATTTTGAATCTACGTTAGTACCACAGGAGCTGCCGGACGGTGAAGTGACTAGAAGAACAAAATATCAGTTGCATCAACCCAACAGTTTTTGTCTAATAGTGAAATCAACCTTGTCTGAAAACCAATTGCAAAACTATGGTTTAACATCCACTCCAATACTTTACCGTGGTGAAGAAGCCGCTAAGTATTTCGTAGACCAGTTGTATGACATTGCTGAAAAGGTACAACGCTTGTATGGTAATGTCGTACCTATGGAACCTTTGAATGAGAATCAACAAGAAGAATACAATATGGCATCAAGATGTTATCTATGCGAGAAGAGCTTCAGTGAAGAAAATCCAAAAGTAAGAGATCACGATCACCTGACAGGTTTATACAGAGGAGCTGCTTGTAATTCATGCAATATAAATTACAAACTGCCCCACTTTATCCCTGTCGTGTTACACAATCTTAGCGGCTACGACTCCCACTTCATTATTCCAGAGTTAGGAAGAGATGATGGTAAAATTGATGTTCTTGCTACAACATTGGAAAAGTACATCAGTTTCTCAAAAACCGTAGGTAAAATTAAACTTCGCTTTGTAGACTCTTATAGATTTATGCCATCTAGTTTGAGCAGATTGTCTGAGAATCTACGAAGAGAAGACCTAAAAGAAACCAGCAAGATTGTACCTGAAGATAAATTGGACTTAGTATTACGTAAAGGAGTATTCCCCTACGACTACATAACATCTACAGAAAAATTTGAAGAAACCAGTCTACCACCGATCGAAGCCTTCAACAGCAAATTAAACGAAAGTGAAATCTCCGTTGAAGACTACAATCATGCTTGTAATGTTTGGAACCAACTAAACATTCAAACCTTAGGGGAATATTCTGACTTTTATATAAAATTGGACGTAACTCTGCTGTGCGATGTGATGGAAGAATTCCGAAACACCTGCTTCTCCGCCTATGGACTGGACCCTCTACACTCGTACACATCTCCAGGATTAGCATGGCAAGCTATGCTAAAGTCAACCAACTGTCGACTGGAACTTCTAACGGATATCGATATGGTGCTCATGATGGAATCTGGTGTACGGGGCGGTTTGACACAAGCTGTAACACGTCATGTCAAAGCCAACAACAAGTACATCCCCGGCTTCGACGAGCAACAACCATCGGTCTACCTTGGCTACTTTGACGCAAACAACCTTTATGGTTGGGCAATGTCAAATCCGCTTCCCTACGCTGACTTCAAATGGATCGACCCGGCCACCATTGGAGACATCTCACAGATTCCAAAGAATGGTCCAAAAGGCTATATTTTGGACTGTGATTTCGAATATCCAGAGCACCTTCATGACCATCACTACGACTTGCCTCTCCTAGCCAAGACTGAAGTTTCACCGACAGGAAGATGGCCAAAATTGATGATAACCTTGGAGAATAAGGATCGCTATGTGGCTCACTACTGGGTAGTTCAACAGGCTCTTGAATTGGGTCTACGTATAGTGAGAATTCATAGAGCAATTGAATTCACCCAGTCTTGTTGGTTGAAACCATATATTGATTCCAACACTGCAAGAAGAGCTGCAGCGACAACAGCATTTGAAAAGGACTTCTATAAATTAATGAACAATGCCATCTTTGGGAAGACCTTGGAGAACAAAAGAAAACACAAAAATGTAAAATTAGTGAGTGATCCTAGGAAATTGGAAAAATTAGTGCAAAAACCAAATTTCGGAACATCCATGATTATAAACGAAAATCTAGTCGCTGTCAGTATGAAGAAAACAACAATAGTCATGGACCGTCCGTTATACATAGGTATGTCGATTTTGGATATAAGTAAAACCCTGATGTATGATTTCCATTATAACAAAATGGTTAAACATTACGGAAGGGAAAACATTGGAGTCGCATACATGGATACGGACGCGTTTATCTACTGGATAAAGACTTTGGACATGTATGAAGACCTAAGGACTTTTCCATACAAAGAAGATTTCGATTTTTCTGACTATCCGAAAAACCATCCAAATTTTAATGAAAAATATAAAAAAGTAATTGGAAAATTCAAAGATGAAGCAAATGGAATGCCTTTAGAAGAAATAGTGGCGCTGATGGCGAAATTGTATTCATTTAAGATGTACCACGAGAACAACACACCGACAGTGAAGAAAGCAAAAGGAGTGAAGACATCTTATTTGAAAAAACACGTGACATTTGACCACTACAAGACTTGTTTGTTTGAAGATACTACGATATCAGCAACATTCAACAATATCCGAAGCTTCAAGCATCAAGTCTACAGTGTCACCGAAATTAAAAAAGCGTTGTCAGCTCGGGATGATAAAAGATACATTATGCCCGACAAAATCCACACTCTTCCTTTTGGCCACTACTCTCTAAACCCTATCAACTAGTAACCTATTCTTCGTCCTTCTACAACTACGACCTTATTCCTTTCTCCTTCCGTAAAAAAATGGGGAACACGGCAAGTCCAACGCCGTGTTCCCCATTTTTTTACACAAGTTTGGATGACCTTGACCCATATAAATGATGTGAATATTTAAAACAACATTCATTGTGATTATACATGTGATACAACAAACATTGAAACCTGCAATATGAAGGACTTGAAGCAACAAATTGTCAACGAACTTCATAAACCTGCAAGAAGAAAGTTTCCACGAAGAAATACGGTGATAAAAGGAATTAATGATTTATATCAAGCGGATTTAATCGAAATGATTCCTTATAGCAAACAAAATAAAGGATATAAATACATATTGACTGTTATTAACTGTTTTTCAAAAATGGCAGATGCTTTACCACTAAAAGATAAAAGTGGCAAAAGTGTTACAAAAGCAATGGAAACAGCTATACAAAGAGACAAACATACTATTAAACATTTACAAACAGATGATGGAAAAGAATATTTTAATAAGGAATTTGCAAATTTAATGAAAAAACACAATATAAACCATTATTCAACCAATTCAGAAGTAAAAGCCTCAATAATCGAAAGATTCAACAGAACTTTAAAAAGTGCAATGTATAAAATGTTTTCCAACAGAGGATCGCACATATGGATTGATATGTTACCAAAACTTATAAACGATTACAATAACAAATTTCATAGGACTATCGGGATGAAACCAAACCAAGTAACTAGTAAAAATGAAAACCTTGTATTAAAACGTATAAAAACGAATACTAAACCAAAAGTTGAAAAACTAAAGCCTAAAAAATTTAATGTGGGTGATAAAGTGCGAATAAGTAAATATAAAGGTGTATTCAGTAAAAGATACCTGCCAAATTGGACCAATGAGGTTTTTACTGTATTCAAAGTACAACCTACAGTACCTGAGACATATATTTTAAAAGATAATAAAGGACAATTGCTTGAAGGAGGGTTTTATGGACATGAAATGTTAAAATCAACAGTAGGCGATGTATATTTAGTTGAAAAGGTGTTGCAACGGAAAAAAGATAAGGTCAAAGTACGATGGTTAGGATTTAATAAGACGGAAGATTCTTGGATACCTAAAAAGGATTTGATATAACGATAGAGAATCATTTTAGGTTGAACCATTACAAAGGATGGAGATAGTACCACAAAAAGAGAGTTTTACTATTAATAATATAGATGAACTCACAGTGGATAATTCAGAATTCAATAGTGGGAAGCATGGCAATTTGTTACCAAACACCGTTCGTTGTCTGGTTACCGGACCTTCCAACTGTGGAAAAACTAATGTGGTATTCAATTTGATTACAAACCCTAAAGGATTACGATTTAACAATCTATATGTATTTTCAAAATCACTACAACAACCAAAGTATCAATTATTGGAAAAAATACTGACTAATGTGCCTGAAGTTAAATATTTAAAGTTTAATGCAAGCGAGAGTGTCATGCAGCCACAAGAAGCTAAACCATTCTCCGTGTTTATATTCGACGATGTATCTTGTGAAAACCAAAACACAATAAGGAATTACTTCGCTATGGGTCGACATAACAACATAGATAGCATTTATATTGGCCAAACTTACAGCAAAATACCTAAACAACTCATTAGAGACAATGCAAACATGTTAATTGTATTTAAACAGGACGAAACCAACCTAAAACATATATATTTTGATCATGTAAATGCGGATATGACATTTGAACGATTTAAAGAGTTGTGTGGAAAGGCTTGGGCTGAAAAGTATGGGTTCCTAACAATTATGAAGGAACAACCGCTAAACAATGGTCGATACAGGATAGGATTTGATAAATTTATATTAATACATTAAACGTGGTATAACACATTCATTGTTGTACAACACGTCTTGCTACAAACATGGTTAACCAAGAAAAATTAGTAAAAGAAATAAAATCACTTAGTGATTCTATTCGGGCTAAAAACAGAGCATTGAAACTAGGTATTAGCGAGAGGGAGAAATTCCTTGAATCTACTTTTAAACCTATTACTGAACCCTTGAAACAATTAAACAAAAAATTTGCTAAACCTGTATTGGAAGGAGATGCGATTGCACCTATTACGAAGTTTGAAAGAGAAAATGTAAAATCAGAAGATTTTAGTGATGAAGACCTGGAATCCTCTACGTATAGTGGTTTTACCGGTGGAGAACCCGAAAGAGAGCTAGAATCACCGGACTATAGTGGAATAAAAGAATTATATGAAGTAAAAGCCAAAAGAGGACATGAAGTTGTATCAACTGCTAGTGAAGAGGAAAAAGAAGAAGAGACAAGGGAAGGTCCGTCAAACATAAGCTTATTGGGTGAAAACATTCATAACAAAGGACCTTTAGGAAGGAAATACATGGTAAAAATGTTACTCGGAACAATTCCTAATAAGAATTACCATAGTTATGGAGCGAGATTAACAGAAGACGGTTTAATGATAGGTAATAGCCCGTTAAACGTTGACGAACATGATAATATTGTCATTGGTGATCAAAGGTATAAGGGCACAAAAGGATTATTTGAATTATTATTTGAAAATAAGCCTTCAGTATCGGTAGTGAAAGAAAAAGACATGGAAGCATATAAAAATATTTTGGAACAGACAAATGCATATAGGAGAAAGTATTTACCTGACCAGCCTCCTTTTAGATCTAAGTCTTTAAAATATAAAGAATTTGTATCCAAGTTAATACCAACTAGAAGACAAACAATGCCGTTAACACAAAGAAAACCTGTAAAACGAAGATTTATGGCATCCACTTTGGATGTAAGTGCTCAGGAACGAAGAAAAAGAAGTAAGTCCGTTACGGGTACAGGTTTAATGAAGAAACTATATAACACAAATGTGATTTATTACAATAATATCAATAAATTGGTGGATAGAATGAAACTAATACATGAAGCTAAAGAAGCGGGTCATACTGGATTGGAAAACGAATGGGTGGCTTTAGTGGATGAACTCCGAAACCGTGGGGTAATCTCATAAAAATGCGTTACTCCCTAGAATACTATTCAGTTGCACCATGAGTGTCGACAAGTTCGGACGTTACTCCTCGGATGGGTTATATTATGCCAATAGTTTAAAAAGAAGTGCTGGTTTACCACAAACACCTGATGGAGATTATGATATGAGTAATAAAAGGTTAAAAAACATAAAAGATCCTACGGATGAAAACGATGCAATAAATCTAAAAATATTAAAGGAAAAGATATCGCCAACATTAAAACTACAAAATAACACATATGACGCAGAAGATCATAGAATTATCAACGTTGGTAAACCAAATCAAAACGGTGATGCGATAAACAAAGGTTATTTGTCATCTGAATTAAAAAATACGTTAAAATTCAATGGGAAAACGTATAGTGCCAACAATAAACGTATATCCAACGTAGATGACCCTAAAGATGCAAAAGACAGCGTAAATAGACGCTATTTACATTCTTTGATACCTGAAAAGACAAAAGATGGATTTTCTTTTTATAAATTTGTTATTAACGATATAGGTTATCCAAAAAATGAAAATGATGCTGTAAATCTCAAATATATAAAAGATCATTGTGTCATACGTGATGTGGGAGTTATCGATTGTCTTGGCAATTGTTTGGCGAATGTAAAAGATGGTTCAGCACCATCTGATGGTGCAACAGTGGGTCAAATGAAAGAGACTTTAAAACAAGAAACAACTGGATTTGCAAAACGAGATGAAGTATTATCAAAGCAAGGGGATGACTTTATTCAAGGTAATGAAAAATTTCATTTATTGACATACAAAAACGCTTATTGGGATTGCAGGCATGGAAGGTTATCAAATGTGTCATGGGGTCATGCAGATAGAGACGCGGCTGCCTTAGGACAAACAGTACATCTAGATCCAAATAATTACTATGCGTTTTTTATATGTAGTAATAAAAAATTAACAAACATGGCGCAAGGAAGAGAAGCAAATGATGCTGCAACTGTAGGACAGGCTATCACATTATCACAAATGGATAGCAAAGTGTATACTTGTAATAATAAACGTATAACAGACCTTAAAGACCCTGAACATGTGGATAATGCTGTCACTGTTAATTTTCTTGTAAAAGTTTTAGGAAATGCATTATTTGATGTATACAATCTTATTGGTATTGGTTCAGGTCGTACTCCTTTGTTGGAATCTGAGAGAGGTACTTGGATTAAACGGGAAATTGTTCAAAACTATTTTATCAACCCTCGTACAAAAAAGTTTAGATCATCGGATTGGGGTGATTTTGATATTTAATAAAAGAACACAATAAACGACTTCATTTATGTCCAACTTGTCATAGAGGTAACACATAAGTTGTACATTGCGATTATAAAAGGACAATAATGACGTTCCAGTACATCAGTCCATATAGAGACACTGTAAGGAGAGGAGGTGGGATCACGTCCACAGCGGTTTCTCTGTTAAGTAAAGCTTTAAAACGAATTCCAGTAGGATCCATAGTAAATAGAGCAATAGACGCATTACCATACGAATTTCATATACCGGGAGGTTATCAGTATTGCGGACCAGGAACTAAATTGAAAAAACGACTGGAAAGAGGCGATCCTGGCATAAATAAGTTAGATCAGGCTTGTAAAGAACACGATATCGCATATTCCACGTTTGCCGATTCAAAAAATAGATCAATAGCTGACAAAAAGCTTGCGGACATAGCTTGGCAACGAGTAAAATCAAGTGACGCTAGCATAGCAGAAAAAGCAGCAGCTTTAGCAGTAACAGCAGGTATGAAGGCTAAAACAGCAGTAGGAGGTGGAAGAAGGAGGAGAAGGAGAGTAAAAAGGAGGTCAACCACAAGAAAACATGGAGGAAATATAAAAAGAAGACGACGATCTACAAGAAAAGGCAGGAAGAAGCCCACCGTGTGGTCAATGGTAAAAAACGGGGCAGGTCTTTACCTAAGACCTTATCGTGCATATTAAATGAAAGAAATCAATTGGTCATACCACATAAAGCATTAACCAATATTGAATTATTTAAATATATTTCCTGTTTAAAAATACCATTTTTCCGCGGTGTGTTTATGAAAGACAGTTTACCAAAGAAAATGTGGCAAAATGAGACTGGAATTGTAAATTTGGATAATACTGAAGGGCCTGGCACCCATTGGGTTTGTTATAAGAAACTAAATAACAATGTATATTATTTTGATAGTTTCGGTAATTTGCCACCACCAAAAGAACTTCAAAATTACTTTAAATCTGCTAAAAACATATATTATAACTATAAAAGAGAACAACCTGATAATACTTCAATATGCGGCCATTTATGTTTGGAATTTCTAGCTAAAAGTATCAGTCACTATTGAGATGTCTTCCTATACGGTATCATTAACAGGAAAATCGTCCACTTTACGAAGTATCCTTTTTCCAGCGTTACGCTTGCAAAAAGGAAGGTTTTGGGAGGCGGCACTATTGGATTTTACAACTTACAACTCTATTCCCAATGTTACGGAAGGTAAAAATAACGTATTGCATTATTATAAGGGAAAAGATGCCAGTGGGAAATTTACAGACTTACAAGAGTGCAGGTTACCCACAGGTTCTTATGAAATTGATCATATAAATGAATTTTTGCAAACTAAAATGGGAAAAGACAATATAACATTAAAAGGTAATAATAATACGATGAAAGCTGAAATTACTTCCAAATATTATATAGATTTTACTCAACCAAACTCAATTGGTGATTTATTAGGATTTTCCAACGATGAGCCTGTTTTAGAACCAGATGTAACACATTCCGGTAAGAAAACAGTAACAATATTAAAAGTCAATAGTATAGACATAACTTGTAACATTATACAAGGTGCTTACAGGGATGGGGCTAACACCCACATCATACATACTTTTTACCCAAGTGTACCACCTGGATTTAAAATTGTTGAAAAGCCACAAAACCTGGTATATCTACCGTTGAACACCACTTTCATTTCAGACATCGTGTTGAGCGTATTGGATCAAGACGGTAACTTGGTAGACTTCAGAGAAGAGCCTATTACGATTAGATTACATTTAAAATCGACACTTTAATACAAAACCATGGGTTTAACATTTAAAAGCGAACAACCTACGGGAAACCGCATTAGTAGCTCTTCAGCTGTGGAGGAGTTAACACGCGAGAACATTCGTTTCTTAGAGAGAATTGGATTAAAATTAACCGAGTATGGATATACTGGATATAGCGCAGGGTCCAACATTCGACGAAACCCTATGGGAAAAAGAATATCACACCCACAACCCTTACACTTCATCGAAATTAAACAATAACGATGAAATTCGTATTCCCATACAAAATCAAGACATTTACACACTACCATGTGAAAGTTACTTGTATATTGAAGGACAAGTTACTAAAAAGGACGGTACTACTGTTGGTACAACAGTTCCATTTATAAATAATCCTATGGCTTTCCTATTTGATGAAATTAGATATGAAATATCAGGTGTAACAGTTGATTCCACTAAAAAAGTAGGTATTACGACAACTTTAAAAGGATTAACATCTATAACACCCAATGAAACCAATTTACTTAAACCTGCCGGATGGGTATTACCTACGAATGACACGATCACTCCAAATCCAAATGGATATTTTGATTTTCATATTCCATTACGTTTGCTGCTTGGTTTTGCTGAAGATTATAGGAAAATAATATTAAACGTTAAACAAGAATTAGTTTTGTTGAGATCTTCTAACGATAAAGACATTATTAAAGCTGCAGATGCTACTACAGATGCAACTTTAGAATGGAAATTAAAATTAGACAAAATTGTATGGAGAGTTCCACATGTTAAATTGGCTGACGAGCATAGAATGCTACTTTTAAGAAAATTAAAAGCCGATCGTGATATTGTTATTCCATTTAGAAGTTGGGAATTTCATGAGCATCCCAGTTTACCTACTACGGATCGACACACTTGGACTGTTAAAACATCGAATTATGTAGAACGAGCCAGGTATATTATATTTGGTTTACAAACAGGTAGAAGAGACGCCATTACTAAACATGCAGGACAATTTGATCATTGTGACTTGAAAAATATTAAAGTTTATTTAAATTCACAATTCTTTCCATACGACAATTTAAATGTGTCATTCACTAAGAAGAAATACAGTATATTGTACGATATGTACGCGAGATTCCAAAGTTCATATTACGGTAAAACAAATACACCTTTATTACCACCTGACAAATATTTCGATGCCTACCCAATAGTTGTAATCGATTGTTCTAAACAAAATGAATCAGTAAAGTCTTCAAGTGTGGATATAAAAATAGAAATGGAATTCAACGATGCTATACCGGCTAATACAACTGCATACTGTTTAATTCTACATGATAAAATCGTAACATACACACCTTTAACTGGAATTGTTAAAAATGTATTGTAAGAACCGGTTTTGTTTCATTCCGCGAGTATAAAAGCAGAGCGTACAGACCGCTCCTCATCAGTTTGTTGCCTACTGTTGTATGGGTAGCATCGTATTCAATATGGCTTCTCCTAGTGGTACACCTGAAAATGTGGTAGATATTGAGAAGGAGATATCTGAGTTTTTAGATCCTCAAGGTCACCAGGAAGGAGGTGAACAAAACGTTTGCGGACAACTTCACGCCAGTAATAATGTTGAAGAAAAAGGTAAAAGAAGAAAGACTATACAAAAGAGAAAAAGGGATATTGAAGATAATATTTCTCCAAACATATTGAGTGAGGTATTTTTGCGAATATTTTACCCAATCTCTTCCAGTTTGGATAAAAGTGTTTTAATCGGTGTTATGAAATCTACAGATTATTCCCCTACTGTAATTTTAACTCATGGACCCAAAATGATTTTGTTTACGGACAGTGCTTGGGAATCGTTTATGAAACATTTGCATCTGCTAGAATGCTATTTAAGTAGTAACATGTTTGGAAGAAAGACAAGGGTAGGACTTTTGGATTCAAATGTGGAAATTGATATCATTAAACAACGTGGTGATCATCAGCTACGGTTTAGAGACACAACAAGACATGATAACAAAATTCAACTTAATCGAGAGGAGTTTTTCATTTTAACTTGTGCTACTGAACCTATAACAAGATACTTGAGACAACTGGTGTTTTCAAGTTCGATTATTAAAGATTATCTGGAAGACACTTTGGACAAACAACCGGACGCACCTATATTATACGGACCTGTGGATACTTCTATATTTAATAGAGTTCCTCATGAAGTACAGATGTGGAGACAATTGGAAAAGTACGCTCAACTACATAAGAAATCAGTAAAACAGGAAGAAGAGGAAGATGGAGGAGAAGAATCAAGTGTTAGTGATGAAAGTGAAAATAAGGAAAATATAAAGATGGAAACTTAAATGACAATGGTTAGTTTTTAAAACAATAACCAACATTTTGTGGGGTTAGGCCTATTGGGGACGGTGCCCACGTTAAATATACACCAACGCGCCAACAACTGTACGGCCTGGTATAAAAGTAGTACCTACCGTGGTGTGGAAATCAGTTGACCTCCTGACTTCGTAATGAGCAGACGTGTGACCTTCAAAATGGACAAGGGAGAAGAACAACAATTAAAGTCCAAGCCTGGTATTATTGAGTTTCAAGCGTTTCGTGGTAATGATGATAGATTCATTATAAAAGAACTTGTGTTTTTGGACATGAATACAAGTGTTCCTTATTCGTTTTTATTTAAACCACCATGTTCTTATTCGTCTTTAACTAGTAAAGCCGCTACTACCAACAGATGGATTTCAAAACACTTCCATCATATCGATTGGTATGATGGTTTTACAAGTTACACGGACTTGTATCACATTATGCATCACTTTTCAGACAAGTTTACCAATATTTACACAAAGGGGCTGGAAAAGAAAAGATGGATCGAAGGATTTACTCATGTTCCGGTTAATGATGTGGAATTGGATAAGAATTATCAATACATGCTGGAAACCATATGTATTTGTACAAAAAGCCCAGAACATGATAAAGATAGACATTGCGCTTTGAAAAATGCCTATAAACTCGCCTCTTACCTTCAAAGTGGGGAATTGGGGAGTGGTGGGGGTAACGGAGAGTATATAAGTGGGGAGCAGACAGGGACCTGGCATGAGTATTACTCGAGATTCCGAGACGACAACATCTCCGAGCAAGAAGACGATCTGTAACCTGACCATGGCATCTCACCAGTTCCTTCAGACTTTGGTCGAGCAGTTCAATGCTCACTCCAAGTCGACAATATTACCTGTAAAGAAGTGCTCGGAACTAAAAGACGAGAAGCACTACATAATCCATGCTATGAAGAAGATGGAGACTACAGTTGGGGAGGCCATCTGCTGCAGTCTCAGCGAGGCACCGTTTACTCCGGGGGATGAACCAAAGTTCCAGGTGTACCTGCCCAAGAGATTCGTCCATCTTCTACAAAACGAGGATCTTCGCTCTATTCAACCCGGGTGTCTATACCTGGTGTCCCACGGCTGCACGGGTAGCAATTCTACAGAGTTGACCATCCACATCGCTGACAAGCAGCAGTGTTAGATTTAAGTTTTAATGTTGTACATATGTTGTTGTTGTAATGTTTTATAAATAAACGAATCATAAAAGACAAAAAAAATAAAAAAACAAGAAATGCAACATATCAATATGTGACAGACTTCACGTATTGATATGTTGCATTTTTTTTTTAAACTTCGCGGGTGACCTTGACCTTTGACCTTTGCATTTCACAATTACCCCCACTACTGTAATTACCCCCACTACCGCACTAGGATTCAAACCTGCTTGGATTCGAAAAAACGGTCAGTCTGTTGCCAACTAGCAAACGATGAGCACCTTGTACGAGCTTTGCTTACAACGAGTTATAACTGACGCATCTTTATTCCAGACGGCTTTACGAGATAATATCCCTATAACAGTAAAGCAGGATATCGAGGAGTACAAGAAAGATAATAGAGGGTATTCGGGATACTCCTGGTATAGGTTCCAAGACGGGGAAAAGTTTTGTAGGCCTTGTGGCAATGCTGCCGTCAGAGACCTTCGACGGTTCGTACAGGAAGGTGGTAGAAAACAGTTTGGATTTCTAGCACCAATGTTTAGATTTGAAAACTACAAGGACACCTGTGCTATTTGTTCCATCCCTTTGTATCAATGGAAAAAGTTTAGAAGTGTTTAATTGCATCTTCCATACCCCCACCACCATCACCCCCACCACTTTTCCATGTACCTCCAAACGCTGTGCCTCGGCTTCATTTCTACTCCAGCAGCCAACCTAGCAACATCAGGATGTCCCTCAACGTCAGTTGCGCAAGTTACGAGGAGGTGAGCATCAAGACTCAGCAGGAGCTAAACGACTTATACAAGGAGTTGCAGCTGATGGTGGCACGAGGCTACCGTATAAATGTGCAAGTTTACGCTTGCAATATACGGAACACCCGGCAGTCAAAGGAAGAGCCTGGACACTCCTCGACGGCTTCCTCACCAGCGTCCATGAAGACCGAGCCAGACAACTTGGACTACTTCAGCTGACTAGCAGTTGTATTTCTTGTCCTAACCATTGTAGAATATGTATATTTTTTCATTATATTAAAGAAGTAAAAGAGCAAAAACACCTATCTTGTTACTGACATATAAGCTCAGTAACAAGATAGGTTTTTTTAAAACACAATTTGGATGACCTTGAAACTTCCCCCTCCACTGCTTTGTTACCCCCACCACTTGACTATTGGTGTACATGGCACATCGCAATTGGAAACCTCATTCCATCTGCAACAGCCACACCGACAACATCAACAATGGCAAACCTACCAACAGATGAAAGATGTCCTCACGCATGTTGTGACTTCGTCCACGAGTTGGAGAAGAGGATGCAGGAGAGGGCGATAAGAAGAAAACAGATCCACTCAGAAAATATCATGATAGTCAACGGCTATCTTTTATTGTTCGGCCTTATTATGGTTGTACTTTTTATACTGTACGGCATAGTCACATGTGTCGGCAAGGTTGCAGAAGAAAACGCTCGCCACCATCAATTGGAAAGTTTCAATGTTACTTTGTAAGTTTTCCTTTTTTTTTTTAAAACTCCGTTTGGATGACCTTGAAAATTCCCCCACTACTCCACCACACCCCCCACCACTTCACCATGTTCCTGCATGAGCATCACATCAACCGTCATTCCTTGTCCGACAAGCAACCATGGCAGACAACAACACCATCAGCCAAGCTGACTCCACTACTGATGTCGGTACAAGTACGGGTTGGACACTGTCAATCGATAGTGTACAGTATTTGGAGTCAATTTGCGAACGTATGAAGGAAATACTGCGGGACAACCCTGGGATCATAATACAAATGAATTTAAATTATGATTGGTCCCAAGTT
This sequence comes from Neoaliturus tenellus, assembly GCA_030545055.2. NCBI lineage: Eukaryota > Metazoa > Arthropoda > Insecta > Hemiptera > Cicadellidae > Neoaliturus > Neoaliturus tenellus. Next base: position 207,846,050 of record CM061531.1, read on the forward strand.
AGAATGCAAGGGGACGACAACAACGGTCAACAATCTCCACAATATTCGCCCATGTCCCCGATCTATCCTTACGGCGAGTCTGACGTCGATGAAGATGAGGCTGATGAAGATGCAGGGGACAACGAGGCTGAAGAGGAGTAAGCTTCATTCCTTTTTTTTAAAACCTAAATTGGATGACCTTGAGAATTCCCCCTCCACTATTTCCTTTTTTAAAACCCAAATTAAATGACCTTGAAAATACCCCCTCCACATACTTTTGGTTTACCCCCTCTACTTTTCAATACTGTTACCACAGTCTGTAGCTCACATCATTCCTTGCTTAGCTATCATGGCGGACAGCACTCTTTCTCGAGTTGACTCCACTACGGATGAAGAATGGCCATTTTCCTGGAATGTTCATCTGCAAGACTCGGCAGAAGTGGATATGTTGCATGAGAAATTGGTGTATGTATTAAACGAAAACCCCAACATTGAATGTAGAATGACTATGGATTTCGATGCGACAGGGGTCCACACTCAACCTTCCACTTCCAGCCAGCCTGAACCTCAGCTACAGCCGAAGAACTTTACACATCTTTACACTCCAATACGGCCGGAGGATGTGGTTATCAGCGAGGCAGACTCTACTACAAGTTATATTGAGCCAACGAATTGGAAGCTTGTTGTTGACACCTTACACAAGGTCGACTTAGTATGTGACAAATTAAAGGAATTGATGATGCAAGATCCTGGTCTTCGTTTTAAAATTGATTTGTTTTTCATCTGGGGAGCACCTGCACGGGGCTCTTCGTCTGACAGCTCTCTAAGTACAACGGATGAGGAGGAGGAGGAGGACGACTAGTTATCTTTTTTAAAACTCCGTTTGGATGGCCTTGACCTTTCCCCCTCCACTGAGTTTATTTAAGGTGCACTCTCAATGAGTGCAGCATCATTTCATCGCGCACCTTCACCACAGCAACATGGAGAGTCAACTCAACTACTGTTGCGAACGGAAATGTTTTTCATGGCCGAATGACATTGATGTTGCGGATGGTTTGGCGTGTAGAAAATGTGAAGCTTTTGGTCAATGCATGTGTAAGTGCAAGTCTTGGAAGAAGCCGAAACCGGAGTTGAAGACATTCCATGTGTACCAGATGAGAGGGCATAAGTACACTTGTTGCCCTGAACGTTGCATTGAATTCACATTAAAACAGCTAACTGGCTGCAAATTGTGCAACAATCATTTTGCAGGTTTTTGCAAACATTATTTAGGAGCCTGTCAGTACAGATCAACTTGGCATACAGAAGCACTCACTATCAATGAAATCGCTATAGATACACAAGAGTAGTCTTTCTACTCTTTTCTTTTTTTTAAACTCCATTTGGATGACCTTGACCTTTCCCCCTCCACTCACCTTAGTTTATATAAACCCCATTCCCACTGACCACAGCATCACTTCATCGTGCTCCCTCGTCAAAGCAACATCAACTATGGAAAGTAAGCGCATCTCATGTTGCGAGCATAGGTGTTTGGAGATACAAGGCGTCACATATTGTGCAAAGAAGCGTTGGGAGGAAGAGACGGGGACAACCTATTGCTGTGAGGATAAGTGTTTCCTCTTACCAAAGTGGCAAGTGGATGGGCTGGCCTGCCGGCAATGTGAATGCTTCGGATGTTGCAGGTGTAGATGCAAGAACCAACAGCTGCCACCACCGGTACTACAAACTTTCAAAATCTACAAATCCAAATACTTTTATACTTGTTGTCCGCAGCGGTGTATTAAATTTCACTTCTCCAATCTTACCAATTGTCGGAAATGCTACGGACAACCTGATGGGTGGTGCACCTGTTTTCTGGACTCCTGCCGCTACAGATCGGATTGGTTTACAGATCCATTAGAGATTGATGAGGTCGCCCAGGAAGCACAAGAGTAGTCTTTCTACTCTTCAACTTTTTTAAAACTCCATTTGGATGACCTTGAGATTTCCCCCTCCACTTCCCCATATACCTAGAGTACACAGAGCCTGATAGTCAGTCACTCGGTGGCTGTCGTGGGGTGCGCATCGGTGTCGGCGCTCCGTTGTTAAGTGTTCAAGGTCACAGTAACATAAAATTGCGGGCGTTGTACTGGTTCAAGGTCACCTGAGGGATAACCGATTGCCCATTTAGGCAGAGTCATGTCAGAAACTCGAGTTTAACTTGGCACTTTTGCCGTTTCTCGTCGAAAATTCGCTCCAAGTGGTCAAGGTCACGGGGACTCTGACTGAAACTCGGAGCGTAGTGCGAGAAACGGCAAAAGTGCTAAAAAATTTTAAGTTTCTGCGTGACCTTGACCTTAGTGGCGTCGGTGACGTCGTTTTGATGACGTAAGGGGTGATGACGTCATCAGCACGTCATTTCTGTGACGTCATGGGTGTGATGTCATCGAAATGACGTCATTAGTGATGACGTCATCGATTGCGTCATCGATGACGTCATCGATGACGTCATCGGTGAGGTCATTGACCTCGATGACGTCATCCCTCAGGTGACCTTGAACTGGGCCAGCGGCCGCAATTTTACACTACTACAGCGAAATTAAATTATTTTCCAGTGAATTAGTGAATTGAACGTACTCGTGAAATATTTTCACTGTTTCTGGTTATTTAAAAATGCCATTAGAATTATTATTTGCATGAAGTGCCTAATTGTAACGTAACAGACAGTAGTGATATATAGGTCGTAAAAACTTATATTAAAAAGGTTGTATAATTTATTTAAGTATTATGGCTTTGCATTGTCGAATTAACCAGTGCGAATTATATACGTAGTGTAAATTTTTATTTGTGGTTGGTAGGAATGGTTACTTAATATTTAAAGTTGGAAAATAAAAGGTGCTTTGAAGACGGTTATCAAGAAAAATTTGAGTTATAGTAGCTATTTTTAAAGTAACTTTTTTATTTCTTCGTCTTTCCATGGTTTTTCGGTCTTTCAGAAAAAAAAAATTTAACATCCCGGTACTGGACTCCGTTGATACCAATATGCTTAGATAATTGCTCCTCCCGAACAGGGGCCGTTGCCAAAACACAGTTTAAAGAGGAGTTTTCTTTCTCCATGCCATTGCCGTGTCAGTTGCAGTTGATTTCATTCTGATGGAAAATAAATGGTCCGATCTAACAGATACCCTGTTGCGTATTCATTGTGATTCGCTAGTGAACTGAAAGGATTCAGGGGTAGGATCCATAGTGTATAACTGTAACATATTCCGTTGTTTAGTAAATTATTGTGGACATTTTCCATCACTGTTTAGTAAATTACAAATTCACGACGTTAATAACGTATTAACGGAGTATACCGTTTTAATGTGTAACAATACACGTTTTTAATGTTTATTTCTAGTGTGACTTTGGTGACTTTGCTATTGACACTAAACTATGATTTACTTCATGTGAAAATATTCTGTATGAAGTCAAAACAGGTTTTTCACAAGGTTAGAATTTTCCTTATATGAAAATTCTAAAAATAATTCTAACTTTTACGATTGAATGGTAATGGTATTTTTATTTGCAATGGTATTTTTGTATTTTATCTAAAATTTAATATTGAAACTCACTTGATATTTTACGTATGTTGGTTAAATTATGAACAGCTAGATTTTGTACCCACTCTTTATTTGTATGACAAAACGTATAATTTGTTCGAAGTCTATCTTTCAATTTATAGGAAAAATACGTTACGTTCTAAGCAATATCGCATACATCTATTTTTATTTTTTTATATTTTTTTATTTTATTTTGTAAACAACATGATATTGGTAATTTATCATCTGGTTGAAACATTTAGGCCTATCTTGTTCCTATTTTTTTTCTCATACACTGCACTCTAGTCCATTAAAAATATTCTTAGAACTAATAATTTATTACTTTATTTTATAATTGGCATCTTTTTTATATCCTAGTTATAAAAGAATGCTGAATGACAAATTTTAAAACTCTTATTATTTTTTCCTATGAGTAAATAGTAGTTTTCATCACTAGGACGGAAAGTGCCTTTTTTCTGTGCGCAATCGCGTTTTAAAGCCTCTCTCGTAAAACGCGATTGCGCACAGTAAAAGGCACTTTCCGTCCGAGTGATGAACAACGTTTTTCAAAACACTGCAAAAATTTGAGTTGGATAATTCATTTAAAAGTAACAAAATTCAAATTTCATTATAGGTTTACATTGAGTAGTTGACCTTTATCTCAATTTTAATATTCCTTATAAACAGCTGATATTCACGACGAATTTAAGAAATTTCAAAATATTGTATTAAAAATGTAGTCTGCAAGATGTGTTTTGTTTACATTGGCCTTATTTGTTTGGGATTAGTGCGTTTTTTTATCAATAAAAAAACAACTTTTGAGTTAGCGCACGGAAAAATTAACAGATATTTATAGGTGCACTTTTAAAAGGCTACAGAAAATATAAACTTTGTGGACTAAATACAGACCAAAAAACGGCTGTTCTGCGTGCACCAGAAAACAGATGATGAAAAAAATTACATCACTACTTTGCAAAGGCAAATCATTTTAATTCGTGTGATTTATCCAAGATGCTACTCTTAGATAAACCCATTCTCTGTTGTGATGCCCCTTCTGTCCCTTGTAATAAACAACCAAATATTGTTTTCTTATAAACTAATCATTAACATATATTTATACTATATCTATTTTTTGTATTTATCGTATATAGTGAAGGAAAATTTCATAACTGTAGACCTAAGCTAGAGAATCAACTTGATGTCAAACTGGCAATTGTATGACTCAGTTATAGAGTTAGTTAGACCTAACGAATACCACAAGCATTATTTGTGTTCTGTATGTGTATATTATTTGAGAAAATTAAAGAAATTATATCGTAAATACAAGTAGATATAGAACAGGGCTTCTGAAACACTCGTAGTTTTTTTTGACCGCTTTCAGCTTCAAATTGACCGGTTTTTGACCGGATTCTGGCCGGTTTTGGCCAAATATCAGCCCATTTCAGGGCATTTTTTGGGATTTCAGACAGTGATTTCAAGGAGCACTTTGAATTTAATCCGGGGAACTACGAGATGCCCTCTTAAGTTAACCATAACTTTTAAATGAAAAGCGGCAGACTCCCCTTAAGGACCTTAAGGACCTTGTCGTGCTCCCAGCTGTGTTGCCACTGCTGGAAGGTTCGGGAGCGCTCTTCTGTTCTTGCCGTGTCCTTGCCGATCTCGCCTTGTCTCTGATAAATCGCTTTCCTCTCCCCTGCCAAGAGCTTGACAGGGATGACTCCGGCGACCACCAGGACGGCAGGCTCGGACACTGTCCGGTAGGCGGAACACACTCGGAGCGCAGCTTGACGCTGAACCCGGGCGAGTCGCAACCTGTAGCACTCCTTATCTAGAGCGCCTGCCCACACCTCTGCCCCGTAAAGAAGCACGGACTGGACCGCGGACATCAACAGACGTCTTCTGCTGGATCGGGGACCCCCGACATTGGCCATCAGCCTACTAAGGTAAGTCACTACCTTAGCGGCCTTGTCCGCCGTACGGAAGATCTGATCCCTCCAGCTTAACTTGGTGTCCACCATAACCCCGAGGTATTTGGCGGCACGAGTTGATGTGACCACCTCCCTTCCCACTCGAAACGGGACGACGGTGTCGATCCTCTTCTTCGTGAGAATCACGATCTCCGTCTTACTGAGAGCAAGTGAGAGACCGTGATCGGACATCCAGTTGTTGACCACCCGCATAACTCGGTTCAACTTCAGTTGGGCCAGCTCAACGTTGCGTGCAGCAATGAGAGCTGCGACGTCATCGGCGTACCCAACCAAAGTGGTTTCCTCAGGCATCTCGGACCTCAGGAGGCTGTCATAGGCAACGTTCCAGAGATCCGGGCCGAGTATTGAACCTTGTGCGGCACCAGAAGTGACTTCCATCGTCCGCGTTCCGTCCCTCGTGTCATAAATCAGGCTTCGAGAGCGTAGATAATCCTCGATGAGCCGCAACAGATATGCAGGAATACGAAAGGTGTTGCGAAGCGCATCCAGCATATCGACCCACCTCGCAGAGTTGAAGGCATTCTTGACATCAAGCGTAACAAGAAGCACTACTCGGCGGGAGAAATGGTTGTGGCTCTCGGCTCTCTCCACAGCTCTCTGAACTTCGGTGACAGCGTCGATCGTTGACCGTCCCTTTCTGAAGCCGTACTGACGGGGGCATAAGTCCCCGGCAGCTTCCACGGCAGAAGTCAGGCGGGAACGGATCAGCTTCTCGAACAGCTTTCCAGCCGTGTCCAACATGCAGAGAGGCCTGTGGGACGACGGCAGCTCGGGATCACCTTTGCCCTTGCTGATCAGTACAAGCCTGGCTGTTTTCCAGGGAGCCGGAAACACCCCTTCTACCAAACAGGCATTGTACATTCTCATCAACAAGTCAGCGTTGATTAAAAATGCTTTCTTTAAAGCCTCACTGGGAATCCCGTCCGGGCCAGGAGCCTTGTTGCTCTTCAGGGAGAGAACGGAGGTTTCTAGCTCCTCGAAAGTGAAGAGTGAACAGCAAAATCAATGTTTTCATGGCGAAAAATGGCAATAACTTTGTTATTTGTTGTCAGATCCTCACAAATTTGATACCGTTGGTTAGATAATGTAATTTGTCAACTTTTCTGTGTCTTGTAAAATTTTTATCAAATTTTCCGATTTTGAGATATTTGCGTTTGAAAATTTAAAATTGCCGCCATTTTGAAAATATACAGCGGAAAAAAATAATGATTTTCCTGGAAATGTACATAGGTATGATAAAGATTCATGCAAAATATGAATTTAATACACCCATCCGTTACGGAAATAAAAATTATTATGTGAAAAAAAAACAAAATGGCGGCTGTGTGAGTAACTAAAGACTTCCGGACAATATAAATATGATATTTAGGTATGGTGCTAGCCCAGAAACAATGGCCTAAAATATTGGTAGGGAGTTCTGAAACACCCTGTAGAGAGGAAATATTAAACTATTGTCTTAGGTACAAATCTATTTTGAAGTACATTTTTGAGTAAAATTAATTCAAATGTCACATTTTTACCAAGATAAAAGCTATACAAATTACACTACCAATATATTTTCAGTGTAAAAATTACATAATGTTAAATATTACTTATAATTTTTTTTCACAATCATTAAAAACAGGGACAATACGAAATAATTTATAAGGTTTCACATTCACATTCAAGTCAGACTATTGTGAAAGTTGTATATAACAACACCATGGGATTGAGGTCCACAATTATTGTGCTCTTGTGTTCCTGCACTCCGCCGCCCCAGACAAACACACAAGCTATTCCATGAGGCCGGGTGATGTTTACTTTTGTGCGCTCATTTGCAACGGCAGTTCCTTTTTATGTTCCTCGTTACCATAGGCCAGCTTCATAGTTTCAAATAGCATAAGAGAGTGAAATTTCGCCGTTTATTATCATTTGTCTAAAAAAAGGTTTTATAATGTTGATCTACTTTACTAAATATTTGAATAAATAATCATTATTTAATTTATAATTTTAGCTACCAAACACTATATACATGGACGCATTCTTGTTTTTTAGACCATTTTAAGTGTTAATAGGTGTAAAATGGTTCAATCTGTCTATTTTCAGAAATCTGTCAATTTCTATCGGTCCCTTCTTTGCTAAAACAAACGTCGTAATTACTCATTTTTCATTCATATTTTTATTCCAAATAATCTTACTCTATGTTTATAAAAGTTAATAAATGAATAAATTAATATGAGCCTTAAAATACTAAATGAAAAATAAATTAAATTTATTCTTCGGAGGAGACTAAATGAGCTTTAGTTAAAATTATAGATTTTTACTTTTTTTTGTTTGTGCGCATTGCAGGTAGAAATTTTGGTCACAATGGCACCTTAAATTCACCTGAACCAGTTAGTTTTAAACAATAAAATTTTTTTCATCCGTGTAGATTCGTTCCAAATAACTGAAGCGGTAAGCCTTACAGGAAAACTCTTATATTTTGGTTAGAGATGTATAAACAAAACCCTTTATTTTGACAACTTTGTCAAGCTACTTCAAACATTTGTTAGATGCATGGATTTCAAAGTCCAAAAACCCTTTGTTAAGGCTCTCTCAGTGCGTTCAAGTTTATTTTTAATACCTAGATACCTTAAATAGTGCTATAAAGTGGAAAATAACTAAATATCTTTATTTATACTTATTTAATACGCAAAGGGTTTCTTATATTTGGAACTCCTACAATTTTCTAAAGTTGTTGGTGTCTTTGGATAAGGCTTGGTCTGTAGTTGTCTCCACAAAAAGAAAATTGGCTACGCCTTACAGGTTTTAAAGTTTCAATGTAATTACATGGGAAAAAGTATAATCGAATCATTAGACAGCCATTTTACAAATGCTAGCAGATCAGGAGGAACAAATTTTTCAGTTATAAGATATTTTTAAACTAATTGGGTCCAGACTTTCACATCGTGTGAAATTTTGATTCAATTTCAACCAGGGGGTGATCTCGAGTCTCAGTAATATTTGTCACTTTATATTGCGTAGATTTTATTGACTATAAACTTCAAATGTACAACCGATTTTAAATGTGGTTCAGTCTGGCTACGTTAGGTTAGTTTTATGTAAATCTTGTTTCCGTTATCTTCCCATGCACTTCCGTGACAAAAATGCTTCTGATTTTTTGGTGCAAGGGTTGTTCAAGATCAAGAATATTGTTAGCGTGTTTATATAGTTATTTTACGCTAAAGATTACATTTTAATGTAGTTTTACATGTAAGATATAAGAACGAACGTAATTGAATTAACATATACTTATTTGTGCTAAACTGACATAAAATAACCAAACAAATATATACATATTATATATTTTGCGGCGCACTCTACACTCTCCTTGCCGACACCGCTTCCTCTGAGTAAAAACCGCTAATGTAACTCTGAGGTAAAAACTGTCTCTACCTAAATACCTCAAATTTGTAAAAAACTAATTATCAAGGTCTGTACGTCATGGAAATTTTTACATATTTCTTTTTAAACACATAACCTTACTTTATTAACGGATGGGCTTATACCCGATGAGTACCAATTAAGAAGTAAGATTTAAAGCTTTCAACAAATTTTACTTTTAAGAATTGTAAAACTTATGTCAGACAATAATTTATTGAGCGTTTTATACCATAGTATGTGGAATATAAAAAAGTAAGACAAACACACACTTAAGCACTAATGAATTTTGGGAAAATACTGCGAAACTTATATAATATAGATTTGAAAACTTTCTATTGAATACCATTTATAAAAACAGTAAGCCACGATATATTGATGTTTAAATATAAATACATTTCAAAAATATCTGAGACTAGATCCTGTTTAATATCAGAAGCGCCGTCATCTGACAGCATGGACGCCACGTTCATCCTTCTAGCTTATTCTTTCTGGGTAAAGTAAATATATCTTTTAAAACTCACAGTTTGCATTAAGGGTTTTCTAACTTCCTCGCACAACCCTTCTTGTGTTTATAACCATTATCGCCTGCGAAACGCCAGAAAAATTATAAAAAAATAATTTTTCGTATTATACTATTATAAAACTTTACTTAAAATTAAACTACTCATACATAAATGACTTGAGAATAGAAGAAAAATATGAAATGTGAAGAATAAACCAAAATACATTTAGTCACTACTTATGTCGTAATTTTATAGCGCGTACATAATCTAAGAGTTTGGCATAAAAAAGTTGATTGGGTACTGAATTTTTTCCTGAGGTAACTTCACTCCAAGCTGAGCGATGTTGTGTCAAACAAGCCATTTTGCCACGCACTAACAAGCAAAGCATTATCACACCCAGTGTACCTGTCATAACTGGTTTGTCACAGATGACAACATGACACCTAATTTACTCCTCTCCATTTATCAAGTAAGTCAGGTTATGAGTTCTATGTTCTTGGTAAAAACAAATTTGTCCTTAATTTAACTAATCATTCGTTTAATTTAGTGAAATGATAATGAGTATTAATTCTTTAATATTTTTTTGTGTTAAAGTAAACACATTTGTGGTACTAGTAACTCGTTTCCGTTAATTAACGGGAAAATAATTAGTAATAATAATATAGAAATCACACAATTTTAAAATGTACAATGTTCCAATTAAACATTGGAACAAATCTACTGTCAGTGGTGAATAATATCACCAGAGAGAATATTAATAATATGGAAGCATTAGGCAAGATTAAATCTAATTTCTCCTTAAGTGTTCTGTTATGCTTTTTCGTATAAGAACCTATAGAATTTGGTATGCTTTACACTAAAGATCTAGGAAATAAGGGGCATATAAAAAACTTTAGTATCTACAAATATTGTAAGGAAATACTAAAAACTGCAGAAAAAATTTTTGTAAGTATTTTAAAAGGTAATGGTGCTTTTATATAGAGCTAAAGTGTGTTTTAGTATGTAATTTTCCATCATAAGAGTAATGCAAAAGTTATTATCATTTTGGGACAAAGAAGACTAATTTGAACACCACATACTGATGACAAATTGAAGCCGTGTTTTGTGACACGTAGCAAAACCAATCTACATATCATTATACTGACATCGGTTTGGGTGATTAGTTTTAATTTTATTATTTCCACTGTCATGACTGTTACAGCTCCCAAAACAAATATATCTCTTTATTCCATTACCAGTGCTATTGTACATGAACTTTTGTACTAATTGTTTTCATTTTCTTGAGTGTGTAGCCTACATGCTATTTTAAATACAAAAATAAATATGAGATATTTAATGAATAATTTTTAAGCAGGTCTTTTTTATTTAATAACGATACAAGATCTTTTGTATGCCATGTCTTTGTGTTACTTTTATTATTATCATATTTTTCACATCAACTACAGAGAACTATTGAATTGTAACTCAAACCCTTCTAGGAGAATATGTATCCACTTCACTTTTACGAGCATCCTATGAATTGAACAGAAACCTCTTCAACTTAGTCTTAAGCTAGAAATACTCGCATGTTTAATTTAATTCAACTGCTTTTCAATTAGACCAAAACAGGTTATAGTCAACTCTTTACAAAAAAAAATTTACTTGACAAAACATTTATTTGCTGGTATAACCTGTAACACCGATGGTGTATGAATAACGTTCTTCGCTGTAAAATACAAACTCGCCGCATATTCCATGCCACATTCCTGATAATTAATTAACTCACATTGTGTTGGTGTAGGAATTAGACACATCGATAGAGGTGGAAAATGTGTTATAAATTTTATTGTAATATTAATAATGCTAATGGTAAAATCTAAGATATTTTGTCTGCGACCACTCAATAAGCACCAATAATGATATGACAGGTGACATAAAAAAGAAGTACATTATAAAACCAAATTAAAATCCATTCCATAATAATGCCTCAAACGCACAGGTTTCACATTAAAATACAGTTCTAGACCAGTGAGCGATTGGTGTTTGACAAAAGTAGTATAGTGTTTTACTATGCATTACACAATTCGCACATCAGCTGATTGATCCATTGACTTTCATGTTTTAGTTTCTTTAGGTTTCTAACCTCAAAATAGTGAGATCACTTATGAGTGGGAGCGTTGATTAGGTCAAGTGTCATCAGATTACGTTCTGGATGGGTGATCTGTAAATAACTATAAAACTACTAAAATAAACTATAAAATGTAAATAAACCACATCAGCTGATTGTTCCATTACGATTCGTGTTCTACATTCTTGATGTGCCTAACCTCATTTAAGTGTGATCATATCATATGAGTAAGAGTGCCGGTGAGGCAAATGAGATCGGATGTGGTTACGTGCTGGATGGGTGACCACCTAACCCATACATTTTCTATTTGTTTATTACAGTGATATAGCAATTAGATAAAGTAGTGTATACAACGATGGTATTCAGCCTTTAAGCCCCTCGTCAGATATTTATAACACTCTGTTTTCTCTTGTTATAACTAACATCTCACTCGTGGATTAAAAGACTACATAATTAAATCGTTGCATAAAATACTATTTTACCGAAAGTATTGCTATATTTAGTTACAAAATGAAATCGGTTTAGTTGGATTAAAGTTTTAAAAATTAAACCAAAATCGGTACAGATACTTTTTCAAATGCGTGAATTAATCTGTTCCAGGACAGGTCAAAGCGCGCGTTTTTGTGACAAGTAACGCAACCTAGTGTTCCATCAACTTTCACTTTCGTTCCACAAAGCGGATGTCAGATTCAATTCATCATGACCATTTGAATTATGTTTCAAATTTGTGGATTGATAGAGAGAAAGAAAGAGTACTGTCTGCGGGTGGATGAAGCCTTTACTTTCTGTTCCACTGAAAGGACTATAGGCATAATTGTAAGCCTACACTTGCAATTCTCAATGATTTGCGATTTTCTATTCATATTTTTCAGAAAACTAAGCCAAGTTTTGTTAATTCATAAAATTATAAGTCATATTTAAGTTTATTTTTTAAGTTTTAATCCATTTTACTTTAAGCACATACGCAGCCTCTCGTAATATGATATATATAGATATATAATTTAAATATTAAGGTATATAAAAATAAAAAAGAGATTTTATAACAAAATCGCATCAGATTAATAACCCAGGGGATATAAGGTACCAAGCTCTTTATGATAAATTGTCAGTGTAATTTATAATATTTTATTATTTTTTCTTATAATTTGTAATATGTTTTTCCAAAGAAACACAGGTTTGGAGCACGATGTAACTTTATGTCATAAGGTTGAACTCCATAACTGAATAGGAGAAGAACTGTCAGTTTGACATGAAGTTGATCCTCTGGCTTAAGCCTATATTTCTATCCGTCCCTCTCGTTTTCTTGGTCAAATATATTTTTGATATGAATTAAAAAAAGTTTTCATAAATTATTAGGAACAAAATTAAATATATAAAAATGTATATAGTAAGTGAAATAGAAGTTGTTTATCATAACTAACTTTGAGTATAGAATATAAAAGTAAAAATTAATTATAAGACATAACAAGTAAGATCTTCTTGGGCAGTTTTACTATATTATTATACAGGGTGTTCAGAAAAATAGTTTCATGAATTCAGGAGGTTATTGCCCACATCAAAATAGGAAAAAAACTTCCTGTAAACATATGTCCTAAAATGCTTTGTTAACCCGCTAGCCGCCATTTTGTTTTTTACACTAAATTATTTTTATTTCCGTAACGGATCATTGTATTAAGTTAATATTTGGCACGAACCTTCATCATAGCAATACTCATTTTCAAGAAAAAAATCATTTTTTCCATGTGTATTTTCAAAATGGCGGCTAATTTATAATTGTAAACTCAAATATCTCAAAACCGGTAAATTTTACAAATATTTTACTCAGCACAAAAAAGTTGACAAATTTAACCACTGAACCAATGATACCAAGTTTGTAAGGATCTGACAACAAATAACGGAGTAACATCGATTTTGCATCATGATTAATGCAAATTAAGGCAATTTTAATTGGAAAATGTCAATAACTCCCTTATTTGTTCTCAAATCCTTACAAACTTAGTACCATTGGTTAAATAATTAAATTTATCAACTTTTTTGTGTCTGGTAAAAGTTTGATAAAATTTACCAGATTTGAGATATTTGAGTTTAAAACTTTAAAATGGCCGCCATTTTGAAAATACACATTTAAAAAAATAACTTTTTTCTTTAAAATGAGTATTGCAATGGTGAAGGTTCATGCCAAATATTAACTTAATACAATGATCCGTTACGGAAATCAAAATTATTTAGTGTAAAAAACAAAATGGCGGCTAGCGGGTTAACGAAGCATTTTAGGACATACATTTACACGAACTTTTTTTCTTATTTTGATGTGGGCAATAACCTCCTGATTTCCTGAAACGTTTTTTTCCGAACACCCTGTATAGATAGTATTGAAAAGGGATATTAAAAATTTTAAATTTAAAAATGATATTTCATGTTTAGCAAAACATTACTATGTAAATACTTAAATATACACTAGTTGTTGCCCGTCGATACTCGACGGATATAACTCCATTAGTGGTAAATGAAACGCTATAATAGTGCAAACATGTAAGGTAGTCTATAAAATGTACTTCTTTGAACTGCCATACCATCCAAGAACAATAATATATTTTACAGAAAATACTACGATTTTAGTTGGAGCGTCGGAAAAGTAATCCTATTCCGTAAAACCAATAATGTTGCATCCTTGTACTTATAGGCCCTACTCTTTAGTATTTTATAAACATGTCAATTTGATTGTTTAGGTAGGCGCAAACCTAATTAGCCTGAGGAAACCGTTCTATTAGGTTCAACAACATCAGAAATAAGTAGACTAATATCCACGCCTATTGGATAAATTGTTCTTAACAGTTTTTTTTTTTTTTTTCAAGAATTAGGAAAGACCTAGAGTGTTGTAACTTATGATGGTTGGCTTTAACAAATATTGGTGTATTAGGGTAGGATAGAACGTAGAGAAACCTTTTATAACCACTTTCATATCACAATATTTATGGTGTAGTGTGCAAGTTTCAATAACTAACCAAATTTAAAGAATGCAAATTTATTTCACAGAAAATTACATAATTTTAGTTGGAGTGTCTGTCAAAGTAAGCCTATAGGCAAATTCCTTAAAAAAAAAAATAATGCTGCACCCTTACTATGTAACACAGACACTCTTTAGTATTTCATAAACATAAAAAATCGATTGTTTACTTAGGCCTAAACCTTAGTAGCCTAATCAAAGCGTTATATTAGTTAAAAACATCAAAAAATAAGCAAGCCTAAACTATCAATTTTTAAACTTGTCAGTTTAATAAATAAGTTTTTTGAGAGTTTGAACGGGCCTATAAATACTTTAATGTATCTATTTTGCTTAAAATAAATATCGGTACCATCAGTAAAACATTTATTAGTGACGCCGTTAATGGACACATTACGAAAAGTATAATTGTGAAGACCGGTCTGGAACCCGGGCCGTTTGTTTTGGAGTAAGTCACGCTTCCGACTGAGCCACAAATACTGTCGTTAAGCGAAGTAAATGTAAAGCTTTACAATGTTGCAAACGACAAATTGATTGCACAAAGAATTTCCGATACATCCGTTTCTTTTAATACAAATGTGAGCAATTTATTTAAACTAAACCTTTACAATTTAGTCTTAATTTTAAAGCAATCAGCTATTTTACATAATTAAGCAACTTTCTTTCCATTTAAAGGATAATACATCATAATAATTGTAAACGTTTTTAGGTACTGACCATAATAAACCAAATCCTTCATGAACTTTTGTTCATCCACTCTGTATTTAGACAAAATACCTCGTGTGTTTACAATCAGCTGATTGAAAGAGTGTAAAATAAATTTACTGTAAAGGTTTGAAAATGTTGATATTTTTAATTTAAGGAAGTAAGATAACGTTAATTACATAATTAAGCAACTTTCTTTCCATAAATGACAATACATCATAATAATAGTAAACGTTTTTAGGTACTGGCCATAATAAACCAAATCCTTCATGAGCTTTTGATTGCACAAAGAATTTCCGATACATCCGTTTCTTTTAATACAAATGTGAGCAATTTATTTAAACCAAACCTTTACAATTTAGTCTTAATTTTAAAGCAAATAGCTATTTTACATAATTAAGCAACTTTCTTTCCATTTAAAGGATAATACATCATAATAATTGTAAACGTTTTTAGGTACTGACCATAATAAACCAAATCCTTCATGAACTTTTGTTCATCCACTCTGTATTTAGACAAAATACCTCGTGTGTTTACAATCAGCTGATTGAAAGAGTGTAAAATAAATTTACTGTAAAGGTCTGAAAATGTTGATATTTTTAATTTAAGGAAGTAAGATAACGTTAATTACATAATTAAGCAACTTTCTTTCCATAAATGACAATACATCATAATAATAGTAAACGTTTTTAGGTACTGGCCATAATAAACCAAATCCTTCATGAGCTTTTGCTCATCCACTGTATTTAGACTAAATACCTCGTGTGTTTACAATCAGCTGATTGAAAGCGTGTAAAATAAATAAATTGTAAAGGTTTGAAAATGTCGATATTTTTAATTTAACGAAGTAAGATAACGTTAAAGTAAATAAAATCTGCTAATATACAAAGGTTTACGTTTTATTTGGTACAAACTGCTTGTAAATTGGTCCAGTGGAAGTCTCAGACGAACTGTCCAAAGGATTGGAAATGTTGGCTTTTTTCCCCATGTTAAATCTCCATAAGAAAAGTTTATTTTTCATTTTTGACAGATTTAACGTAAATATTTTTGAAATACAAATAAAACCTGCTAATATAGAACCGAAAACGTTTATTTTGGTACAACCCGCATGTAAATCGGTCCAGTAGAAGTCACAGACGAAGTGTCCAAAGGTTTTTTAACTTTGTGTTTTAAATATATAGATAAATCCAAAGAAATTTTGTAATACTCTTTTATGATGTGTATGTTTTGTGTACGTTGTACGTTGAGTTCTTTTTGTTGCAAGTCGATCTATTAGGGTTTTGTTCACCAGAACATTTTGGACATCTGTCCGCAATCATAATAAAACTAAAAATTGGCTTCAATTCAACAGTTTAAAACCAAACATTAACGACAGTAAAGAAAATACATGACCGTGAGTAATTTATTTTATTTCTTCAACTGCTTGTCATGAAGTAAATGAATAAACGCCAGTATCATCAATAATTTGAATGAAGTTTGGTTAGTGAAATATTTCCATCCCGCCGAAGAAAAATATTTCCAAGTTGTAGTCGAATTTCATTCCAACATAAAAGGCTTACAATAAATGCCACGTGCAACAGAAACTAATAGAAATAGTTATAGATGTACGATAAATAAAGCCTCCACTAGTATCCTTTGAACTCGCCCTGAGAATTGCAATGAATACGCAATAGAGTATCTGTTAGATCGGACCATTTATTTTCCATCAGAATGAAATCAACTGCCACCGACACTGGTGGAGAGACAGATGGTCCCTTTAAACTGTGTTTTGGTCTGTGTTCATGTTCGTGGAGAGCAATCCTCACAGCATATTGGAGTTATAAAACGATAATGTCATCATTAATGTTGCATCAGTATCTTATATAGCACAAATATGAGCCTAAAACATATTACTCAGTTTAAAAACTGAGGTCCTAATTAATTATCACCCTTCTTTTGTAGCACCTTTTACAAATGCTGTTTGAATAGACTTTAAATTAAAAATTGACTTCTGCTACAAATAATCTGTCTTAGTGAAAAGCATAAATATGTGTAAAACTTGACTTGTTACAAAAAAATTCTGTTTGATAAAAGTTAATTGGGAAATTTGATGTAAAATGGTTGTGAAGTAATTTTGTCATGATATAAGGAAGAAGCAAGATATTAGACCTTGTGTAGATGTCAACCAAGCTTACTTTAGGTTGTCAAAACAGATGACAATGTAACACCGAGGTTATAACACACATAGGTTCTGTCGGAAGGATTGCAGACAATATTTAATCACATAAATCTTGCATCATTTAGAAGTTTATAGATGCTTAGCTGCGTTTATAAAACGTTTTTTAAATGACAGTGTTTGGAATAGTAAAATTACGACATCTTGTGAAATGGCGAGGGATTAATTACAGACATTTGTTTTAAGTTTATGTTTAAAGTTATAACTATGTTTGGTAATGAAAATAGATTTAATCAAATATTAAAATCGACTTTATTTTAAGTCTACAATGTGAAACATAATTTCTGATATTATTATCATCATACAATGATAACTTTTGTATTGTTTAAGGCTCATTTGAATCATTCACTATTAAATTAAAAGAAAACTCATGATAAATCCTTTGATCTCTGTGATTGGTATAGTAATCGGATTCTATGATTCAAAAAGCTTCATTAGCATGTCAAATTACTGTGACATATTTTGTTAACAAATAAAATACTTCAGCGTAGTATTGTTATAACAAAAAATATAAACTACTGGATGTATTTAACTAAAATATAGCATGATTAATTAATTTAAGCTTCACATTATTGAGTTTTAAAATAGAAGCTTTCAATTAAATAGTTTACATAAGGGCAGCAAAATCATGCGCATTCAATCAGCTTAAAAGAATGACAATAGTGCTTGTCATTCAATGTAGACGTAGTAGTACATAAACGAAGAAGCAAAATAAATTAGTATATATAGGGTGTCCCAGAACTCTCTGAAACCCTTTTGTATATTTGTTACTTGCATCGAAACGATAACAATTAAAATTGGTGTTGTACCGTGGGAAGAAATAAATAAATAGATAAATAAATAAATATATATATATAGATAAAAAACATCAGGGGTCTAAAATGCTTCGTTAAGCTGTTAGCCACCATTTTATTTTACAAACATAATAATTTGTATTCTTGTAACGAATGGTTGTATTAAGTTCACACTTCATATGAACCTTTATCACCCCAAAGTCCACTTTTCAGGTTAATTATTTATTTCCAATGTGTATTTTCAAAATGGCGTGGTAATTTTAAACTTTTAAACGCAAATGGCTTAAAATCAGTATATTTTGTAAATTTTACAAGAAACAAAAAAGTTGACAGATAAAATTATCTAACTAATGATATCTAGTTTGTAAGGACTAGACAAGAAACAACGGAGTTGTTGTGATTTTTCAACCAAAACAACCTAAATTTGCATGAATTATAATGGAAAATAAATTTTTTTCTCCAGAAAAATCTCAATACTCCGTTATTTGTTGTCTGGTCCTTACAAACTTGGTATCATTAGTTAGATAATATGATTTGTCAACTTTTTATACCTGTAAAATTTTTATAATATTTATCGGTTTTGAGACATTAAAAGTTTAATATGCCCGCCATTTTGAAAATACACATCGGAAAGTTATTCTTTTCCTGAAAATGGGCATTGGGCGATAAAGGTTCATACGAAATATGAACTTATATGCATTGGTGCGATAAAGGTTCATAAGAAATATGAACTTAATACGTACATTAATAATAAACTTTATTTACATACGGGGATAAAAATTATTATGTGTAAAAAAGAAAATTGCAGCTAGCGGCTTAACGAAGCATTTTAGACCCAAATTTTTATGATGTTTTTATTCATGGTCTCGATGCAAGGAACAAATACACAAAAGGGTTCTAGAGAGATCCGGGACACCCTATATATTAAATGGTAATTTAGTTGTAGTTTCCAAATGCAGTAGTCTTCTGTCCATTCACAAAAACCAGAGTTTTTATTTTTAATCTAATGAACTACCTAGTAGACTTGAAGAATGTAATGTATTGTATTACTCGGTGAACACGGCACCATTAATGTACGATAGGCCTCCGCAGGCTGCGGTTTAAAGTCTTGTAGTTGACCTCAAGCCCTCAAGTGTACATATTGTGACCAGTAGTGAGCCAAAGTTGAACAACCAAGATCACATAAACACTTGCATGCGTCTAAGTAATTTATATTTCAACAAT
The DNA here is from genome assembly GCA_030545055.2 of Neoaliturus tenellus. Classification (NCBI taxonomy): domain Eukaryota; kingdom Metazoa; phylum Arthropoda; class Insecta; order Hemiptera; family Cicadellidae; genus Neoaliturus; species Neoaliturus tenellus. The sequence continues at coordinate 207,865,531 of CM061531.1, forward strand.
GGTGATAAAAGTTAAATTTTCCAACTTACGTTTCATACAATTGCTTATTTTTTGTTTAAACATCACTTCCATAATCGAAGATTAAGGTTGAACTTGTACAATTGTGTTGTAGAGTACTGTACATGTACGGTTTGTTTATACGAATAATTATTACTAGTAATAAAGATTACTATTAATTAAATTAGCGAAATATTGTGAATAAAAGTTTCTGTCTCAAACAGTAGATAAATAGACAAATCCTAGAGGACAAGAGACGTTTACCGTGTGGTTAGGATGCAAATAAATCAACATTAGCTTGTACACGTGGATTAATTAAGACTGGCTTGAGTTAAACCAACGAAATAAACTCCTGAAATAACTAACCATCAAAGTAAGATCGTCAGTTTTGATGCATGGTCGATTTAGAATTTCAACGTGGGTTTTGCAGATAACTAAATCCTAGATTCACAAAAACAAACCACAACAACCAACCTACAAGGACCATTGCAATTCCCTCTATTTTTCCACCATCTCAGGAAAGATCTCGTACGAGGTGGGTCTAAATTTAAATATTATCTGACTACATGTGCTGTTTTTTATACGATTCGCGTTTTTTTTTTTTTTTTTTTTTCTTTTAAGTAGTGGCTAATGCTCATGTGATACAATTATAAATAAAACTATTTTAAAGTTTCAATTTATTTCTGGTGTCTACTAAAGGACCTTTTCTATTTTTATAAATTATATATATTTATATTCAACTTTTAATATTTATATTATAAATGAAACTGAATCGAAACTGTTGTAAACGAAAGTCTACCTCCAAAGTGTAAGATCGCATATTCTAGGACTTAACACAATATCTAACTGTATAATGCAGTTCAAAATCATTGTTGTATACATTTGCTTTCATTGCGATAAACGACAAATCAAGTGGTATGGTTTACGACAAACGACAACTGGTGACGTTACCGTTGGTGGGTGATTGTTAGAAATTCAATTACACTGCGTTGTGTTACGAGTACATTATAGGTTTTCATCTTCTCTCAAAATTTTAAACTATCCTGTCTTCGTCAAGTTGAAACAAAGTTTTTATATTTTTCACAATACGGAAGGAAGGACTCTGCTTTAAGCATGCATCAATAAAATAAAAAATGTCTATGAAATGACTCACATAATTCTATTTATTCAAACAAAATATTTTAAGGCGGATTTCAACTTTACGAATGCTACATTTTAAAATCGATGGTTGCATATTAACAAGTAAAGGTATTCTAATGTACTTTATAGAAATGGCTGAAGAGCTTAGTGGTTATAGTGATAGCCTTTCAAAAGATTGCCGGTTCGATTCCGAGAAACGTCAGTAGCTTTTCAAAGGTTCAATTCGGACCCAGTTGTCATTTGTGATTGGGCTATTATTAATTAATGATGCTATTTAACTAATGGTCGATGTTATATAGTAACAAGAGTGTGATTTGGACCGTTCCCCAGTAAAATGCTATCCAATACCTAGAAACACACAAAAACTTGATTTTACACCTAATTAAGATAGCATTATCATTTTCTAAGTGAAGGAGCAAATTGAAAGGCTCAAATTACATATTTTCAGCGTCAGTCATGTCTTAGGCCTTTTTCCTTTATTGAACACATCTCCCTTCCTATCTATTCAAAATGTTGTCACCGTCAAAATTCAAGATTTTAAACTTTCTTACATTTGATAATTTTGCATATACGGTACAAGAAGATTAAATTTGTTAACGATGATGAGAGTAAGATTATATTTTAATTAGTAATGGGTTGAAATTATTTTGTAACAGTCATAAATTACCCGTTTTGTAGTTTATAATAATTCAAGAAATTTTGATATTCCTACCCTGTTTAGATTGCCATTAAATCAACGTTAAAGAATAAAAGCTATCTAAATATTTTCTTTAAAATTTTTAACTATCCGGAAATCAAATTATACCTTGTGTAGTACACATGCGACGATTTTTTATTGACAGGATTTGCATATATTAATAAAATGTTAAACAAACCAAGTGTGTAACTAAGTGAATAACTTGTTTTTGAGTTCCAAACGGAACTAGTAATTTGCATAAGTCCTCGGCGTCACTGCCGGCTGCGGGACGATACACCGGATTAGCTATTTAAAACACTAGTGACAGTAACATTCAAAAATAGTCTGGACGTGTTTGTAATGCCTTAACTGTTACCAAGGTTTTTATTATTCCGGAAGATTTACCACACAATAATTTTCGGCATTGAAACAAATCTAATTTTTTTTTGATAGAACATGTATATATATATATATATATAACATTTAAGGTTAATTTCAGCACGTTTTCAAATTTTATAAACGACTATACTAAAATCGTTATTGTTTCGAACTTTGCCGCAATATTTATTTATTTGTCTGTAATCATTATAGTTTTTATTGTTATATATGAATTTATTGTGAGATTTTTAATAACATTTACTTGCAAGACTAACTATGAAAGTAACCACATACGGAGCTTGCCAGTTTTAAAAGACGTAAGTATACTTAGGGCAGTATTCCTCCGTTTTTCAGCACATTATGTTGAATAACTTTTTTCCAGAAATGATAATTGATTTATATTTTTACTTGTTTGTCTATGTACTAAAATGATGATTTTGTGGTACAGAGAGCTTTGTGCGATAATTATTTCACACGTAAAAAAAAAATTGTTCGAAAATAAAAATGTAACAAAAATAATTATTTTCTGTATGCACGTGTAAATAATTTCCTATTTGTGTTACACTAATTATAATGCCGAGAAAAATGCCTCTAAATTTAATGAACTAATAAAAAATAAATTATTAAAATCCCTGTAATAAATTAGTTTGAAAATTAAAAAATTAATAAAATATTCTTACAAATACTCATATATGAAATGCACTTTAAGTAATAAAACGGGAGGTGTTACACATCCTTGGATACCATTAACATATTATGTTAATGGTATCCAAGGTAATTTAAACAATATTCATTAGTGAAAATGATATATTTATTAAAATAGTACCAGGCTAACCTAGCCTTGCTCGTTGGTTTTAATTCACTTTTGCTATAGTGTCATGGTAATAAGGCTATTAAATTTCCACCACCAACCGACTATGCTGTTCAGTTAACAGCTGTTTGAAAAAGACTGCTTAATTTTAATGTTCCTTTATTTTTGTGTACCTTTCGTTGTTATTTCGTTACCAAAATAGCAACCCATAAGACAAATGTTAAAAATTACGATTTTTAAACTTAAATTTAGACCAAATTCGATTTTTCCTGGGATTTAAGCTGTTTCTTAACTTATTTTTGGGCCAAAACACTCTTAAATCCAATGTTTAAGCAAAATATAACCGCTAGATTTCGAGATCATGGAACACACATCCCCTCAGACATTGCTCTATTATAGTATAGGATATATATATTAAAAATGCCTCATTTATGGTGGATCACCTTAAATTACAACTAACAATTTTCTGTATTATTATTGTTTATCAGTGTTTATTGGGTGTCTCTCGTTAGGTGTCTCAAATTGATCAACAGTTTGTCCTACAATCTTGAGTGAAATCTATTTCACACCAAATATACCCCAAGGAATAATTTTTAATTATTTTTGTAGATGTATAAATAAGTTTGTCCTAAAAACTGGGGATCACAGTTTCGAATCTTGGAAATTTCAAATAAAAACATTTGTCCTATTATACATCGATAAAAAGGTCTATTCAATAGAAACCTTTTGGTGAAAACAGAATTCAGTTCGTTAAAATGGCGGAAATTATTTAGTTAAAATAAAAATTTATGGAATACCCTGTAATTCATTTTTTCTTTGTGACTTCTAACAAAACAGTTATTTACTTTTCACTATAATTAGACTGCACAGTGGTCCTACCTCAGTGGCCCTAGAAAATTGCTCGTATAGGATCTAGTCTGTAGACTCATCGTGGTATACTGTATATTACGACCCTGAACCGTGTGAATGTCCAAAATATAATGGAATTGTTAAACGAAACGAATACTTGTATTTATTTTCTACAAAGGCGAAAGCCTATTCTCAATAGTTTAGATATGTCATTCTATGAAATAGAGCACTATCCGAATTTATGTCATAGCTTGGTATATTCAGTACAACGATCTGATAAAAACGACATCAGAGTTTGATATCGCAGTTTCTGAGTGGAAGTTATCGAGTTTCTCCTCAACTACTTGCTTTGTCGTCACTCAACATTCACAAGTCTTTAAACTGTATTTACTTGCAATGTAAGCTATCAAACGATTTTTACACTACAATACCGTATGTATATGATTATAATATTATCGATACTGCTTTTGATAAACTGTACTGTCCAAGAGTATTGGTTTTTACTACCACTTTTTTGAAGTGCCTAGTAGTTTTATGAAATTGCGCAGTAAATAAGAAAAAAATCGTTATAACAACTTGCAATGTAATGCCAGAGATAACAGTCCCGATATCTCGTCCAGACACTCCTGGCGCTGGTAACAACAGAGCGATAAATCAGTGATGAAAACTCGCGATGTGATGCCATAGATAACAGCCCCGATATCTGGTCCGGACACTCATGGCCCTGATAACAACAAAGCGATAAATCAGTGATACAAACTCGCGATGTGATGCCAGAGATAACAGCCCCGATATCTGGTCCGGACACTCCTGGCGCTGGTAAAAACCGAGCGATAAATCAGTGATACAAACTCGCGATGTGATGCCATAGATAACAGAACCGATATTTGGTTTGGACACTCCTGGCTCTGATAACAACAAAGCGATAAATCAGTGATACAAACTCGCGATGTGATGCCAGAGATAACAGCCCCGATATCTGGTCCGGACACTTCTGGCGCTGATAACTACAGAGCGATAAATCAGTGATAACAACTCGCGAGGTGATGCCATAGATAACAGCCCCGATATCTGGTCCTGACACTCCTGGCGCTGATAACAACAAAGCGATAAATTAGTGATACAAACTCGCGATGTGATGCCAGAGATAACAGAACCGATATCTGGTCTGGACACTGCTGGCGCTGATAACAACAGAGCGATAAATCAGTGATACAAACTCGCGATGTGATGGAAGAGATAACAGCCCCGAAATCTGGTCCGGTCACTGCTGGCGCTGATAACAACAGAGCGATAAATCAGTGATAACAACTCGCGAGGTGATGCCATAGATAACAGCCCCGATATCTGGTCCTGACACTCCTGGCGCTGATAACAACAAAGCGATAAATTAGTGATACAAACTCGCGATGTGATGCCAGAGATAACAGAACCGATATCTGGTCTGGACACTGCTGGCGCTGATAACAACAGAGCGATGAATCAGTGATACAAACTCGCGATGTGATGCCAGAGATAACAGCCCCGATATCTGGTCTGGACACTGCTGGCGCTGATAACAACAGAGCGATAAATCAGTGATACAAACTCGCGATGTGATGCCAGAGATAACAGCCCCGATATCTGGGCCGGACACTGCTGGCACTGATAACAACAGAGCGATAAATCAGTGATACAAACTCGCGATGTGATGCCAGAGATAACAGCCCCGATATCTGGTCCGGACACTGCTGGCGCTGATAACAACAGAGCGATAAATCAGTGATAACAACTCGCGAGGTGATGCCATAGATAACAGCCCCGATATCTGGTCTGGACACTGCTGGCGCTGATAACAACAGAGCGATAAATCAGTGATACAAACTCGCGATGTGATGCCAGAGATGACAGCCCCGATATCTGGTCTGGACACTGCTGGCGCTGATAACAACAGAGCGATAAATCAGTGATACAAACTCGCGATGTGATGCCAGAGATAACAGCCCCGATATCTGGTCCGGACACTGCTGGCGCTGATAACAACAGAGCGATAAATCAGTGATAACAACTCGCGAGGTGATGCCATAGATAACAGCCCCAATATCTGGTCCGGACACTCCTGGTGCTGATAACAACAGAGCGATAAATCAGTGATAAAAACTCGCGAGGTGATGCCATAGATAACAGCCCCGATATCTGGTCTGGACACTGCTGGCGCTGATAACAACAGAGCGATAAATCAGTGATAAAAACTCGCGATGTGATGCCATAGATCACAGCCCCGATGTCTGTTTCGGACACTCCTGGCGCTGGTAAAAACCGAGCGATAAATCAGTGATACAAACTCGCGATGTGATGCCATAGATAACAGAACCGATATTTGGTTTGGACACTCCTGGCTCTGATAACAACAAAGCGATAAATCAGTGATACAAACTCGCGATGTGATGCCAGAGATAACAGCCCCGATATCTGGTCCGGACACTTCTGGCGCTGATAACTACAGAGCGATAAATCAGTGATAACAACTCGCGAGGTGATGCCATAGATAACAGCCCCGATATCTGGTCCTGACACTCCTGGCTCTGATAACAACAAAGCGATAAATCAGTGATACAAACTCGCGATGTGATGCCAGAGATAACAGCCCCGATATCTGGTCCGGACACTTCTGGCGCTGATAACTACAGAGCGATAAATCAGTGATAACAACTCGCGAGGTGATGCCATAGATAACAGCCCCGATATCTGGTCCTGACACTCCTGGCGCTGATAACAACAAAGCGATAAATTAGTGATACAAACTCGCGATGTGATGCCAGAGATAACAGAACCGATATCTGGTCTGGACACTGCTGGCGCTGATAACAACAGAGCGATAAATCAGTGATACAAACTCGCGATGTGATGGAAGAGATAACAGCCCCGAAATCTGGTCCGGTCACTGCTGGCGCTGATAACAACAGAGCGATAAATCAGTGATAACAACTCGCGAGGTGATGCCATAGATAACAGCCCCGATATCTGGTCCTGACACTCCTGGCGCTGATAACAACAAAGCGATAAATTAGTGATACAAACTCGCGATGTGATGCCAGAGATAACAGAACCGATATCTGGTCTGGACACTGCTGGCGCTGATAACAACAGAGCGATGAATCAGTGATACAAACTCGCGATGTGATGCCAGAGATAACAGCCCCGATATCTGGTCTGGACACTGCTGGCGCTGATAACAACAGAGCGATAAATCAGTGATACAAACTCGCGATGTGATGCCAGAGATAACAGCCCCGATATCTGGGCCGGACACTGCTGGCACTAATAACAACAGAGCGATAAATCAGTGATACAAACTCGCGATGTGATGCCAGAGATAACAGCCCCGATATCTGGTCCGGACACTGCTGGCGCTGATAACAACAGAGCGATAAATCAGTGATAACAACTCGCGAGGTGATGCCATAGATAACAGCCCCGATATCTGGTCTGGACACTGCTGGCGCTGATAACAACAGAGCGATAAATCAGTGATACAAACTCGCGATGTGATGCCAGAGATGACAGCCCCGATATCTGGTCTGGACACTGCTGGCGCTGATAACAACAGAGCGATAAATCAGTGATACAAACTCGCGATGTGATGCCAGAGATAACAGCCCCGATATCTGGTCCGGACACTGCTGGCGCTGATAACAACAGAGCGATAAATCAGTGATAACAACTCGCGAGGTGATGCCATAGATAACAGCCCCAATATCTGGTCCGGACACTCCTGGTGCTGATAACAACAGAGCGATAAATCAGTGATAAAAACTCGCGATGTGATGCCAGAGATAACAGCCCCGAAATCTGGTCCGGACACTGCTGGCGCTGATAACAACAGAGCGATAAATCAGTGATAAAAACTCGCGATGTGATGCCATAGATCACAGCCCCGATGTCTGTTTCGGACACTCCTGGCGCTGATAACAACAAAGCGATAAATCAGTGATACAAACTCGCGATGCGATGCCAGAGATAACAGCCCCGATATCTGGTCCGGACACTCCTGGCGCTGATAACAACAAAGCGATAAATGAATGATACAAACTCGCGATGTGATGCCAGAGATAACAGCCCCGATATCTGGTCCGGACACTCCTGGTGCTGATAACAACAAAGCGATAAATCAGTTATAAAAACTCGCGATGTGATGCCAGAGATAACAGCCCCGAAATCTGGTACGGACACTGCTGGCGCTGATAACAACATAGCGATAAATCAGTGATAAAAACTCGCGATGTGATGCCAGAGATAACAGCCCCGATATCTGGTCCGGACACTCCTGGCGCTGATAAAAACAAAGCGATAAATCAGTGATACAAACTCGCGATGTGATGCCAGAGATTACAGAACCGATATCTGGTCCGGACACTCCTGGCGCTGATAACAACAGAGCGATAAATCAGTGATACAAACTCGCGATGTGATGCCAGAGATAACAGCCCCGATATCTGGTCCGGACCTTCCTGGCGCTGATAACAACATAGCGATAAATCAGTGATACAAACTCGCGATGTGATGGAAGAGATAACAGCCCCGAAATCTGGTCCGGACACTACTGGCGCTGATAACAACAGAGCGATAAATCAGTGATAACAACTCGCGAGGTGATGCCATAGATAACAGCCCCGATATCTGGTCCGGACACTCCTGGTGCTGATAACAACAGAGCGATAAATCGGTGATAAAAACTCGCGATGTGATGCCAGAGATAACAGCCCCGAAATCTGGTCCGGACACTGCTGGCGCTGATAACAACAGAGCGATAAATCAGTGATACAAACTCGCGATGTGATGCCAGAGATAACAGCCCCGATATCTGGTCTGGACACTGCTGGCGCTGATAACAACAGAGCGATAAATCAGTGATACAAACTCGCGATGTGATGCCAGAGATAACAGCCCCGATATCTGGGCCGGACACTGCTGGCGCTGATAACAACAGAGCGATGAATCAGTGATACAAACTCGCGATGTGATGCCAGAGATAACAGCCCCGATATCTGGTCCGGACACTGCTGGCGCTGATAACAACAGAGCGATAAATCAGTGATAACAACTCGCGAGGTGATGCCATAGATAACAGCCCCGAGATCTGGTCTGGACACTGCTGGCGCTGATAACAACAGAGCGATAAATCAGTGATACAAACTCGCGATGTGATGCCAGAGATGACAGCCCCGATATCTGGTCTGGACACTCCTGGTGCTGATAACAACAGAGCGATAAATCAGTGATAAAAACTCGCGATGTGATGCCATAGATCACAGCCCCGATGTCTGGTCCGGACACTCCTGGCGCTGATAACAACAAAGCGATAAATGAATGATACAAACTCGCGATGTGATGCCAGAGATAACAGCCCCGATATCTGGTCTGGACACTGCTGGCGCTGATAACAACAGAGCGATAAATCAGTGATAAAAACTCGCGATGTGATGCCATAGATAACAGCCCCGATATCTGGTCCGGACACTCCTGGTGCTGATAAGTACAGAGCGATAAATCAGTGATAAAAACTCGCGATGTGATGCCAGAGATAACAGCCCCGAAATCTGGTCTGGACACTGCTGGCGCTGATAACAACAGAGCGATAAATCAGTGATAAAAACTCGCGATGTGATGCCAGAGATAACAGCCCCGATATCTGGTCCGGACACTCCTGGCGCTGATAACAACAAAGCGATAAATCAGTGATACAAACTCGCGAGGTGATGCCATAGATAACTGCCCCGATATCTGGTCCGGACACTTCTGGCGCTGATAACAACAAAGTGATAAATCAGTGATACAAACTCGCGATGTGATGCCAGAGATAACAGCCCCGATATCTGGTCTGGACACTGCTGGCGCTGATAACAACAGAGCGATAAATCAGTGATAAAAACTCGCGATGTGATGCCATAGATAACAGCCCCGATATCTGGTCCGGACACTCCTGGTGCTGATAACAACAGATCGATAAATCAGTGATAAAAACTCGCGATGTGATGCCATAGATAACAGCCCCGATATCTGGTCCGGACACTCCTGGCGGTGATAACAACAAAGCAATAAATCAGTGATACAAACTCGCGATGTGATGCCAGAGATAACAGAACCGATATCTGGTTCGGACACTGCTGGCGCTGATAACAACAGAGCGATAAATCAGTGATACAAACTCGCGATGTGATGCCAGAGATAACAGCCCCGATATCTGGTCCGGACACTGCTGGCCCTGATAACAACAGAGCGATAAATCAGTGATAACAACTCGCGAGGTGATGCCATAGATAACAGCCCCAATATCTGGTCCGGACACTCCTGGTGCTGATAACAACAGAGCGATAAATCAGTGATAAAAACTCGCGATGTGATGCCAGAGATAACAGCCCCGAAATCTGGTCCGGACACTGCTGGCGCTGATAACAACAGAGCGATAAATCAGTGATAAAAACTCGCGATGTGATGCCATAGATCACAGCCCCGATGTCTGGTCCGGACACTCCTGGCGCTGATAACAACAAAGCGATAAATCAGTGATACAAACTCGCGATGCGATGCCAGAGATAACAGCCCCGATATCTGGTCCGGACACTCCTGGCGCTGATAACAACAAAGCGATAAATGAATGGTACAAACTCGCGATGTGATGCCAGAGATAAGAGCCCCGAAATCTGGTCCGGACACTCCTGGTGCTGATAACAACAAAGCGATAAATCAGTTATAAAAACTCGCGATGTGATGCCAGAGATAACAGCCCCGAAATCTGGTCCGGACACTGCTGGCGCTGATAACAACATAGCGATAAATCAGTGATAAAAACTCGCGATGTGATGCCAGAGATAACAGCCCCGATATCTGGTCCGGACACTCCTGGCGCTGATAAAAACAAAGCGATAAATCAGTGATACAAACTCGCGATGTGATGCCATAGATAACAGCCCCGATATCTGGTCCGGACACTCCTGGCGCTGATAACAACAAAGCAATAAATCAGTGATACAAACTCGCGATGTGATGCCAGAGATAACAGAACCGATATCTGGTCCGGACACTCCTGGCGCTGATAACAACAGAGCGATAAATCAGTGATACAAACTCGCGATGTGATGCCAGAGATAACAGCCCCGATATCTGGTCCGGACCTTCCTGGCGCTGATAACAACATATCGATAAATCAGTGATACAAACTCGCGATGTGATGGAAGAGATAACAGCCCCGAAATCTGGTCCGGACACTACTGGCGCTGATAACAACAGAGCGATAAATCAGTGATAACAACTCGCGAGGTGATGCCATAGATAACAGCCCCGATATCTGGTCCGGACACTCCTGGTGCTGATAACAACAGAGCGATAAATCGGTGATAAAAACTCGCGATGTGATGCCAGAGATAACAGCCCCGAAATCTGGTCCGGACACTGCTGGCGCTGATAACAACAGAGCGATAAATCAGTGATACAAACTCGCGATGTGATGCCAGAGATAACAGCCCCGATATCTGGTCTGGACACTGCTGGCGCTGATAACAACAGAGCGATAAATCAGTGATACAAACTCGCGATGTGATGCCAGAGATAACAGCCCCGATATCTGGGCCGGACACTGCTGGCGCTGATAACAACAGAGCGATGAATCAGTGATACAAACTCGCGATGTGATGCCAGAGATAACAGCCCCGATATCTGGTCCGGACACTGCTGGCGCTGATAACAACAGAGCGATAAATCAGTGATAACAACTCGCGAGGTGATGCCATAGATAACAGCCCCGATATCTGGTCTGGACACTGCTGGTTCTGATAACACAGAGCGATAAATCAGTGATACAAACTCGCGATGTGATGCCAGAGATGACAGCCCCGATATCTGGTCTGGACACTGCTGGCGCTGATAACAGCAGAGCGATAAATCAGTGATAACAACTCGCGAGGTGATGCCATAGATAACAGCCCCGATATCTGGTCCGGACACTCCTGGTGCTGATAACAACAGAGCGATAAATCAGTGATAAAAACTCGCGATGTGATGCCATAGATCACAGCCCCGATGTCTGGTCCGGACACTCCTGGCGCTGATAACAACAAAGCGATAAATGAATGATACAAACTCGCGATGTGATGCCAGAGATAACAGTCCCGATATCTGGTCCGGACACTCCTGGCGCTGGTAAAAACCGAGCGATAAATCAGTGATACAAACTCGCGATGTGATGCCATAGATAACAACCGCGATATCTGGTCCGGACACTCCTGGTGCTGATAACTACAGAGCGATAAATCAGTGATAAAAACTCGCGATGTGATGCCAGAGATAACAGCCCCGAAATCTGGTCTGGACACTGATGGCGCTGATAACAACAGAGCGATAAATCAGTGATAAAAACTCGCGATGTGATGCCAGAGATAACAGCCCCGATATCTGGTCCGGACACTCCTGGCGCTGATAACAACAAAGCGATAAATCAGTGATACAAACTCGCGAGGTGATGCCATAGATAACTGCCCCGATATCTGGTCCGGACACTCCTGGCGCTGATAACAACAAAGTGATAAATCAGTGATACAAACTCGCGATGTGATGCCAGAGATAACAGCCCCGATATCTGGTCTGGACACTGCTGGCGCTGATAACAACAGAGCGATAAATCAGTGATAAAAACTCGCGATGTGATGCCATAGATAACAGCCCCGATATCTAGTCCGGACACTCCTGGTGCTGATAACAACAGAGCGATAAATCAGTGATAAAAACTCGCGATGTGATGCCATAGATCACAGCCCCGATGTCTGGTCCGGACACTCCTGGCGCTGATAACAACAAAGCGATAAATTAGTGATACAAACTCGCGATGCGATGCCAGAGATAACAGCCCCGATATCTGGTCCGGACACTCCTGGCGCTGATAACAACAAAGCGATAAATGAATGATACAAACTCGCGATGTGATGCCAGAGATAAGAGCCCCGAAATCTGGTCCGGACACTCCTGGTGCTGATAACAACAAAGCGATAAATCAGTTATAAAAACTCGCGATGTGATGCCAGAGATAACAGCCCCGAAATCTGGTCCGAACACTGCTGGCGCTGATAACAACAGAGCGATAAATCAGTGATAAAAACTCGCGATGTGATGCCAGAGATAACAGCCCCGATATCTGGTCCGGACACTCCTGGCGCTGATAAAAACAAAGCGATAAATCAGTGATACAAACTCGCGATGTGATGCCATAGATAACAGCCCCGATATCTGGTCTGGACACTCCTGGCGCTGATAACAACAAAGCAATAAATCAGTGATACAAACTCGCGATGTGATGCCAGAGATAACAGAACCGATATCTGGTCCGGACACTCCTGGCGCTGATAACAACAAAGCGATATATCAATGATACAAACTCGCGATGTGATGCCAGAGATAACAGCCCCGATATCTGGTCCGGACACTCCTGGAGCTGATAACAACAGAGCGATAAATCAGTGATACAAACTCGCGATGTGATGCCAGAGATAACAGCCCCGATATCTGGTCCGGACCTTCCTGGCGCTGATAACAACATAGCGATAAATCAGTGATACAAACTCGTGATGTGATGCCAGAGATAACAGCCCCGATATCTGGTCCGGACACTCCTGGCGCTGATAACAACATAGCGATAAATCAGTGATACAAACTCGCGATGTGATGCCAGAGATAACAGCCCCGATATTTGGTCCGGACACTCCTGGCGCTGGTAAAAACCGAGCGATAAATCAGTGATACAAACTCGCGATGTGATGCCATAGATAACAGCCCCGATATCTGGTCCGGACACTCCTGGTGCTGATAACTACAGAGCGATAAATCAGTGATAAAAACTCGCGATGTGATGCCAGAGATAACAGCCAGGAAATCTGGTCTGGACACTGCTGGCGCTGATAACAACAGAGCGATAAATCAGTGATAAAAACTCGCGATGTGATGCCAGAGATAACAGCCCCGATATCTGGTCCGGACACTCATGGCGCTGATAACAACAAAGCGATAAATCAGTGATACAAACTCGCGAGGTGATGCCATATATAACAGCCCCGATATATGGTCCGAACACTCCTGGCGCTGATAACAACAAAGTGATAAATCAGTGATACAAACTCGCGATGTGATAGCAGAGATAACAGCCCCGATATCTGGTCTGGACACTGCTGGCGCTGATAACAACACTGCGATAAATCAGTGATAAAAACTCGCGATGTGATGCCAGAGATAACAGCCCCAATATCTGGTCCGGACACTCCTGGCGCTGATAACAACAGAGCGATAAATCAGTGATACAAACTCGCGATGTGATGCCAGAGATAACAGCCCCGATATCTGCTCCGGACACTCCTGGCGCTGGTAAAAACCGAGCGATAAATCAGTGATACAAACTCGCGATGTGATGCCATAGATAACAACCGCGATATCTGGTCCGGACACTCCTGGTGCTGATAACTACAGAGCGATAAATCAGTGATAAAAACTCGCGATGTGATGCCAGAGATAACAGCCCCGATATCTGGTCTGGACACTCCTGGCGCTGATAACAACAAAGCGATAAATCAGTGATACAAACTCGCGAGGTGATGCCATAGATAACTGCCCCGATATCTGGTCCGGACACTCCTGGCGCTGATAACAACAAAGTGATAAATCAGTGATACAAACTCGCGATGTGATGCCAGAGATAACAGCCCCGATATCTGGTCTGGACACTGCTGGCGCTGATAACAACAGAGCGATAAATCAGTGATAAAAACTCGCGATGTGATGCCATAGATAACAGCCCCGATATCTGGTCCGGACACTCCTGGTGCTGATAACAACAGAGCGATAAATCAGTGATACAAACTCGCGATGTGATGCCAGAGATAACAGCCCCGATATCTGGTGTGGACACTGCTGGCGCTGATAACAACAAAGCGATAAATCAGTGATACAAACTCACCATGTGTTGCCAGAGATAACAGCCCCGATATCTGGTCCGCACACTCCTGGCGCTGATAACAACAAAGCGATAAATCAGTGATACAAACTCGTGATGTGATGCCAGAGATGACAGTGCCAATATCTGGCCTGGACACGACTGGTGCAGCGACCTCTTAGTTCTCGTATATTTGTTTACAATTGTTACAAACTTTTCTGTTTAATGCCAATATGTCAATTCGTCGTGTGCTTCCGCTTCCTGATGAGCAATGCTCTTGTTCGTATACTTTTACATTTTAATCCCTTAGTATACTTTAAATTATCTTTCTTACATCGCTGTCTCTTGTTTATCATTTGTCCGTTTTGCCTGCAAGACTTCAATACATGCACAAGAGATTCAAAATCGTTGCAATGTCTGCAACGGTTTGTTTTGGGGCCTCGTGATACTAAATTGCAGCACATTTTCAGTCACGTTACTCAGATGACGAAAATTAACCCATTTTTCCTGTACACCCATTGGTCTGCACTTGGAGCTTCTTTGTAAAGTACACTCCTTTACCTTTTTGCGGGTAGTTTTCCCTAGTTGAAAAGTCTCTATCCTTACGTATTTTTCTCATGTGGTTCCCCTAAACTTCACTTTTTGAGAATGAGATAGTTCTGAATAGTTTAGGTTGACTAGCCTAAATATGAGGCATCATTCTTCATGATGAAAGAATGTGCTTAATGTTTCATTTTTCTTAAAGAAGACATTTATTAAATTGCTATACATAAGCTTCCCATTCTATTTGCATAGTGAAAAAACGTTTAAATCTTTTATTTCTGTAAAATCTCTTTAACACAACTCCTTATTAGTGTGTCACCTTCATGAAAAAATTTCTTCGGGATAGCCTTCAGTTTTGCTGTTTGTAAAGGATAAATTTATGACAAGGAAATGTATTGGTTAACTATACTGTCTTCAGATTTTGAACTGTAAAGAGTACTTTTGTGAAAAAAAAGATTTCTTTGGAATCCTATATATTAATGTTTGTAGAGCTATCGTTGGTAGACTAAATGCAAAGAACCAAATGCATCAGTACATAGTTTTCATACAGATGCATTTGGTTCTTTGCATTTAGTCTACCAACGATAGCTCTACAAACATTAATATATAGTCAATCTCGACCCGCACACTGTGCAGTATGTCTCTTGTATCCAATGATACTGCTTCATCAATCATTTCCTGCCATGAGCAACAAACATCACAAATCATTTGAGAGTATACAATGTTTTTACATCCCCACAAGAAAAAGCCGCATGGAGTCAAATCCGGAATTTTAGGAGACCATGCTTTCAGGAATTATCTACCGTTGTCCAAAATTGTTATTCAAACTACCAATATTAGAATTGAATATTTGAAGTTGTTGAACAACTTAATTAACATTAACGAAACATATTTTTTTGACAGTAATAAAACTAATTGAGCTGACGAATTCAAAGGCGCCAACCATATTTTTCAATCTCACAGAGTAAATGTTTAATAAGCAAACTGAGCCGTTCATTTATAAAAGCCCTGTCGATTCTTTAAAGCTTGCTTGTAAATTTAAAACACACTTCCACCGAGACAATGACCAAATAAAGAACTCATGTTCTTTAAATACACGTTCATTCGTTGTTTAGGTCAAATGATAATATCTTTAAATTTGTGCGTTGCTCTTTAATATCAAATACTAGTGTTTATTTGAAGGATTCAAATACTAGTGTGTGTTTAGTGTTTACGCTTTCATTATTATCATTTTGTTGAATAAAAGTAATTCAACACGAGTGTCGTGTGAGGCACTTTCAGTAAAGTCACATTCAAAACGTTGTAACATCCATGACTGTAGGAAAATACATTACTGTTGGGTTAGTATCAAATATCAAACCAAGACATTAACAAGTTTTCAAGTTTGTCAGCACCGCATTATTTTGTCATCAACAACTTCAACCAACTCCAAGTCGGTTGTAAACTGTAGCTATACTGTATAGTCACACACATGGCATTGATTTCGTATCTTGTAAAGGTACATGACAAAACTAACTAATGAGAATAAAAAAATAGACTATTTATTATATTTTGTTGTTCAAAATTTATAATAACTATCGAGATACGTCATAACATCTCAATTTTAAAATTTATATTGGGTTTTTGGGGAAAGCAGGAAGAAACGCGAAATTTCCGGCCAGTGGAATCTTCTCTTCAGTTTTGTTGTATGTTTTCAATAAGTCTGACCAAGTTAACGAGCGCTTTCCGTTACTGAACATTACGAAGAAGAAGTCCAATAAAGAAGACAAAAGAAACACATGTTCAAGAACTTTTCGGCAGCTCTAATGTTTAAGAAATATTTTTGAAAAATTTAGTAAAGTACTGTTTCTTTGAGACTATTGTCAGGAGATGACTTGTTGGCCAGTGAGGGGGTTGGGGTTGAGGGGGAAACTGAAGCATGCCATTGGCCAAAACCATTTGCTTTTTTTATTCCACCATATGTTAAGCTATCAACAAAACAAAAAACATACAGCATCCCTACGATGTTTTCTATTTAGTCCAGGCTCTGAACAGGTTGAGCACTGAAAGTCTAACAAAATTTGACTTTGGATTATTGTTGAGGACATTTAGTAGATTTAAAAATCGATGTTGCCACATTTCCAGAATGGGCACAACATGGGGGACGCCCTCTAGAGGAAGTCGTGGAGGAAACTGGTATTGGCCTATGTCATGTTGTATATCAATTCAAAGGTCTTTGAATGTAAATTCAAATGCCACAAACCGGACCTCTAAAGGTAGAATATAACGCTAGTTATTGCTTTTAGAAATTTCGGCAAAATGCTTTTTATGCAAAGTTTGACTGCCTGCCGTTTTTTTTTATATTTATTTTTTATTAATTTTTTTATTTAAGCCATTGACAATATGAAAATTGCGTGGGCTACATATAGCTAAAAAACCAAATTTAGAAATTTTATGTAAAAATCTTGCCACATTTTTATGTCTTCTACCTCATAAATTGTTTCCATATATTTTTTTTTATTTTTAACTGTAAATTCTTATATTTCATCTTCGAAATATTCTTCCACACTATAATAACATTTTCTTGAAGAAAATTTTTCACATTTTATTAAATTTATATAAACATTTTTCTTCCTTAATTCTTCCTGGTAATTTATTGTACAATTTTGTTGCAGAATACATAAATTGATTTTTATAAAAACTTGTGTTATGTCGTTGAAACGGGAAATTTTAAGTGGTTCTTAAGTTATAATTATTTTCATGAATTTCTTGTAGGCTTTCTGTTTTTGATGAGATAAAATTGAAAGAAATTAGTGATTCATAAATATAAATACGTGGCAAAGTCAAGATTTTCCACTTTTCAAAAATAGGTTTACATGAATTTCTCGTCTTTAGGCTCAATATTTGTCTAATGCTCCGTTTTTGCAATTTGAACAATTGTTTCATTTTTGTGCTTTCTTTGCCCCACACAGGAATGGCATATTTTAAATGCGGAAATATGAATCCATAATACAAATTTAATTTTAATTTCAAATTTAAAAATGATGATAACCTTCTAATTATAAAAATTCCTTAGCAAACGTTTCTTGAAACTTCATGTATGTGGGTAGAATAATTTAAATTTTCATCTATATGAACTCCCAAAAATTTTAATTTTTTATTTAAATAACTTTTTGGACTGCTTTGTTTAGTGTTTTGTGTTTTTGTGTTTTATTCATAAAAATTGAAAAATGCTACTATAGCGATTTTTTAATCGTTAATTCAATAATTAAATTATCCAAAAGTTTTAAGTTAGAATAATTTTATGGAAAGAACATAGAACAGTAGAACATACATAGTACTAAATATTTTTAAACAAATTATATTAGTATTACTTTTACTTTAAACTGATCATAAAATTTAACAAATTTTATTTTTATTATTGTAATAAATTAACGTTTAGTAATCAATAATAACGTTTTGTATAAAATAAAAGCCAACGAGACTGCCTCATGAACATCACCGCAGTAGCGGCAAGGATGTGAGTCACGTGTGTTATTTAATTGCTACCTCACAGAATCTACGGTACACTTCTATCTACGACTCTAATCTTATAACTCCTCGCGAGAATGTCTATATAGGTCTTTGTTTAAAGACCATAGCCTTTATGAATATGTGATGATATCTGGTCAAAATTAATATTACTAATTTGGAAATTAGCTGAGTATGCAGGACTGCTGCGACGGGGGGTATTTTTAGAATTCTACTTTTAAAACATATTTTATTCTAGATTTACTTGCATGTGATTTGTCAAAGTTTGTGTAGTAAGTAAGAATGCTCTTTCTTTCTCTCGAAAATAATTTGTATATAAAAAAAATAAAGCCTGTAACATTAATATTTAAAATGTTTATAATCTTTATTGAGTATGAAACAACCTCTATAATAATGTTGAAAACATGACCTTGCAAAAACATGCGAGGAATCAATTGGAACTTTGAAAGAGATAGTACTCAACTGAGACATTTATAAAAGATTTCATTGCTAGACACAACACACAGCCTCATAAATAAAAAAACTTAAAAGATTTAAAACATATAAAATTTTAAAGATTTTTTTTCAATTGTATGATATAATACCCAAGTTGCAATCAGACCTTATTCGCAGTCAAGAATGTATTATTAGCTTTTATTTCACTCACGAAAATTTTTTATTGCGTTTGATATAAATAAACCTACTTGTGAACAGTTTCATAACAATTCTGAAGAGTTCAGATTATTATTTATCATCACTTGAATGAACATACGGCCAGCACGCTTAATCTAATTTTAATCTCCTCAACATTTTAAAAACTGATATTTGTTTCTAAATCATATTAATTTTATCAGTGCACACTCCACAGCACGCGTAGTTTTAATTACTGAAATTGCTTGTTGCTATGGCCAACGTCACTGGAGCGCAAACAAAGAGGTCGAAGTATTTTATACATTTAATTTAGCCGAGTGCAACAGGGCAGAAGTAACAGAGTAGTCTTAATTACAAATATTGCAAGACCAATGTGTATGGAGTATTTGATGTGAAGAGGTCCTCAAACTGTACAGTGTAAGTAACAGTAAAATATGAAAAAAATAGAGATTAAACAGCGTTAGTAAAACTCTTCACTAGATTTAATAACGGTTGGTAAAAAATATTAAATGTCTTTTGAAAGGATCTGTAAAAATACTTTAGTGATAGAAATAAAATTGTTGCAGGGCAAGGGGCAACACGTTACAGAATGCAAATTGAGCAATTAAGCGATGTTTTCGCTACAAGGCCATTCATTGTAAACAATTTGTATGGAGTTTGTAAGCTCCTTTCCTTTGCTCCTCTGCTGCAGTTAACACATTCTCATGCAAATAACGTTTGCTTTTGCGATACTATTAATATTTAATCATAATTTTAGTATTTTGAATTGCATTATTTTATACCATAACCAATGCCATGATTAAATATATTTTTAAATATAATTAATGTTTTAGATGAAGTTATAAGTAACATTAGCCCTAAAAAGAATTTTGTAAAAAATAAATATTACTTATTAGTATATATTTTGTTGTGCTTTTCTCTTAAACTCTTTAACTCTTAAAACATTAATATCGAATTGCAATTGTTTTAAAACGGAACACTTGCAAAAATACTTGTTAAAGACGTTGATAATTCTTATGCGTATCATTCTTATACATTATGTGCAAAATGTACACTGTCACTACTTAAAAAATATTATTGTTACTTTTGCATCGTATAAGACGTGTCATGCTTGTTAGAAAAAAAATATCCAGGTGTAATGCAGTACGTATATGACTTAGTATTCAATTTACATAATTTTATATAGCGCATTAGGTGAATATTTACTGCTTAATGTTTCATCTAAGCCCATTAGTGAGCTACAGTTTTTGCAAAATGTTCAAATCTTGAGAAAACACAAACAGTGTTAAAAGGAGAAGTGAACGTTTATTAGTGTTAGTAGTTTACTGTCCCAAATTACACCACATGATATTGCAGGTGAAAAATGTATGACGTAATGTAAAAATTTCACTGTTTTAGTCTTAATTATTTTAGGAAAAATATGAATAGATACTGAAAGAAAAACCATCAATCATTGTACAGGAGAGATGCGGTACCATAAAAAATATACAGTAAGGGATACCAGCAACAAATGTATAGGAAGAAATACCAGCAATCATTGTACAGGAGGAGATACACTCAATCATTGTTAACTTTTAATTCACCCACGAAAATTTTTAACTACAATTAATATAAATAAACCTACTTGTGAATAGTTTCATAACACTTCTGAGAAGTTCACATTATCTATATATATAATACGTGATGCCCTTTTTTTGTTAACACTACTCCTCCCTTATTTCTGGACCAATTTTAAAGTTTGAGGTGTCAAAAGAATGGTCTCAGTTCGTAGTTTTGCAATAAGGTTTTAGATTTTTGATATTTTATTTCTGAAGTCCACGGGAAGCCATCAAAGTTCATTTTTTGTCCATAAGATTAACATGGGAAACAATTTATATTGAATTGGAAAATAAAACAGCTGTTGATAGTTAAACAAACAAACACATATTATGCTAAAATCTGAGCTTTTAACCTTTTCTCAAAATGTAGCTGGTAGATTTTGCTTGAAAGTTTTATTAACGCGTATTTGGGCACAAAAAATAATTTTGTAACTTAAACCTAGAAAAATTCATTTTTGTTTACGAAAACAATTTTGGATATTGAAATTTTTGACATGGGTCTTATTGGTCGTCCGACTGGTATTGAAACAATAATGAAAGGTAACAAATATTAAAATAGATCACTAAATTTGTGTGCAGGGTTTTCAAACTGCTATAAACTATAAGGAAAAGGGATAGTTGATTGTAAGTGTGATAAAATTTTTATTTACTATTATAGTATGAACGCTACACATATTATTTATACCCATAAAATTCATATTATAGAAACCAATAACACAAACATGAATCTCAGAAAAACTAATAAAATTTCAGCCATTTATCATAGAACATCATTTTATGAAAATCATATTAAATATAACTATACCAAAATTTACAATAACCTTCCTGCTGAAATTAAGAATATGAATTCAGACACAAACGCATTTAAGAAGAAATTAAGAATATGTATTATTGACAAGAGCATTTATTCAATGGAAGACTTTTACAATATAAAATGAGAAATTATGAATTTTAAATTGATTTTAGGTATTATAGATAAGTTTTGATGTAAAGGCTAATGCAATCTCTTAATTGTCAGCCGAATAAATGTTGATTGATTAATTGATTGATTGATTGATTAAAAAACCTGTGTAAAAGACAACATTTAAAAGTTTTTTACCTCCAGTATAGAAAACAAGCTTATTACAAAAATGGTTTTTATAAAGAGAAATTTTAATTAAAATAAAAATGCCACTAAAAACTAAATGGACCACACCAACAAAGCTGTAGATTCTCTTAATTTTTTTGATTTCTTTATTTAAATTTTGTAATGTCATGGAAAGTTAAGTTGAAGAGGATTTAGCCATACAGTAGTAATACAAAAACAGCCGCAGTGAGTGCTGCATAACTTACACAGGACCGGGGAGTAATGAAATGTTGATTTTTATTCTGTTGTCATTTACGTTTTATGTTTGATGATCTATGTGGATCTAACATCTGTGAATTTATCCTAAATTTTATAAGAGGGTTTAGATAAAGGCCCTAAGACATATCGGCAAAAGAACAACTACGTAATCTTAGCTAATTCAGACCTAAAAGAACGAGTATCACATCTCAACACTATCACATTGGGAAGTTGGATAATTGGTAATGAAGATCGATCGATGAAACAGCAATAATGTTCTATCTGATTTTCACTATAATGAAATTTTTTTCAAAGTATTACCATGGAGCAAAGTTTGATCACCAGGTACCCTAATAAATGCAGCGCATTGCGCTGCACAGGCCCCCTAGTTATTCATTATTACTTGAATGGACACATGACTCTTATATTTCATGTTAAATGTAAGCCAGGACGTTAAATCTAATTTACATTTTCTCCATATTTTAAAAAACTGATATTTGTTTTAAAATCTTATTAATTTTATCAGTGCGAAGAGTTATGAAGAGGAACCCGCATCGATTTGTTGCTTTACCAGAACAATAATTCTAAAATTGACTATGCTCCAAAATAAGTAGATTCGTACTAGGGTCCGAATGGTTCCCTTGCCTTGTTTTGGCGCTTAAAGTTCTAATGAAGGAGTCAACACGGAATACCACTTAGCTTGATAGCGTGTCTGAGCAAAATAATGTACACTAAGTGCTAATATATTTTGACTACACGACAAGTTTTTTTAGATAAAAAAAGTTAGTGCTAGGGAATAATTATAATACTAAGAAATGATTATCAAGTATAGTTCAATATTGAATGAGTCTTGTTAATTCAAAGTTAAATAGTCTGAATAAAGGATTCTTTTTGCGTGGGCTTGTTAAGTGGCCCTCCCACAATGAAAGCAAGACTGGCAAATTTTGTAATTATGCATGTAGGGTATTTTTAAGTAACTTTCATTATTAATTATAAAACGTTGTGGGTGAAGTTATATTAAATAACAAATTAAATTCAACATGATCAAAAGGGCAATTTTTATGTTGCATTAACTATATTATTATATGCAATAATTCTGAATATATAATTTTAAAGGTTTGTGAACAAAACTTTAATAGGTTTGGACCGTTTATGGCTTTCGACAGGGGTATGCATGATCTGGCAGACACTTAAGGTGCTCATATAAATATTTGTATGCTAAGCTACTTTACTTTCCTAAAATTGTACAACTGACTCGGCAGTATTAACAGTGTATTAGGAACGCAATTGATTCAACTCAGACAAAGCAGTTAAGACACTTAAATAACAGATTTACAACTAAAATAACATGATGCACAGATATAAAATATACACTTAAACCTTTCAAATGAGTGATTACTTACTCTGTGGAAATCTACATGTGATTGAAATGTTTACAAATAAGAGTCTGCTCAATTGGGGCTAGCTGTCCTTTGCACATAAAACACTTATGACATACAAACTTGAGTACTACTGTCTCTTACATAACAGAATCATCCGAAACGTAAGTATTTGGAGATCATGTCTAATATATCAATCGAATAACTAAGCGTAACAATTATAATAGCAATACGCCGCATCAAGGCTTCGTGTAGATAAATTATATAAGAAATATACTCAATACATGAAAACACATCCTAAATTCTAATATTTACATTTGCTTAAGGATTCACTACTTTCGATTTTAACTAAAAGACTGATACTTCAAATGGTAGCATTTTCTTTTAATTTATTTGAGGTGTATTTAATTAATTCTCCTTATCTTGAAGTACCTATTCTTACTATCACACTACAGGGAATTATTTTAAGTTTATCATTTAATACTTCTGCATTAATATTAAGGTACTCGGTTTATACATGTATTTGATTTAGAGACTTATAGCCTTTTGTTTTATTTTGTTTGCTAAGAGGAATATAAATGTGCCTTACCTATAGTTTGACATTTAACCGTTTGAGACCGCTTTGGGACCGCTTGGTGTCAACCTCCCCTCCGTCGAGCGTCGGGTTCGTTGCCGACACGGGATCCGACAGGTGCATTTGTCCCTGATCCTGGAGGTAGCGGTAGTCTTGGAGGCAGAATCGAGGCTCTATCAATTGACACTGTACAAGGTGTACCAGAAGTAACATTTACAGACCGGATAAAACTAATTTTAAATACAAACCCCCGCTTTTATGACATTTTTAGATTGTACAAGTAAATTTAAGTCAAATGTACAATTTCATGTGTACTCTCAAATTCTAAAGGTTTAGGAGATAAAGGCGTTTAAAGTTTAGTTTTACCCTTAATAAGAACATAGGAAAAATCCACATCCGTTATCTCTGAAAATTTCCAGTTCAACAAAAATATCCATTTTAGCATAATTTTATTTTTCCATATAATTTCCAATATGGATTGCCTGTAGTATTGAAAATGAATGGAAAGGTTAAATAAACTACGTGCTAATCGGCGTTTCATTAACATTATTTAAAATGGGGTTCTAAGTCAGTTTCATGCTTGGTTTTTAGGTATGGTAAACTTCCACCGTAGTTTCCTGCCTAATGCTGCTGTGCGCCAGGCTCCTCTCCATGCCGCTATTGCTAATCTCCGTGGATATCAACCAATTACTTGGACACCAGAACTAAAGCAAGCTTTGCAAGACTATAAAGGGAGCCTGACGCATGCAACTCTCCTTGCCCATCCTGACTCCACAGTACCACTTGGGCTGTTCACTCACGCTTCCAACACTTCAGTCGCCGCTTGTCTCCAGCAACTGGTTAACGGCAGGTGGCAACCTCTTGATTTCTTTTCACATAAGCTAACTATGCGACAAGCCGAGTGGCCAGCTTACTATCGTGAGCTGCACGCAATCTGCACCGCTATTCAACATTTTCAACACATGCTGGAAGAACAAAACTTCACTGTTTACAGTGATCACAAACCTATCACCTACGCTTTAAAACAACGTCGCGATAGGCTTCCGCCAATTCAACTTAATCAACTCTCATTCATCAGTCAATTCTCAACTAAAATCCGCCATGTCGATGGAGCTTCCAATGTAGTTGCAGACACCCTATCTCGAGTCGGTGCAGACAGAGTTCCTCACGCTGCGCTGTTGACCTTCGAGACCTTGCACACGCCCAGGCTGGTTACACTGAACTTTAAACTCTATTGGATGGTGATACGTCACTACAACTCGATTGGATTAAAATTCCAGGCATTTATATGGAACTCTTTGCTGACACGGCTACTCCGAAACCTCGTCCATACATTCCAGCACCATTTCGTCGTCAAGTGTTTGACACCCTACACAATCTGAGTCACTCCGGCACGTGGGCTACGACACGCCTAGTCTCCGAACGCTTCGTTTGGCCACACATCCGGAAAGATTGTCGGTCATGGGCCCAAGCTTGTCTCTCATGCCAACGTTCCAAAATCACACCCAAGTTCACTCACCGCTCGGCAACTTCCAGCTTCCATCTGCGCGATTTTCACATGTGAATGTGGATATAATCGGCCCTCTGCCACTTTGCGATCCATACCGCTACTGCCTAACTGCTGTTGACCGTTACACTCGTTGGCCTGAAGTTTGGCCACTTGAACCCATCACAGCAGAGGACACAGCCAATGCCCTACTTCAGTGCTGGATTTCTCGCTTTTGCTCTATTTCCTGTATAACAACCGTCCAAGGACGATAGTTTGAGTCTGAGTTCTTCAAATCTCTTAGCAATGCCCTTGGGACCATGCGCACCTGTAGCTGACACCCCTGCTCTAATGTCATGGTCGAGCGCTTTCATAGGCAACTTAAGGCAGCTATTATGTGTCATCAGGGAATGTCATGGTTACAAGCTTTGCCCATCGTCCTGCTTGGGATTCGCTCTTCGATCAAGGAAGACTTAAATGCATCTCTAGCTGAACTTCTCTACGGTGAACCACTCCATTTGCCCGGTGAACTTATCCCACCTTCTCCAGGACGCATCCCTGACGCGGCGGATTACGTCTCACAACTCCGACAACTAATGACACATCTCCGTCCAATACCAGCCTCCCGTCATGCTCGACCACGAACATTCGTTTATAAGGACCTCGCTTCATTTTCCCATGCCTTCCTCAGAGATGACACCGTCCGAGGCGCATTGCAACCTCGATCAGGCCAGTGTTTTTCCAGAATCCTTTTTATAGCTTGATTGACAACATTGCGTCTGATTTGCAGGTACAAATGTCGATTTAGGTCATGTGCTCATTGAAAATCTTGTTCTGTCGCTCTTTGACTATGGTGTAAGGAAGTAGTCTTACGCTGTAGATTATTAACGTTAAGTAGTTTTACTTTTAAAAGGAGTTAACTAAGAAAACAGAACTAATAAGGACTTATCTATGCTCTCCTAGTTTAAAAAAACCGACGATACAACCTCTTTGTTGACATTGCCACGTTTCGTAACTCTGTTGTAAAAACTACGTCTGTCTAAATATTATAAATTTATTCTAAGATATTAACCAAAGGCAGTGGCCAACTTTATGAAATAAATTGTTTACACAATTACTTTTCCAACCATACACGTTACAACAATGGGTTTTGCCAATAACCGACAAGTACCAAGACGACTGATTCAACCATTTGTGTCTATATAAATTGAAACTGACTGCTGAACTGATTGTTAATGAGATAACGCCGATCATCGATACTCCTTGAGTTGATTAAGACCAGTAATACAATCACTATCCATGGAAACATACCCTTGCTAAAAAAAACTTTTGTTCATCAGATATAAGTTAGCTGACAAGTAAATCCTCATTGAAAATATTGAGATCGGTTGGTCATTTAATCCTTTGTATCTACTGAAACTGAAGCCGATCCGGCTATTCCTCAGTTGTACGGATTGTTTAACAATATATATACATACACACACACCCACACACACACATATATATATATATATATAATATATATATAATATATATATATAGTATTATTATATTATATATTATATATAATATATATATATTATATATATATTATATATATATTATATATATATATATTATATATATATATAGGAGTTTTTTATCTACTGTAATGTACTTTTTTGTAATTTACTTACTAATTGAATTGTTTAAATTAAGAATTTTAAATGAATATTCATGTTTTTGTTTCAGGATTTCAGTGAACGAAATTTGGTAAGTAGAACTCTTTC
>CM061531.1:207893245-207957885 GCA_030545055.2 Neoaliturus tenellus
GTAATTTACTTACTAATTGAAATTGTTTAAATTAAGAATTTTAAATGAATATTCATGTTTTTGTTTCAGGATTTCAGTGAACGAAATTTGGTAAGTAGAACTCTTTCAATTTTAATTGTTATTTACTTTAATAAGTTGTATGTTATAGACATATTTAATCTTTATTCTAACGCTAAACTGCCTATCTTTTATACTTTTTAGATTAACAAAATATTATATGGTTTGAAGAAGTTGTTATGTTGTTACAGACATTTAAATATATGGCAAATTAAACTAATGAAGGCAAAAATAAAATAAAATCATTCATATTTCT
This sequence comes from Neoaliturus tenellus, assembly GCA_030545055.2. Taxonomy (NCBI): domain Eukaryota; kingdom Metazoa; phylum Arthropoda; class Insecta; order Hemiptera; family Cicadellidae; genus Neoaliturus; species Neoaliturus tenellus. The sequence goes on from CM061531.1 coordinate 207,893,559, forward strand.
AGTATGTTAATTTTTTTAAATGATATTAGCAGCCATTAATTTTCTCCGTAGAATCACTAGATGAAAAACGTCCTTTTCTTGAATAAAAAAGTGAGAAGATCAGGACAGTGATGGGGTGCGATTTAGACTTGACAATTGGCAACCATGTTGCAGGCAATTTCTGGCGGGAAATGACCTCTTGTTTGCACACCCTGAATGACAGTAATAGCTGGCAAATCCAGCACCCGGCACTGATAGATGTCCACTTTTGGCTCAACCAGCTATAAATCAACACCTGGATTTAAATTGTTTACACATTATTGTTTACGGGAAATTGCAACAAATTATTTTCTTTAGAAATGTAAGTAATTTACAATTTTAAATTATTTTTCTAACCAATTATTAATAATGTACCAATATATTCTGCAATTGTTCTATTATAAGATTTTTCAGTACATCTGGTTCTAGTCGTTGAATATTTGGTGCTTATATTTGTATATATGTCCAAAATGTAATTGGTTAAGAAATTGAATATGATTAAGCTAAACTATGGAAAAGAATATAAAAATAACCAAATTTACAATTATTTCAATGTGTTTGGCTTAACGTTATCCAACAAAATAACGTAAGAAGTCACAAACTCGCTGGGTCTTCTTAATAGAGAAACTGAAAAAAATTACAAAAAATAGTAGCTTATGACTTCTTGCACGTAAGTCTCACAATAAGTAAAATTTTTTTTCTTCTTAAATTCCTGAAACCAGATTATTGGGGTAAGGCATACACCACAGTACACGCCAGAGGCGCGCCAGTGAAGGCACGTGCCTTACCTCATTACATTTACGTGCGACGCCGACATTCATTATCGTACTTGCTTTACTCAGGGATACGTGATAGAACTAGTTGAAAAATAATATAAGGAGTGGGCTAAAAACTGTATTTTAACTATAATTTTTATTAAGTATGTGTATACAATTGTCTCTATCTGTAGACTAATATGGTGAGAAGTATTTCGCCATCGTTTAAAACATATTCTATATGTTTTAGAATGCAGCCATTTATAATTTGTCCTTGTCAAGTGGTATCTATTAATAAGAAGGTTTTTGTCCACTCTGTATAAAAAAGTTACATTTGGTTAAACTTTATTTGCATTAATTTTAGGTTATTTAATAGGTTACGTTAAAAGAATCTTAAGCAGTCTAGTTCTAGTTGTAAACCCCTTTACTGACTGTACTTATCCACATCATGACGATGACTATTATCAATAATATAAATGTAATTAGGTAAAAGAAAGTACAACTTTTTCCATCCCTAGAATTTACCAAATGTGTTTTCTTCCTTTTCTTTTTTTTTTTTTTTTTTTTTTTTTTTTTACCGTCAACTAAATTTCAACTGATCAAAGTTCTACGTTAAATAAATCAATAACATCTGTCAGGCGTGGTGAATTTAAATAGAAAGAATAACAAGAATAAAACAATTTGATTCACCACTAAACATTGTCACTGTTACGGCGAGAGTAAGCCATCGATCACCTCACATGATTCAAGAGCGACGTGATGTGACGCTGATAATGACCGAGCGATAAATCGGTGATTACTCGCGTTGTGATATCAGAGATATCAGTGCCGATATATGTTCTTTACACGCCTGGCGCTGATAACGACCGAGTGATAAGTCAGTAAAAACTCGTGTTGTGATGCCAGAGATAACACCGTCAATATCAGATTTGGACAGGCTAGGCACTGATAACAACCGAGAGATAATAACTTAAATGGTAATTCAAGAGATGACAGCGTCAGTATCTTATTTGGACAGGCCAGGCGGTGATAACTACTGAGTGACAATTCAGTGATAACAACTTAAATTGTGATACCCAGAAATAACAGCGCCGATATCTGGTCTGAACACTGATAAAGACCAATCGATAAATCAATGATAACTCCCGTTGTGATACGAGAGATAACAGCTCTGATATCTGGCGTGGAATCGCCCGGCCACGATCAAATCCGTTCGAATAAATTAGTGATAACAACTCGTGTTGTGATACCAGATATAACGGCGACAGTATCTACTCTGGACATGCCTGGCACTGATAACATTCAAGCGATAAAACCATTGATTCTCACGTTGTGATGCCAGAGAAAACAATGGCGGTATCTGATCTGAACACATCTAGTGATGATAACAACCAAGCCATAAATCAGTGACAACTCGTGTTATTATACCAGAGACAACGGCGCCAATATCAGGCCTGGACATGTCGGACCTGGCGCTGATAACAACCGAACGATAAATCAGTGATTACTCATTTGTGATACCAGAGACAAAAACTCCAATATCAGGTCTGGACACGCCTGGCGCTGATGCCAACCAATAGATAAATCAGTGATAACTCCTGTTAACGACCGAGTCTCGAGACTCGGCACACGACATGCGCGCATCTTTGTCCGTTGTAGGCCTACACGTTTTATGTCTATTTATTCGTAATTTTATGTTTCTGTGTTTTGTGTGCGTGTTTTTTAATCTTCGACGCGACCATCAAGTGATGTAGTCAAGATTTTTAAGTTTTTTGTGCGGAACTGAGGATGACGGCCTAGGACGTCGAAACGCGTAGTCCATCACAGGATTACCAGGATCACACGGCAGACAGCAGGTATTTACCTTTTTTATTTATCCATTTTGGTGACCCCTGAGTCCAAAAATATGGTTTTCAAAATGATGTCCATCTGTGTTTATGTGTGTGTGTCTGTCTGAATGTTGACAGAGCTAGAAAAGGCCCCAATGGACCGATTTGCTGAAATTCGGTATGTCGGTCCGAAACTAGAATCATTACAGGCGTTATTTCATTTTTAGAATTTTTTTATTTTTAATTGCAGTTCACCCTACAAAAAAAACGAGGAAAATCTAAAATTTCTCAAAAACGGTTCAAACGATTTTGATTAAATTTTGTGGTTTATTAAGCTTAAAAAGCAAATAAATTGACACCACCCGCATCTTCGAGAAAACTCCCGTTCAAAAGTCACAAAGCATAAAGTAGTTTTAAAATCAATTAAAAAAAAATGCGAACTTGAAATAAATTGTACGTTTCACCATTGAATCGAGCTCAAAATACAAAATAATGAAGTTTTTTAAATTATTGCTCTATCATTAGGTTGCGGAAAATGCAATTTTTTCCTTTAGCGGGAAACGCAGTATGTTGCTAAAAGTTACAGAGTCGCGTAGAGTCAAACTCATAATGCTGAATTGGTAGCTATCCAACTGATTAATCAAGACTTTGTTTTTCGAGGTTTTTAGCATATCTTTTATATTTTTGGGAGAAAATATGTTTCAGTTATCTGATACCATTGATTTTATAAAATTGCAGTTAAGGAATTCTTTTAATTTTTTTATTATATTAACCTTTTTAAGGAAATGTTTATAAACTAAAACTTACAAATTTAATATTGTGGTTTGGATCCCTCATTAAACTGTAGGTTCCTACATACCATTGGCTGTTGGGCTATTAATTAACAGTCATGTCTAAAAGAGAATGACAGCCTTAGTCAGTAACAAGACTACAAGATCACGCCACAATCATCCTACACTTATCTCTCATTCATATCTTATCTTATCTTATACTCTAAAACAAGCTCCGTTTGTCCGGGCAAAGTTTTTTTTTCGCTCCAAGGATTTTTATTTTTTACTGAATATAGGGGTTTTGGCCACCAGAAATCGATTGGAGCTGGTCCCATATCTTATCTTATCTCTAAAACAAGCTCCGTTTGTCCGGGCAAAGTTTTTTTTCGCTCCAAGGATTTTTTTTACTGAATATAGGGGTTTTGGCCACCAGAAATCGATTGGAGCTGGTCCCATAGCTGGGAAAAATCCGGTTTTCGCGCTAGAGCATTTCAAAGTTTTCCATGTTATCCTTATGGAGATTTTATTAATTGAACAAAAATCAGCTGATAACTGTAGATATAAACCAATGTGTCACATCTTTAACCTGTGGTTTAGGAATATTACCAAATGCAGCACCCTTCGGTATGGCGAGTGAGCGAAGCGAACGAGCTTTGTGTCGAGAAACAAAATTAATAATTTTACTGAGCATAAGCTCGGTCTCCCTGGTACTCTTATACTATAAAACAAGCACTGTTTGTACGGGCATATTTTTTTCGCTCCAAGGATTTTTTTATTTTTTGGTTGAATAATGGGGTTTTGGCCACGAGAAATCGATTTGAGCTGGTCCCATAGCTGGGGAAAACCCTGTTTTTGTCCTAGAGCCCTTCAAAGTGCCCATGTTATCCTTATTTGGATTTTTAAATTTAACAAAAATCAGCTGATAACTGTAGATAAAATAAACCAATTTGCTACATCTTAAACCTGTTGTTTAGCAAAATTGTACTAAAGTACAGCCTCCAGCTTGGCGGGTGAGAGAAGCGAACAAGCTCGTCTTATATAAAAAGAAAGAGGGCGAGTGAGTGGAGCATAAGCTCAGTCCCCCTGGTTCTTCAGGTTCCAATACCCACTATGTGAGATCCCTGTCTCAAGATAGTGAATAGGGCATTTATCCATAAAACATTAATCTTATGACGGTGCTACAAGAGTGTAAGACAAGTAATGTATCACCGTGTATAAGATATTACATTCAAAACTTAATATTGATATTAAAATCGATAACTGTATAGATTTGTACATGAGGGTTAGAGTTTAATATCAAACAAAGACATCAACAAGTTTTGAAGTTTGTCAGCACCACATTATTTTGTCGTCAGTGACTTCAAGCAACAACTCCAAGTGTGTTGTAAAGCTAAAACTATACTTTCAGATGCATTGCATCGATTCCATATCTAGGGAAGTTACATTAAAAAATACGAGTGTTGTAGGTACACTATAACTCTATCTATACCTTCTGATACGGATGTTTTATTACAGTTCGATGTGAAACTGAATCCTTCGATGAAAGCGTTTAATTTAATGCCGTACATTTGATTTAATTAGAAATTATACACTTGGATGAATTTAATCCAAGGGACTTGAACTGCATTAATTTACAGTTGAATAAATTAATTTGAATCGATATATCAAATATAATATTCTAGAAAGTTCAATTTCAAGAAGATTTAAATGATTTACCATAATTTTAGTTCTCTAGGTTAATATGCAAGTTTGGGGTTGTGACAAATATTTTACTACTTAACAAATAAAAAGTGAAATTAGTTATTAATGCTTATAATGTACTTAATAGTTACAATTTGGTCAATAGGAGAAAGCAATAAAATTTTAATCACTGGGCAGAGCCTTTAATATGTTCCTATTTATTAATGTACGAATTTCTAGGGCATTGTTTTATTGATTTAAGTTGGTTCAGACAAAGATTTTTTTTATTATTTACACCTTCAGCATTTTTATTTCGGTGTATGAATTCTTTTAAGGAGAGAAGAAATAATGTTATTACACAGACAGGTGGCCAAAATGTAGTGTGGGACACCTGCAAAAAGTCCAGTAGACAAACCACTATCAACATACCCCATTAATTTTCTGACATTAGCCAGGATTACCAAAACAGCAATTATTATTAATTCTCCAGCGATGGCCAGGACAGCCGGCTCAGACACTGTACGATACGTGGAACTTAAATGCTGCTAACGCTGCACACGTGCGATCCTCATTTGGTATACTTATTTAGTGAGAGCATCTGCTCCACTTCAGAGCAGTATAGGAGCACGGAAATGGACTGCGGACATCATCAGTCTTCTTTTACTCGACCGGGGACCTCCGAGATTGGCCTTAAGCTTACTGAGTTGAGCTTCTAGCAGCCTTGACCCCCGTTACAGAAGAGTTGATCCCTCCAGATGAGTTTCGAGTTCACCATAGCTTTAAGATTTTTGGCAACTCTCGCGGCTTGGATCACATTATTACCTACGTTTCTTTGCACAATGGTTTCAATCCGATTCTTCGTCATGACCACAATCTATGTCTTACTAAAGGTGAGGGATAGCCCGTGGTTACTCATCCATTCGTCGACACCGCTTATGACATGGTTCAGCTCCCGCTGGGTAAACTCCACATTTTGCGCAGCGATGAGTACCGCAAACATCGTTAGCGTAAATAACTAAAACGAAGGAGACGTTCGTAGGCGGCATTACAAAGGACCGTGCCAAGAATTGAGCCTTACGTGGCACCGTATGTAACATCCATCGTCAGCTGCCCGTCTCTCTTGCAACCTCCGATAAGCTGCAACACATACACAGAAACGCGAAAGATGTTTGCTCAACGCGTTCAATACATCAACGCCCCCATCTCGCCTAGTTGAAGGCAAACTTGACATCAAGAAAAACAAGAAGAACTACTCCACTAGGAAATAATTGTGGCTATCGTTTTTCCACTGCACTTTCTGCTTCTGCAATTACATCTATAGTTAATCGCCCCTTTATGAAGCCGTACTGTCGGGGACATGATTCCCTAGCAGCATACAGGGCAGGGTTCAGGGGGGAACTGATCAACTTCTCCAAAACCTTCCCATCAGTATTTAGCATCACTCTTACTGGCCTGTTAGATGATGGAAAGTCCGGGTCACCTTTCGCCTTGCTGATAAGCACTAGTCTGGCGTTCTTCCTAGGGGATGGAACCCCCACCCCCTGACAGGAAAGCTGGGACAGGAGCTGAGGGCGGGCATAAAAATTGTATCTAAAGACCCTCACCGGAAATTTTCATCAGGACGATGAGCTTTGTTGTTCTTTAGGGAGGAAACTAAGTTTTTCAACTCCTCGATGTTAAAGTGAGGAATATTCACTATAAGTCCAAATCAACGCATGGATGTGATGGGAACAGGACGAAACGATGCTGTCCATGGTGGCAACCTCCACGATTGAAGATGGAGAGCGGGCGCCAAGCTTATTACCGGAGATCCGCATTCTCTAAAGTTCATCAGTAAACAGGTTGATTGTCACGTTGGAAATATCTGCGTGGCATGGACTGAGGCCTCAGCCCCAGTCCCACCGGATTCAGCAGGTAAATCCCGCACACACTTTGATTTGACGTTATTGAATTTTACCACGTCAATCCAGCCTGTGTTCCAGCGGCGCTAACGGTTCTTGGAATAAGCGCCCCGTGTTAATCATCCAGAATATTGAAGACGATATACTGGTGATCACTGACCGTTAGGTATTTGAGGTCCCTTCAACCCGTGATCCTTGTCAGAAGTGACTCCAAGCCAGTTATATTTCGGGAATCATGATTCTCATCCCAGGTCGCCGGAAAGTGGGCGTCTCAACTTGGTTGATGACAATGAGAAACGGCTCTGGCAGTATAGTCCAGGATGTACTTTCACCAAGTATAGTAAAATTAATTAGACAAGTGTAGTAAAATAGTCGGGAAAAATGAAATAATTTTTGGAAAGCTAATTTCTTTTGAAATGTGCTCTATGGTATCCACTGACCTTTCTCCTAAAAGTCTCCAGAAATCCCATATGGGGATCACGCTTGAAAATGAGGGGTTGGCCCATAAGGAGTTACATTAAAATTTGATATTAAGCATACAAAATTTACATACCTTCCAGAAGGTTTATATACATCAAATTAAAGGTCTTAAAATGTAGAATACAATGCCGTAAATCCGACTAAAAAAAATAGAGTAAAAATGGCAGGCGTTCAAAGTTTAGAATAAAATAATACTATCAAAACTTTGAAATGCAATACCTCCGTCGTATTTGACCTTTTGAGGTCTGGTTTTCGGCTATGTACTCTCCTTGCTAAGACCTTAAAAAATTATTTATAGCATGACTATGGACAAAGAAATTTTTTTTTAAACTTCCTCTTTGGGACGTTCATATAGAGAATGGTTCAAGAGTGATATGATGGGCACATGACAATCCATCCGCATTTTCAAAGGTAATTGTAAAAGCAAACGTTTGCCACAAACCGCACCTCGAAAGGTAAAGTATTTCGAAAATTATTACATTTTTAAGCGTTTAGGTTAAAATTGGATTTTTATTCAAAGTTTGACAGTCTGCCGTTTTCGACTCAGGCAACTTTTAAGATGGGGTTTGCCGCATTTCATTCTACTACTTAAGAGCTTTACTTTGATTTACATAAACCCATTGGTCGACGAAAGGTTTATTTCCGACTCCACGTGGGCCATCCCATCAATTTTAGACATGTTTCCCAATGGGGATTTCAGGGGACTTTACTGAGGGAGGTCAAGGGATGACATAGAAACGCATTTCAACAAAATTCGCTGTCCAAAATTTTTTTTCTTTTTCCAGCCATATTTTTGTTTAATTTTACTATACTAAGTAGGTGGAGGGCATTTTCCACTCGGGCATTTCACGACGGCTCTATCGTTGAAATCACCACCCACAGTAATATTCCCATTAGTGGAAAGTACAGTCTCCTAAAAGTGGTCATTCTCATCACAAGAGTCTTGGATGCCCTAGTTTGAGGTGAGATAGCAACTATAAAACGTTACTTCTCTCCACTGAACGCAGACAAAACCTCGGCCACATTAGTGACTCTCCGCACACGCATTGTTGCACACTCAGAAAACTGCAGTAGCCAGAGTTACCGGTAACCAAATGGACTGGTCTTTATCTCGATACTAGCTTATCAGGACGGTGTGTTCTCGGGCGAACTTATCAAATAAGCCATTAGCTGGCCTGGACATCCTGAGGTTGGCCTGCAGGATCCTCATTGTGATCTGAACTTTATGGTGGAGTCTACTGCCTCCCGATACACGGCACAGTTCCCCGTACCAGAGTTTGCTTAAGCTTGACTCCGGAAAGGCCTTTCTCTGCACAGAAAGCAGTATTCTGTCCAGAACACTCCTTCAAAATTGTGGTCGTTCTTACTAGAGCGTAAGAAAATCCTTCTGCCTGGATCCTTCAGCCCCGAGAGGAATCTCCCTACCACAGATAACGGGTACACTGTTTGCACAGTCACCCTCAGCCAAACGCTATAGTTTTTTTCCAGCATACTTTAATTTTTCTTGCTTGAGAAGATCGATGACTAACTTCTCGTTTATTTTGGCCACTGCCATTTTATGCTGGTAGCGATTAACTTTCGTGACCCAAACTTCAGGCCACACAGATCCAGGTGATAGCAGTTTCCATCTCGTCTGAGGTGGAAGAAATCAATATCCCGGATCTCGATTGCTGCTCTTGGCTCGAGTTCTGAGACAGAGCCCTTCTTTCCTAGGGCGTCCTTAACATCCGCAACAAACTTTTCCCTATCCATCCACGATACGAGTTCAAGAAGAACATAACCAGCCTTCATTAGATAACATTGGCGATAGTTGCGGAATCCTCTGACTTCACCTTTGACTTGAGGTCACCCAGGACGCCGGGAAAATAATTAATTTAGAATTCTTAAGTAAGTGATTTCTGCTCACAAAGCCTATTTTTGTTGTACGCTCTATATTTTCGACTTTTATTTCCATTTTTAAAGTTGGCCTTTTATGATTCTCTAACCCATGAAAGGTTTCTGGAAGATTGAGGATTGTAAAACAGACTACTTCTTCACTCCAACTCATTTCAAATAAACACAAATAAGTTAAAGAAGCTATTAACAAATAGTTTTGAGTAATTAAAATTCACGTTGTGGTCTTTATTCTAAATCATTCATTAGTGCAATGATTTGTGAATTCCCTGAACAATATTAAGAATAAAAGCTGCCTAATTTTATAATTTTTCCACTAAATTTTAAACCCTAAAAATGTTTCAGGGTACGAGAGAATTAATGTTTTATCAATTGAGTCTGATATGAACTAAAATTTTCTTTGACTCAACCTACACTGACAACGTGTCATAATTAACAATGAAAGTTATGTAAAGAGACACTACATTAAGTACAAAGTCCCCCCCCCGTTTTGTTTTCGTTGTGGGAGGGCCATTTAACAAACCCACGCAAAAAGAATCCTTTGTTCAGACTATTTAGCTTTAAACTAACGAGGCTAATTCCAATTAATTACTGTATTCCAGCTGACCACAAACGTTACAACACATGCTGAACGGCGTTTTCCTATTAACTTAGTTCACTTGCCTACTCCCGGAATAATTGCCATGTATTATAAAGTTGTAAAATCCATTGTATTAAATTAATGAAAACTTATAACTTATTTTGAACGGCTTTAATTGTATGATATTCCTTAAGCTCTTAGACACCTAAGCAGTTTGGATTACAGGTAATAATTTTAAAATTCATTCCTTAACATCGCTTTGGTGTTAAATGAGAATTTGGCATTTGATGAGAGGACTAGGAAAATTAATAGTTAATAGATATAAATGTTAATTTAGTTCAAAGTTTGAAAAACATTAATATTATTTAACTATATCTTTAAACACATATTTTTATTGCAATTTTAATTGTAACTTGGTTTGTGTTGAATATAGAAAAATTAATATATTTTAGTTTTTTTAAACTTTTTTTTATTAATTTGATATTTTAATAAATATTTTTCCATCCCAATACTCATTTCCGCCCTTTCCTTCAATTCATAATATTTTCAGAACATTAACAGTAGGAATAAACTGCAATAAGTACCTTTATAATGTGATGTTTACACGATTTAACGTTTCACAAACGCATTTACAACTATAAACTAGACAAATCTGGTAACACAAATACTCATAGTATAGTTCACATTTTTATGGATATGAACAAGTGAAGACGGAACACTTATATACAGCTAATGTAAAAACCATTATCGCGATGTTTTTGTTGAGGTTCTACATTTCTTTACTTTTTCATTTTATTTGTTGCAGTAATTTTTTACAACATGTCGTATAGTAGAAAATATGTTAGCAATTAGTGTATATTATTACGCTCAGACACGCCATCAAACTTAGTGGAATTCCGTGTTAACTTCTTCATTAAAACTTAAAGCGCTAGAACAAGGGAAGGGAAACTCTAGACCCTAGTCAGAATCCCATCATTATATAGCATTTAAACATTGTTATGCTTGTGAAGTTTAAAATTCTACAAAGTGATTAACCATAGTGTTGCTAATCATTAATTTAATTTTATAAATTAACCATGGAAATAACTCTTTTAGCAAATAAATAGACTAAAAAATAATAATAATAACAAGCTTACACAATACATTATGTCTGCTATAACCTACAAACATTCAGGTGAAATTTAGGCCATTAAATGGGAAACACTTGTTTACGTCAGTTTTAAAACCACCAGTACTTTGTCACTAATGAACATAATGTAAAAAACTGATTTCACTAAGAAGCTTAGTAGCAACATTCTCCAGTTCGTATTTCACTTTTCAAAAAATCTATGAACAATGTTAGTATGATTTAATACTCTGTATTATTAAGAAAGTGCAGAAAGTCCCGCATGTGGCTGTTGTTTTCTGAGCGATTAGCTGATAAGCAGAATTAATTGAACTAGGTACATAATTTTTACACTTGAAAATCTAATTTTTGAACGATATTTTAAGTTTTCTATCTTGTTTGGTAAATCGCCTGTAAGAAAATCTTGAATGTAAACATAATGTTTTGTAAGATTATTATTTACAATTATACTGCTACTATGCCCTTACTCTTGACTAAATCAATTAATTTAATAATTTAATAAACTAAACATAATGTTTTGTAAGATTATTATTTACAATTATACTGCTACTATGCCCTTACTCTTGACTAAATAAATTAATTTAATAATTTGCAGTCTGTTGATATTGACCAAAACAACTAAAATTCCAGAAATTAAAACTGTATGCACCGTGGGGTGTGCACTGATAAAATCAATATGATTCGGAATCCAATGTTAGTTTTTGAAGCATTGAAGAGAGTTAACATGCAAAATGTTTTGTTTGCTACAAAACTAAAATCACGTTGGGAGACGCTTCACCAGGACCAAGAATAAAACCTTGAAAGTAACATACATACGTATGTACATTGAATTTAAGTGTTGGTCTCACTTTGCAGAGTGCTTAGACCTCACATGGATGTCTGAGATGGAAATGGTACGCAAATAAACTTTTCGTTAAAATCATATACACAAAAAACTTACACGTGCTCCAACTTCTCTAATAGGTATAAAATATACAGGGTGTTTGAAAACTCTCTTCCGAAACTCTGTATGGTAATTCCTTGAATCAAAATAAACAAAATATTTCTTAAGAACGTATGTCCTAATATGCCTCGATAAGCTGCTAGCCACCATTTAGTTTTTTACAATTAATGATTTTTATTTCTGTAACGGATAGGTGTATAGAATTAGTATTTGGCACGAATCTTTATCGAGCTAATGTTCATTTTCAGAATAAAAATTATTATTTTCCTACGTGTATTTTCAAAATGGTGGCTATATGAAATTTATAAACTCAAATATCTCAAAATCGGTAAATGAAATCAATCTTATACAAACTACAAAAAGTTGACAAATTTAATCTCACCAATGATACTGAGTTTGTAAGAAACTAACTACAAAAAACAGGGTTATTGCGATTTTTCTATTACAATAACCTTAATTTGCATTAATTATAGTGCAAATTCATTGTTTTTCTGGAGAAAAATGGCAATAACTCCGTTATTTGTCGTTAGATACTTGGTAAAATTATGGTAGACCGATGTATTTTGTTTTTTTATTCTTTATTTATTTATATTATTTTTTTATATTATTTTTCTTTCTTTATATTATTTTTTTAATACAAGTTTGTATTAATATTTGGTATTATGTATAATACCAAATATTAATACAAACTTGGTAAAATTAGTTAGATAACTTAATTAGCCACCATTTTTTACGATTTGTAAAAGTTTGATTACATTTGCCGATTTTGAGATGTTTGAGTTTATAAATGTAAAATGGCTGCTATTGAGAAATTACACTTTAGTAAAAATATCATGTTATTCCTATAAATGAACATTGGTGTGATATAGGTCCATACAAAAAATGAACGTACTACGGTTATCCGTTACGGGAACAAACATTTTTAAGACTGAAAACTAAATTGCGTGTAGAGGCTTAACGAAGCATTTTAGGACATATACCCCCCATGATATTTTATTATTTTTCTTTATCCAAGGAATCACCACACGGAGTTTTCAAACACCCTGTATATGTTCATTTTAATAATTGACTATCATATAAAACGTTATCCACCTTCTCATAAACTATTTTTTTATTAAGAGTTATTGAAATCGCAAAGGGCAAACATTATTTGCATTTGAATGTGTTAGCTGCAACAAAGGAGCGAAGGGCCAAATAGCTTACAAATACCAAACAAATCGTTAACAAGAATTACTTATACCGAGAACATCCATTAATTGCTCAATTTGCATTTAATAACGTGTTTACCATATATTAAGCATACTGTTTAGGTTGATACTTAATCTATGTTGTTACCACTTGGTCTGCAGCGATTTTATCCCATCACTGGTGAATATTTTACAGCTCTCTTCTGGGCATTTGTAATTTTAATATGACAAATTCTAGATTAAATCAACAGTAAACATATTGTTTTTTGTCGTAATGTGGAAAAAACCCATTAATGCGTCCGTAGTATTTGTCAAAATATCTTCATTGGTTCAGATTACATGTATTACCAATCGTAAATTATATGTAATTTATTTAGCATACTTGGAAAGCATTAATGTTTTGATGCAGTTTCATGTGATTAAAATCAAAATAAATAATAACTTGTAAGTTATTTTTAAAATAAAAAATAATATATTCTACAAATTTAATCCATTTTTAACATTTTTTTATTAATTAGAGTTTAGTGATACGTGAAAGGGTTTACTCAAAATATTTAATCCAATACTTTATTATTTTAATACTTTGCGCCTATATTCACTGTGAACTCTAGGATTTAATTGCGTCTTTCACAATAAATACTTAATACATAGCTTTTATGATATTGTTAATTATAACTTCACAGCTACTTCTACATTGCACTTGGCTAAATTAAACGTACATTATAAAAAGTTCGACCTCTTTGTTTGTGCTCCGGTGACGTTGGCCATAACAACTAGCAATTTCAGTAATTATAACTTAGTGTGCTGTGGAGTGGGCACTTATAAAATTACATGCTTAGGAATAAATTTTAACTTTTAAAATATTGTGGAGAAACAAACCAGTTCTTTCATAGTTTAGATTACATGTAAAAGTACGTTAATCCATATAAGTATTCATTTTAACAAAGGTTTTGTAAAAGGAAAAAAATGTGAGACACCTAATGAGTAATAATGCGTAACTCACTTGTCTGAGTATAAGGTAAAATTTTAATTGTTTACGTTTGACCACTTTAGTAACCAAACTTTTGGGGTCAACATATTATACTTTATCCAAGATTTTTAACGAAATAAATTGGTTGTGTTTATGGCCTTTTTAATATCCCACCAATTCACATATTATGTGACTTTTGCTAAAGACATCACTTAAATGACCGATGTTTGATACTTTTAGTACTATTTATTCGTTTTACAAAACTTTAATTTATATACTTATACAGAAAATTGCTTTCTCATGAGATTTTTCCTACTTTAATAAAAAAAAATTAAAATAATTAGATTTTAGCGAATTTCCCTATAGGGAATACGCTATTACGGTAGTAGCCATGGTAAGACCTAAGCCCGGGACCATGTTACTTTTTAGTTTTGAGGTCCCCAGAAGCAAAAAACACCATTCGTTCATTTTCATATATATATATGAAACTTTACGAATGACGATAACTTTCGACAGCAACCTCCGATTTTGATGAAATTTGGTATGAAGGTGTAAGATCAGATCTATTTTCATGAGTTCGCGAACCAGCATGATCGGGTTATGGGAACGGGTTTTTATGGGGTTTCAAAGGGGTCAAAAATGGGTTTTTGGCATTTTTGGACCTTAATTTGTAAAATTCAACAATTTTAACTAAAACCATTTAAAAGAGCTTGAAAAACAAACAAATTAAATTTAGTAATTAAAAACAAACAAAAATTTAGTATTTTGAATTTTTAACTTGGCTCAACAGGTTACGGAGAAAAGCTAAAAATAGGTTTCCAATGTTAATCTTATGGGAAATCAACAAAACCCTGTATCTCGCTTATTTATTGGAATAACTTGATAAAATTTGGTATGTACATTCACTAGGTAGGGCTTAACTGATATTTGCATACAACACCCATATGGCGGCAAACCTACATACTCACCCCCATGAGGTTTATAGGGAAAATTTAAGTTTCGAATATTGATACAATTTGATATTTACCTTACCTAACTATTACATTTTCTAACAAAAATAACATTTTGTAACAACATCCAATGGCAGCAAACCTACATACTCATTCCTATGGTGTTTATGGGGAAAATACAAAATCTCAAAATCCTTTGGAAATTCGCTGAGTACGCAGGTCTGCTGCGACGGGGGTATTTAGAATTAACTAGCAGTTACCCGGCGTGCGTTTCTGCGCTCAAATTAAGCTGTTTACAGAAATAAAGCTATTTTAATAGGTTTTCTAAGTAACAAAAAAGTCAATGTAACTGAAAGAAATATTAATTTTATTGGAAGGCCAAAGGATAAACAATATTTTAGAGAATTTCCCTCTAGGGAATGAACTTGAACGACTTGAATGAGTTCGCGAACCAGAATGATCGGACCATGGAAACGGGGTTTTATGATGTTTCAAAAGAGTAAAAAATGGGTTTTTGGCTTTTTCCACTTTAATTTGTAAAATTTAACATTTTTAACTTAAACCATTTATTAGGGCTTAAAAAACAAACAATCTAGTATCTTGAATTTTTTTACTTAGCTTAAATGGTTATGGAGAAAATAAAAAAAACTCTGTTTTCCATGTTAAAGAGGCACGTCCATGTCCAATTTCAACACGTATAGGCTATTACAGTAATTGTGAGCTTCTGTGTGGCGGAGCCCTAAAGACAACATAAACATAAACATTATACCTCACAGCTCTAATGATTATAAGCATTTGCTAAAATGAAACTTTAAAAAGCTGTTAATTTTGTAAACTCTAAATTTCTAAAACCTGACACTGCACCATTGTATTCCCTCTGGGTCAGGGCCCTTTGGATAGATTTTCACAAAACGTCACACAAACCATCCTTGAATAATGCTTAATAATGCTTGAAAGTTTCATTACAATATGTCGAGCGGTTTTGGAGTTCATAGGCAACATATATATATATATATATATATATATATATATATATATATATATATATATATATATACATACTCGAATATGCTTCCTATTTTATAGATGTCGATAAAACTTATGATATTAGGAAAGTGTTACTGACGGTTTTAAATCAACATGGCTCAGAAAACTTAAACTCTGACAAGCGTACGAGTTACATGGATGGAAACTGAGAGAGTACATGGAGATCTGGGATTTGGCTCGGTCCCCAACCAATACAGCGAGTGCAGATTCAATACGTATCTAGCAGAGGGAACCCAAAGTCAACTCTCGGGGATTTGTATTAAGGCCAGAATATGTATTTATATGATTGGTTTTAAGTTATTTAAAGTAAATAACTTTCATATCAAATCAATTTTAATTGAAATATTATTGAACCTACTGATCTCAATCTTACGTAAAAATAGAAATGATTAAAAAAAAATTGAAATAAATGTGATATAAACTCTGAAATTATTATTTACACTTCGACTTGAACTGTTTATCAAATGGTCACTTCCACACAAACGCGATTTTCCAGAAACAATTTGAAATATATTTTTATGGTAAAACAACCATATACACTTTTAACCAAATTAAAAGCTAAAAATTTCTGATTGATTGCAGGTTGCGGCTAATGTTTTCAATCGCTCATGTGATCTTACATGTTGAAAGCCTTTAACCTAATAACACCAACAACGCGAAACTACCAACTACTTAATCATAGTTTATGGCGTGTTGCCCTGCTTATCTGTTCACTAACTTCCATGCCACAGTTATAAACCACTTACTTAAGGATTTTAAAACACTTAAAATAAATTGTTTACAGCAGGTAAAAGTGTAAAAACGATTTATTGTTTCACTGTCCAATAATAAATGTGAAAATACTACTATTATGATTTTATCTCCCTTAAAGTAGATGGATTTTTATAACTTCAATTAATCTTAAGGTAAGAAGATACAACTCATTCAAATTTCCATATTAATCCAAATTAGTTTTAATAAAATCATTAATTAGTTATCACCATAACAATATATACCGTTCGGAAGTAACATTAAGCCGGTGGTCCATCTGCATAGAAAAAAGTGCAGGCCTTTAGGCGAGGAGAACTGTCAGATATTTGCTGATCTTCCTCCACCAAAACACATGCTATATATATTTACAACTAGCTGTGTACCCGTTCTTCGCACCTGGTGTGCGTGCAGTTTATTAAATGAATTATATAAATGCTTTCACAAATTCAATATATTAATGAATATAGTAATGAAGAACAAAGAAAGAAGAAATAAGTAGGAAGAAAAAGAAATAAGAAAATTTTCAAATAAGTTTAAAATGAAGAAAGAGTTTTGAGAAAATGAGTAGATGAAATTGTAATTAAATGAATATTTGTAAAATTGTCAATAAGTGCAAAAACTTGAAATTTGTTTTGTAAATTCCCATACATTGTGAAACTTTGTCAGAGGAATAAATTTATTATTATTATTATATATCAGCTTCATTTGGTTTATTCCAACGGATCTAAATATAAAGTTTTATGCTTAAAAGCTCCCAGGTACATTGGTCAAAATCTTGTTATATCCATTTCTCATTTGTATTAAAAGTTATTTTTATTTATGTTTCTTTTGCAGTTTGATTAAAAATTTATATTCGTATAGTGATTTACTTTATTGTTCTATGAGTAAAGATTCAAAAGTAAGAAAATTCAGACAAAAATATTATAGATTCTTATGAAATCTAATATTGAATCGTTGAATCGATGTGACGATAGCTATACCAAATCCAATGTACCCCACCCATGCATTTCTTGTTCTACTCATGAAAGATATGTACAGACATGTACAAAATTTAATCCAAATTAAAAATTTATTAAAATTTGATTTCCCAAACTAACGCAACAAGTAAAAACAACGCAACACCTGTCAGTAATGTATATTCACCGCAACAGTGTAGATATTAACTTAATTCAATTTTTTTGTCTTTGGCATTACCTTCTTATCTAAAACCCATGTATTGCCAATGTATACAAAACCGAATAAATAGGGACACCCTATGTTAAAAAATTATGAATTAGAAATGATTTCAGCACTTATAACATACTCTCCATCTTTCTTTTAACATTTTTATATATTAAAATATACAATAATATAACAATTGGAAAAAAGATAATCTTTAGGCACTATATTTTATGACTCAAACTCACTTAAGGAATTCGTTCTGAGTCTTCTCGTACTTTGGGTTTAGTTTTCTTCTTGTTCACTTCGAGATCATCGATATATTCATTTTTCTAGGGGCATATTTTTTAACGAACAGTGTTTCTGTAGATATTCTTAAACGGACCAATTTCACTTCTTGATCTCTCCCCCGTATAACTTCTATTCCTGCTGATGTCAAACTTTTTCCTACTTTTGACCCAAAGCCACGTCTTCGAAAGACTGAATGCAAATATACTGAATGCATATTGAGCAATTAAGCGATGTTTTCGGTATAAATAATTCATTTCAAACAATTTGTATGGTATTTGTAGCTCCTTATTCCTTCACTACTTTGTTGCAACTAACACATTCATGTTGTTGTCGGTTGTTGCGACACTGTACTCACTGTTCAATAACATTCAAATGCAAATAATGTTTCCCTTCGGTGAATCATTTTCTTTTAATAACAAATTAGTTTTTGAGAAGCTGGATAATATTTCTGTGTGATGAATTGTAGTCAATTGCCAAATTGAACTTATGCAGGGTGTTTGGAAACTCTCTTCCAGAAGTCCGTGTGTTAATTCCTTGTATCAAGAGTATGGATCGAGAAAGTAAGAAATAAAGATAAATTACGCTGTGTTATGTTCATAAACATCAAAGAGGCAGCGAGGATGCGAGTCACGTATGAAATTTAATTGCAACCTCGCAGGATCGACGCCATACTTGGCTCTGATCCTGTTACTACTTGTGAGTACCTCTATATTGTTGTTATATATATCTGCTCATATAAATAATCTAACAAACAGAGTACTTAAATCATTTTTCAGTGCTAACTAGTAAAATTGTCAAAGGTTTTCCAAAACCGTCATCGAATACATTTACGAAATATATCGAAGGGTATTTGAAAGGGAGGATTCCACAAAACAACGACTTATCAGCTCGATAACACAAAATTCTTCAAATTAATCCTTTAAAAATCGTAAACTAATCGTAATAAAAGCGTAATTTAACACGTGCATGAGCTTTCATGTTTACTTTAAAAACGT
Organism: Neoaliturus tenellus; assembly: GCA_030545055.2. NCBI lineage: Eukaryota > Metazoa > Arthropoda > Insecta > Hemiptera > Cicadellidae > Neoaliturus > Neoaliturus tenellus. The sequence continues at coordinate 207,912,882 of CM061531.1, forward strand.
AGCCGGAATGAAAACTCTTGATCTTATCTATTTATTCATTTTACACAGGTAAAAGATTGGCATACGTGGACATGTATTAATGTTACATAATACTTCCCACTGAAACGTTTACAGGAATGCAGTCACACAATATGACAGATGAAGCCCCGATATAAACAAATTTTAAAATAATATAATCACATTTCATTAAACATTAATTTTAGGAATCCACAGTACAGTAACGCGTTAAATTCATTGAACTATGTGTTAAAAATAAACGTCAACTATTATCATTATTCCTTTTACAGTCTTGATTTAATGTATGTGCATTTTTAAAGTTTTGTACAACGAGAAGTTGGTACAATCTATATTTTATTTTGGAGTTGTTTCGTGAATCAAATAAGTCAGGCCTAATTTTACTTATGAGGTTTTATGTTATCTTTCTGCTGAGGTAGGGCCCAGTTAAAAATCGTTCCAATAAATGTCACAGAAAGTTAAAAATCATATGATATTTTTTAGATGGCCTGTTACGTAATTGGATTTGATTTACAGTTTTATACCTAGTTACGTCCACATATTATTAAAGTGCTGGGGTACAGAAAAAAAGAGAACTAACAGTCTTCACAATAAGTGTTATTATTAAGTTTACTCAATAATACTTGTTGCATTATCCTCAACGTTTTGCTGTTTGATATTCATTTGGCAATTCAAATGTCTCCTACAACCTTAAGCAATTACAATATTCATATTTAAATACGTAGCGAACATTCTAATAATTAAATAGAGAGGCCCAGTTGATAGTTCCATTGATAAATGTATTAGTGCATCATCTGTTTATCAGAAATTCGAATTATTCATACACTCAAAAGCTGATGATGGAGAGATTTAAGGTAATTGAATTTCTCTATTCTCAGTAGTGCTCATCAATAAAATTATTTACAGTACATTATACTTTGAAATAAGTTTATTCATACGTGTCATGTTTTAATGAGTACCAGTTTATACTAATGAAAGATATTTAAACATGTAATAATCTATTTAAGTCTATATTTTTCCTCCATGGTAAAAATTCAATATTTTTTATTTTCGTACTAACTTAAAAAGTAGTACGTTTCTATCGTTATTATTTAGTTTCATTTCCATATCCTCCATTAAGGTATACTGTTCTTATGAGACAAAGTACTTGTTAACAGTTAGTCTTATACCTGAGTGTATTTTTAAACATCAAATAGTAAAAAATGTAAAGTTTTAAAAATGACATAAGGTTAAATATTTATTTTTGTAATGTAAAGAATAAAATTTTAATATTTTGTGTGGATAAAAAATTAATATTCTCACATTATGCATGTTAAATAAAGGAGAAACTCTCCATATGGTAAGTATTAACTGTACAACTCATGGTGTGACAAATAATTTACTATCTAAACTACAGAACATAGAAAACAAATATAAATGGTCAATAATTAATTATTTATTACCTAGTTATTAACCTAAACTGTCTTTAACAGTTCTGTATTAAGAAACACAAATGAAATAAAGATATATGGTCAGATAACGGTAAACTGTAAACAGAAACAACGCACAGAGCAGTACTTGAGGTGGGCGAATCACCAAAATTGTTGGCAGAATTCATTGTTGGCAATAACTGGCCGGCCCGACTTGGTGACAATTGTAATCGTCCATTCTCCAAAAGTCGCGTAACTTATTTTACGTTACTGTATCTGTTAATGAGATGCTTTTTCTATCTCCTTGTCTTCCCATATTGTAACGTAACCGTTTTACACATTTTTACTAACACTACTAAGCAATCTATTTAAATGTAAGGAAAGTCGTAATAGTGAATGGAGTTTTAAAATATTATTTAATCACATTTTTAAGTGTACCATGTTTTATTTTTATTTACTATTTTCGTTTACTTTTTTACATCAAGGTTTTCTTCAATTTTCAATATTTTTTATTTTTTTGCTTACTCGATATTTGAGGGGAATCTATGTATCACCCTACAAGTAAAAAAATTTAACTATAGCGTTTTTTAATGGTTAAATTATTTAAATACATACATCGTATGGCTGTCATAACCAGCTACCATCTTAAAATAATAACAATAAAATAATTAAAAGATATTCTGCAGTGCAAAGCACCTGCGTCAATACATTTAAAATAAAACTAAAATAAACATTAATGATCTCTCTATAAAGCTAAATCCAGGGCGCTAAGCCATTGCAGCCCAGCTTCACTTGCACAATGAAGGCCCATCAGCCCTTCCCGGAAAGCACTCAAAGGGCACTCATTGACTATGTGAGTCATAGTCTGGAACTCCGCTCCACAGCCGCATGACTGTCTTCTGTCATTCCCCATTTGTATTTCCAATAATTACATCTTCCCACTCCAGTGCGGAATCGATTGAGAACAGTCCACTGCTTCCGAGGAAGATCCATACCACTTACTGCTAAGGTTGGGTCAGCAATCAAAAAGTGATTCCGACCTTGGAAAGAGTCCCAGGAGGAAGTCCAGTCGGTATGGATTAAAAAGTTTGTGTCCGTCAACTGGGATGCTGTCCGCAGTGGTGGTCTTCGGGACCTCAATCTGCCCGTGTCCTTGGGTAGGTAATCATGGATGGGTAGGTGTGGAGCAGATAAGATCTTAGTATATTCCCTAATGAGTGCATCCCTTCGTCTGGATTCAGGTGGAGCGATATTACACAGCACCGGGAGCCAGGGTACAGGGGTTGCCATGAGTGTACCACTAATGGCTCTCATAGCCCTGTTTAGCTGGACGTCGATATCCCTGACATGCACACTGTTCAACCACACGGGAGCACAGTACTCAGCAGTTGAGTAAACTAGGGGCAGAGCAGTAGTTCGCAGAACTTGTGCGTTAGCTCCCCATGTGGAGCCAGCAAGGTGATGGACGATGTTAGTCCTGGCTCTCACCTTGGCTGCTGTCTTTTGTAGGTGGCTTTTGAATGTCAGGGACCTATCTAAAGTGACCCCCAGGTACTGTGGGGTTTCATTGAGCTTTAGCTCAACACTGTCAAATACAATTGTAAGCTTTTGATGGGCCAATCTATTGTTCAAGTGGAAGCAAGAAACCTCGGTTTTTGTTGGGTTTGGATTTAGCTTCCAGGCTTTAAAGTATTCGCCGAGGGTCGTGAGGTCATTTGTTAGTGTTTCCTCAGCTAGTTGGAATTCCTGGTGCTGATAAGCCAGAGCTATATCATCTGCGTAAACGAACTTTGATGAGCGAGTGTCTGGAATGTCGGCTGTATACACATTAAACAGCAGTGGGGCGAGCACTGACCCCTGTGGCAGGCCATCCTTTAGTTGCCTAAAAGTACTTTCCTTTCGTCCCAAATATACTTTAATCATCCTGTTGGAGAGCATTGAGTTGAGGAGACGCAACAGGAAAGGGCAAGGAATCAGGTTGTAAAATTTAATAAGGAGGCCTTTTCTCCAGACAGTGTCATAAGCTGCAGTAAGATCTAAGAAAGCAACGGAGGTTTTCAGTCTTCGCTCAAACCCATTCTCGATGAAAGAAGTAAGAGCTAGAACCTGGTCACAACAGTTGCGCCCAGGTCAAAACCCAGCTTGTTCGACGGGGATGCTGGAATCGAAAACAGGGAGGATTCTGATGTATATCAACCTCTCGAGCAGCTTATAACAGACACTAAGAAGGGCTATGGGATGGGTCGATAACTTTCGGGCAGTTTTGGATCTTTACCGGGCTTCAAGACAGCTATTATTTTGGATTTTCTAAATATACCAGGCAAGTCGCCGGTTTCCATTATGGTGTCAAAAACTGCAAGAAGCCACTGTCTAGCTTTTTTACCCGAGTGTTTTATAAACTCCGGGAAGATTTCATCCAAGCCTGCTGCTTTGCCAATTGGCATCGCATCAATCGCCGCATCTAGCTCATCCATAGTGAAAGGTCTAGAGACTTCCAATGGTGCTTGCCAACTTTGCTTTATTTAATTTAGCCTAAAGTTCACCTTCCTGTCCGCAGACGTACGCACGGGCTTAGACAAACGGGAGAGGCGTTTTGCAATATCACAAGGGCGAGGTTGCGAGACATTATTTTTATCATTTGTTTTACCAGTGGAGAGCTTTCTGAGAAGAGACCAGGCTTTGCGACTACTTTGGGTGATGTTCATGTTCTCAACAGTTTTCACCCATTTCTCTCTCCTGGTGTTGTCGAGAGAGTAAAGCAGTTGGTCCGCTACATCTCTGTCAGCAGTATCAGTGAACTCACTGTAAAGGTCTTCGCACTCTTGACTCCATCCTGGTATATACTCTTTCCTAAAACCTCTTGGAATAGACGCTTTAGCGCAAGACAGAACAAGTTGTGTGAACCGATCGTAGTTTTTTTATTTTAGGAGGGATGAACCTGATGCCTTTGTCAAGCCTGGTGGAGAAGGCCTCCCACTCAGCTTTGTTAAAGTTCCACCTAGGCCGAGGAAAAGATCTTACGAGAGGAATTTGGATTCCCACTGATATTAGTACAAGCCTATGCTGAGAATGAGGAAAGGCACCGAGGACCCTCCTGCAAGTTGGTGAGGGTGTGGTTGATCGATCACAAGAACAAAAGCACTAGTCTGGAGAGTACCCACGACACCATCGAGCTGAACGGAAAGTTATTATTATTTAAATTATAAATTAGAAACGCTAATTACATTAGTTAAAACAACAGATTAATTGCTCGGCTTTTGACATCGAAATGAATAACCTTAAACTTTGTCATTCAAACTTCTGACTCAATAAATACAATTTTAAACAAAGGGTATGTTTAAAAAGTTTAAATAATGTTAAAGTTTATAAAATTTGTCACTATTATACGTCCTTCAACTACTTTAAATATATGATAGTGATGTCATAAATGAAAACTGCTTAAAAATTGTATATGTTTTGATAAGTTTAGGTAGCATTTCATAAAACAATTTTACTATTAATTTTGATAATGATAAAATATTGAAAGAGATATTTAATTCTTTGTTGTATATATAAATAAATAAATCAAAAAAATGCCTTTCTTTTGAAGCATTTATCAGTTTCAAACTGGTTTTCAGTGTAACTTAAGTCAACAATGGTCGAGTAAAAGTAACAATACAAGAGAAAACTTATTTACAACAATTCCTCTCATTATATTTCAATTTTTTCTTAAAACCTAGCAATAAATATGATTTGAGGATACCGGGGAGGTTGTTGTAGAGCACTGGACCGAAATATGAACAACTTTTTCGGCTCAGTTCAAGCCTAACTCTTTGAAAGTGAAGGTTCTGATTACGGCCGATGGCCCGTTGTGAAACTTCATTTCGGTGTCGCAGTCTTTCACTCAGGTAACGTGGCTCCCCGAGTGCATGGACTTTATGAGTCATGCAGTTGGTCATCAATTTGAAAAAATCCCCCATGCGAAGCTGTTAACAGCATCACGATACTCTCACATGGTCTTCTCGTCTGCACGTACCTCAGTGTTGAGTTCTGTAGTTTTTGAACTTTCTGAGCGTCATGCATTGTGATGCTGTTTCAATATGCAGGGTAGCAATAGTAAAAAACTGAAAATACTAAGAATGCATTTGCTGTAGTTTTTCAGCTTCTGGCATTAAACTCCTGAATCGATACAGACCCCTCAACCTTCCAATGGAACGCTGTTGTGAGTTACGTGGTCTGAAAAATAGAGGTCACGGTCCAAGAGGACTCCAAGTGTTTTGACTCTATTGCAAATGGAGTCTTTCTCCACTTTCTCCTCTATTCCATTCTCACTGAGGGTCTGTACTGTACACGATCTTTCAGTGCTAGATGAAGAACATTCCACTTTCCCATGTTGAGTTTCAGGCCATTCTCAGAAGACCAAGTCAAAATGTTATCTAGGTCTATGTTAATCCTGAAACTAGCATCCTCTATCAAATCAGGATCATAGGACGAATGCATCTGACAATCATCAGCTTACAAATTTGGCGTGCAGCTCTGGACACAGGAAGGAAAGTCAGATGTGTAAAGATTGAAAAGTCCCAAGCCCAAGCAACTTCCCCGAGGCACACCTCTTCCTCTCTGAAGAGCAGATGATATCTCACTTTCAAACTTCGTGACCTTTGTTCTGTCAGCTAAATATGATCTGACCCGCTCAACTACTTCCTCTCCAAAGCCATAATAATTTATTTTCCCAGCAGCAACTCATGATTGATTGAGTCAAAAGCCTGAGAGTAATCTAGCAGTACTAGTGAACTAAAATTTTCCTTTGTCTTTTGCATCAAATAATTCACTAAAAAGATTTACCAGGTAAAAACTAATGCAGGTACTGTAATTTTCTCTAAATTCAGATTGAGTTTTGGGTAGAATATTCTCTTGTTTAATGTACTCCCAATTTTTGTTTAACGTTGAGTTGTTTGACTACAATTTTCTCAAGAATCTTGGAAATTGCAGGCAAAATTGAGATGGGTCTTAACTGTTGGACTCCTTTAGGGGGATATGTCTTTGGGAGCTGATGCAAAATACTCTGTTTCCAGTTTTCCGGAAACACTCCATTTGTCATTTGTCCATTGTTCGTTGTTAAGTTATAAGCTATTGTATATCCTAAACAAGTGTTATAGATACAGTTGGCTATAGTACAGCTTAGTTCTTGTAATACACAAACTTCATTATCAATTAAATTAATCGGTCACCATAATTTCCTGAATAATATTACTGAAGTAGCGAAGTAAAAAAAAAAAAATAAATAAGCTTCTAATTAATGTAAATTCGGTTTCATTTAAAGTTTTATTTGTGCCTATACGGACCTACACGGGAATACCTTGCCGTGAAATATTAACATTCAAGTTTGGAGAAAATCCTCACAGATTGTAAGTAGACGAGTGGTTTAGTAATCTCTATCCATAGACATTGAAACTAACTCTGCTGAACTAATCGTTAATTAGATAAAGTAATCGATCAAACCTCCTTGAGTTGTCTGAGAGCATTGATTCAATCATTCGTATCCATGGAAACTGAAACTCACTCTGCTGAATTAACTGTTACTTATAAGTTAATGAAAACTCCTCAACAAGTTAATGAGGGCGAATTAATTATTCAATCACTTTGATTAATTAAAACTGAAACTGCTGAACGCATTGTTATCCAGCTATAGGTTGACGAGCTAATCTGCCTTGAGATGCATCAGACGACGGTATTTGTCAGTTATAGGGACCATCAATGCTAGATGTGGTTGAGTCTGGTTAGGTCAGGTTAGTATTAATATGCCAATGTTGTTTACCTTATCTATATTATTGCTTATATCACGCTTATTATGTTGCGTCTGATTTACAGGTGAAAATGTAGATTTAGGCCATGCGCTCATTATTCTGGCTATGGTGTCTTACACTGTGGTGTGCGTTATTAGCTTACGCCGTAGATTGTTATTTTCATGTAGTTTTACTTTTAAGATGAGTGAACTAAAATAACGGAACTGATAAGGACTTATCCATGCTATCCTAACTTAACCAAACCGGAGACACACTCTCCTTTTCGACAGTGCCGCCTGTCTTCTGTAACTCTGTTGTAAAAACGTTGTCTATCTGCAAACATATAACTTAACTGTTAAAATGAATTTGTAGTTAATATACACATTTTTTTCAGGATTAGGTTACTTAGAGTGGTAAGTCGATTTATATTTTGTATATGAATAATGATTTACTTTATTAATTTGTTTCTTATAGAGATATTTCATTCTTTACATTAACGTTAAATGCTCTACAATATTTTAATGCTCTAAGTTATAATGCATATTTAATCGCAAGTAATAAACGTTAAGATCAAATTATGGTCTAACTTACATAAGTTTTATGTTGTCATAGATATCTTAATGTTCTTATTGCATAGAAAAATCAAATTAATTATACAAACTAAACAATAATATTGATTTGAAGTAAATCTACCTCATTGCATATTGCTTAAAAATATGTTAATTTTGTTACGAATGTCGCAGACTATATTGTATCTGTAGAATCCTCAGCTGGTGGACATAATTAATTTCCTTAAAGAAAACAGCGAGCAAGCCAGTACAGTGATGGGGTGTGATTTAGCTGTGACAGTTGGCAACCGTGTAACAGGCAATTCCTGGCGGGAAATGACCTCTTGTTGGACACCCTGTACGACAATAATAGCTGCAAATCCCAGCACCCGGCACTGATAGATGTCCTACTCTTGGCTCAAACCAGCTATAATTCACCAAATGGAGACAACGGACCAATCAAATGTGTATTTTTATAGCTTATCTTGCAGTTTTTGTTTTGTAGTTTTTCAAGTCTTTGTCAGGAGGTCAGAAAAAATCACTAATAACAAATACTGATACGACTATCCCCTTTAAAACTTTATTATCTGACAAACTATACAACTGCATATAGTTTTATGCCTTCCTCTATGGGTTCTTAACTTGTGTCCCACCACTTGAGTCATGCTAAGATCTAATCCAACAGGATCTCTTAATTTATCGTTAGGCTTTCGAACATTTGTTGAGTTTGCGTTATGTGAAAGTATATGATAAGCAGAAGTATAGCAACATCACAGGATAGTGAAGACACGTACTCTACTTCATTACACCTACGTGTGACTGTGACGTTCATTTTCGTCCTGGTTTTATTATGAAGACGTAACGAGGTCAAATTCTTACCATTTATAAGTTTTTTATTTTATAGTTTTGATTAGTTTAATTTGATTGATATTTAGCTTGATTCTCGTCGAATTTAGCAAAATGCGTGAATATTAAAGATTATAAATTTTCAACTTATAATTATTTTGTCAAAGTATTTTTAGGGGTTTTGAATAGGTTTGCTGATAATATTTACAATCTTACTATGAGATTAAAATAAGATGCTTTGCACATAACTTAGTTCTAGAATAAAAGAATACACAAACAGGTCTCTATACTATTAAAAATCTTATTTCGTAATAATATTTAATTGAAATTTTAAAAATTTAACATTAGCATCATGAAAAAAAAGAAAAGCTGAAACAGCTGACTCAACTGTCAAAGGATAGACTACGTGTTCCAATATAAACACGTGGTTTTGCATTTTAATCATTAACACATTTATCGAATTACCATTGCCATTTAATGAATTACCCACAGATACTATAATAAAATAATTTGTTAGTTTTTTATCGTATAATATTTATATTGATGATTAAGATTGTTTTGATAAATAAGTAACTTGTTGAAATGCCGCTAATTATGTAAACAAAAGAATGTTTATCAATAGTATAATCAGCTAATATATCTGAGGAAGTAAAATCCATGTGTAACAGGTTCAGCGTGTGTTTCAGAAAACTAATACCAGAGTGCAGAGCACCTTTAGGCGTATGTTCAGGGCGAGTGAGTGAAGCGAACGAGGTAATGTTTTGAGGCCAATCGACCTTCTATTGCCTTTATTGATTAATTTTTCTTCTTTAGTACAGAATAGCGGGGTTTCAATTTTTCATAACGTTTCAATTCTTTTGTGGCCCGAGCCTGTCCTTGTTTTGTATTTGCCAGTTCTTGTTCAGTGGAATAAAATTTTTGCAGGAACACGGTCTTTTCCAAAATATCTGCAGCTGGTACGTTCAATTTTGTGTTTTCGCTGTTGATTATTGTTGTCGGTGAGTGTGGACCACGAATATAAATCGTCTTAGGAGATTGTTCTCTTTGAAGTTTTGACTTTTTTAATATTTATAAAAACACCGCGAGGCTGAAATTCTAAAAAAAAGAATTAAAATAAAAACTGTTGGTAAGGTAAACAAAACTTTACTCTCATTTGGGGAACGCTCAAAAGTATCCTAGCAATAAAAAACAATCTCTAAATATAAATTTGTTACAATGAATAAATCATCTGTTTTAAATATAAATACCCCCCGTCGCAGCAGACCTGCGTACTCAGCGAATTTCCAAATTAGTAATATAAATTTTGACCACATAAAACTGTAAACCAAATAAAATCACATGCTCATAAATAGGGAAATAAATGTCTATTCTCCTTATGATAAATATAGGGAGAGTATGCAGGTATGCTGCCATGGGGAACACTAAAAGTAGGTTTTTAACATAAAAAAAAATTATTTCGACCATATGAAGCCATTTACTAAGTTTCATCAATATCTGTCCATTGCTAAAGAAGTTTGCCTATTCTCCATATGATTAACATGGGAAAAGAGTATGCAGGTTTTCTGCCATGATAAGCACAAAAACCAAGATTTTTTTACCATAAATGGATGAATCTTAATCAAATGAAGCTGAATTCTAAGTTTCATTGAAAAATATTGGTTAATAAGTGAAATATTAACACATCCCAATTCTCCATAAGATTAACATTGAAGCTCCAAAATACAATGTACTGTCTTTAGACTTTGTAATATCTCGGTAACCAATGGAGATAGAGCAAAGCTTCAAAATACTAAATTGTGTGTTTTTTTAGCTAAATCCAATGGTAAAAATAAAAATTTAAAATTTTTAAGATTTACATATGAAAAATGCAAAAAACCCATTTTTGGGGTACAAAACCCCCCAAAACTACCCCTTCCGGTAGGTCGATATGTCTGGTTTACGAACTCATCCGAATAAACATAGGATTACACATCTCTACCAAATTTGGTCTCGATCGGACCATTTTTACGAGAGTTATCGTGTCTAGGGACACATACATATATACATATATATATATACATATACCGGGTGTCCAGCCTAAAGTGTTACAATAGCTAACTTTTTTAATTTATGTCTGACAGTAAACTTCTTATGGGGGACCCCCGTTACTTTTTTAAGTTACTTACAAGGGTGTATTTCAATTTTCGTAATTTCCCGCCATTTTTCCAATATGGCGGCCAACTTCTAAATTTCTTATGGAAACCCTACATATTATGGTGTTTTTGAAATTTGCATATAAGTTTAAGACTTTTTTATTCTTTGCCATTTTCTTCTAAACCTCACGGTTAGGGAGCTAGAGGCAATTAAAGTTCATTTTTAGTTCCATAAGAATAACATGGGGCAAATTTTATCTGCCCATATCTCCGAAACCATTGATTAAAATAAAAAATACTCAAGAATAAAAATGTCTTAAATTGGTGTTTTAAGAACATTTCACTCATAAAAATTATCATTTACGCATAAATTATCCTCTTTCCAATATGGCGGAGAAAAATAAAATTTTCAAAATTTTTTTGGTTATTACGAAAAAAATGTTTTTAAAACATCAATTTAAGACATTTTTATTCGTGAGTATTTTTTAATTGAATCAATGGTTTCGGAAATAAGGGCAGATAAAGTGTGCCCCATGTAATTCTTATGGAATTAAAAATGAACTTTAATTGCCTCTAGCTCCCTAACAGTGAGGTTTAGAAGAAAATGGCAAAGAATAAAAAAGTCTTAAAATTATATGCAAATTTCAAAAACACCATAACATGTAGGGTGTTACATAAGAAATTTTAAAGTTGGCCGCCATATTGGAAAAATGGCGGGAAATTTTGAAAAGTGAAATACATACCAAAAAGCGAAATAAAAAAGTAAAGGGGGTACCCGATAAGAAGTACACTGTCAGACATAAAATAAAATAGTTAGCTATTGTAACACTTTAGGCTGGACACCCTACCTCGTGTATCTGCTGTACAGCGCCATCTTTCCCCCCTGGGCGGCGACCTCAGTTGGCGCCGGCACCCTAGCAGGTCTGCCAACTTTCGAACTTGAATACTCTCACAATGTTGTAATTAAGTATTCAGGGGTATATATATATAAAATTTTTAATTACAATTATTTTTGGTCTCTGGGCACCTAAAAACGAAAAAGTAACATGGTCCCGGGCTTAGGTCTTACCATGAGACCTACGGTAATAGCTTATTCCCTATGGGAAATTCGCTAAAAATGAGAAACATTTTGTCCATTTCCAACATTCTCCCACCTTTTGAGTCTTATTGTTCACCTTGGGGTAAGACTCAAAACACTTCTTCTGTTATTCACAAAATCTTTTGGGTAGTTTTATTAATTTTTATTACTTTTTATTAACTTTTTTTACTTGTTTCACATTTCTTGAATTATCTTCTTCCATACTCATGATTTCCATAGGATAAACATGTTGAATAGGTCGCAATAATAAACCTTTGTTAGTCTTCAACTCCAACAGTCTTACATTGCCATCCTTTCCTTTTATGGGTTTTTTGCACTCTTGCTGGTGGCCAATCGATGCGCAGAGTGCTCTCTAAATGAATTTTAATCACTGCAAAAAAGGACTTCAAGTGACCCCAAAATTAGATCTAGCATGTCATACACTACTAACTCACCTTCTTTGTTAACCCATAGGAAACGTAGAAAATCTCTTTCGCCTTTGTCTAAACTTATTTGAAGAAATGCTTTCTCTATATCGGAAACTACACCAAACCTTTTTAATCTAAACCGATTAAGAATAGATGGAATAGACTCTATTAAATTCTCACCTTACCATAAACAGTCGTTGAGAGACTGTTGATCTCTTACTTTTGCCGATGCGTCAAATACTGGTCTAAGTTTAGTAGTAGTACTTCTCTCTTTTATGACATGACGATGAGGTAAGTAGTGCCCTACTGTAAGATCAGCTTGAGGAACCTCCTCGATAATACCTAGATTTTTACAATCAGACAATACGTTTTGGTAGCTACTAAGATGGCCACCCTTATTAAGCTTAACCATGAGCGAATCGAGCCTCCTCTTCGCCATTTCCAAATTAGTTGGAAGTGGGGGTTGATCTTCAATCCATGGCAATTTCATTTCATGCCTACCGTCATTGTTTATTGAGACAGTCTCTACAAAATTTGCCATAACAGCTGATTTTGTATCAGACTCTGCCAGGATCTATAATTCCTAAAACATCTGAACTCCATAAGTCTGAAATTTATTTTACAGGTGATAGCAGTGATGTAACAGTCATTGAACTTGATTTATGATTCCCTTCCAAACTAACTTTTCCCATTAGGACCCAACCAAGCAAGGTTTCCATTGTAACCAAACCACTTGATAATACATGGCGTTTTCCCGTTCACAGTTTTCCAGCTACATCAGACCCGATTAAAATTTCAACTGGCCTCTCTACAGTATCAGTGATATTAATACCTCAATTCTACAGTTCATTAATCCATAGACCTTCTTTAACTGTAGTATTATTGTTTCATATCACATTTTCATCTAACACTTCAAAACTGCAATAATATGTATTACATATATTACTTACCCTCACCTTGTAACAGTTGTGCTCTACAATTCCAGTAAGTGATCCGCCAAACAAAGCATGATTGTGTTTTTCCCTCCTCTGTGAAGGATAGCCCATTTTAAATTGCAGTTTTCTTTAGAATATATGACTTTTGGGAACCAGTGTCAATAATAATACGGGCAGACCGTTCCTTACCTGTCCCTCTAATGTTTACTCTTAGGGTTTGTAAGAAAACTTCATAGTGAGCGTTGTTGGCTAAATTACATTCACTACTGGCTACGGTCTTCTCAGCAACATATTCATCAGGACTTTTGTCACACAAAATGGTTGCATGTCGGCCATTACAAACAGAGCATTTTATTTTAACGTGACACTTTTAACTGACATGGCCATACTTTGTGCAACGTTAACATCTACTACTTGACAACAATTTTAACTTTTCTGACAAAGTCAGATTACTGCAACTGTTACAATTTGCTGTTAAATGATGTGCACCGCAAAAAAATATATTTTAAGGGCGTTCTTTAGGACTTATTTTGATTTACAAGATCGGATGCAGTGGGAATGTACTCTTTCTTGACATTAGTTTTAGGTTTATTAGTCAGGGACTTACCAGTTTGCTTGGACTCTCTGAAACCTGAGGCAGCAAGCGTGATCCGTTCTTCAGCAAGCGTGATCCGTTCTTCATTGGTTACCTCGGTCTGGAGAAACTTCATGAGGGCGTCGATTCTATCCTTTAAATCAGCTTCTGCATTAAAATTAGAATTTCTTTGCCATGCTCTTAAAAGTTCCTGAGGCAAACAAGATTCCACAAGTGGATATAGAATAGCTGAGCATTTGTCAGCTGTAACATCTAGAGTATCAAGAGCTCGCATCTGAGACTCCAATTAATCAAATGGAGTAGAAATTACAACCTTACCATTCATGTAGTTTAACAGTAACTTTAAAAGCTCTCTTACCTCTATCAATAATTCATCTCTACCAAAACGACTCTTTAAACTGCTAGTGACCTTAGGATAGTTATAGTTTTCTCCTGTAGCTGGGTAACTATCAACGATTTGTCTGGCTTTTGGGTTTGGTCAATATCAGGCTTATCAATATCATCTATTGTGTCATCCTCATCAATTCTTTTAAAATTACCCCAAAACGGAAGCCACTCTTTTAAATCTCCACTAAATTTGGTAACTTCGATTTTAGGAAGCTTAAGCCTACTCTTTGTGCTTCAGACATAGGTTTACTACAATTCGAATGATTGCTAGCTAAATTATCAGAATTAGACTTAATCGACCTACTCTGTACAATAACATTAATTCGGTTAAAACTACAAGTTGTGGATAGCTTCATCTTTAAGCATTCCCTCATTTTCCTCATTGCTAAATAAATAATCAGAAATTTTTGTATCCACAACTGATAAATCTTCATGAATCGTTTTAATGGTTTTCTACCTACCTTCTGCTTCATTGAAATCTAAGTCATCCTTACCAATCTTATCAGTTAACTGATTCAGTAATTTCTCAGTTAATTTCTGAGTCTAGTAAATGTTGATCTGAGTATTTTTCTTTGTTTCTTATTTCTCTCATAATCTTTAACTTCAGCTTCACTCATCTTTATGTCCTGTTCACTGGTCGCCACTTGTAAAAAACACCGCGAGGCTGAAATTCTAAAAAAAAAAACTAAGAATTAAAATAAAAACTGTTGGTAAGCTAACAAAACTTTACTCTCATTTTGGGAACACTCAAAAGTATCCTAGCAACCAAAAAACAATCTCTCTTGTTACAAATGTAAACAAACTAAAATTAATATATTATCTGTTTTAAATACAAAAATGAGAAACATTTTTGTCCATTTCCAACAATATCACTAAAGCAACACACAACAGAATATCTAACAAAACATATTTTCACACAAAACAATTAGCTGAGCAATATACAAACATCCAGAGGGAAAGAGGCCTGCCAACCTCTAAAAATAAGGTAACAATTAAATGAACAGTGACAAGCTTAGCTTTAATTTATAGCAAGCAATAGGGGTTCTATTTTGAAAATAACTATTTCAATCAAAAACAATTCACAGCAAATAATTATTTTAACTATGGATTGAAAAGAACGATGGCTTAAAAAAAAACATATTTTTACTCATGATTTTAGGATAATTTAATGTGAATCTGTCAATTAATTATTACTAGGGCTCGCCCACTAAAAAAACCGAAATTCGACCGAAAACTCAGTTCATCTTGAGGATAATGGATTTAAAATGTTCATAACTGCAACATCTGTTCTTCTTGATTTGCTAGCATTTGTCTAATGATTTAATCAATTGTCCCATAAGATTAATATTAAAACTTTGAAAGCCTGTAGGGCGGAGTTTTGAGGGCCGATGTGAATTATAATGGGATTCTGCTCATATCCAGGACATTATCTTTCTATCTCGGATTTTCCTACGTTGCGCATTAGCTGAGAAAAAAGGAGGAAAAGAAACATGCTTGCCTATTAATACATAGATTGCAAAATTATTGTATAAGTTAAACAAAGAAATGCTCGGCCCTCAGGTACTAAAAATTTATTGGCGTCGCTGCTTACTGAAATTAAACGACAGTTGTATTTTTTATAGATAATAGCTGACTTACCCGTGCTTCGAGACGGTACTCAAATCGCAATGCCAATCCAAAGAATTTTTTGCCCTTAAGGCTCGTTCGCAACGCTCACAAATTTACTCGTTTGCTACACTCTGTCGCCTCAAGTACATGATACCCTTTATTTTTTATTACCAACCTTCCCTCGAATCTTTACATGAGAACAGATATTTAAAATTAATATTCCATATGTAATCTTGTGTTCATCCCTAAAATGGTGCTTCCATAAGGAAAACATGGTAACTTACAGTACGTGTGGGTCGGAGCCCTATGGAGTTTTTAAGGATTTCGTCAGTTTTCCTAGAGTTTTCACGTTAACAACTTTCAATGAAGTATATATATGGTTGTAAGGGGGTTCGAATTCTCTTCTGGGAATGTTTAAACAACTTGTTTTAATAATACATTCAAAACCCAACTTCTATTTATATACATAGATAAGCTGCCAGCCAGAAGAATGAAAGTTTGTTACGGAATATAAATTACTCAATTTGAGGAGAATTTCACAATAAGACTTCACCCCATTTTAAACGAACGCAACGTATTCGCAAGTATCTTGTATCTCGCTGTTTGAAAGTGAAATTAAAAATGACGATGGAAATCATTGTTTTTTCTATTTATTATTTTATAGGATCAGTACCTGTGGGGGCAAAAAAAAAACAAAACTTAAATTATATAAAGAGGTCTTAAATAATTCCCATTTTTAATGTTGCTAGGTTATTTATTTATTCATTCTTAAAATGTGTCCAGTAATTTATAAGCACCCTCTATGATATAACAGATTATTATGTTATTTGATAACGGGAGATTTCATCGTAATAAGAAAAGAAAGGGGTGTCGTATGATATTTACATTTTAAGTAAAAATATTCCAACTTTCGTCATTGTTAAAATGTTTCGTCATCCTAACTACATGATTAGGTCTCCGCCCCCATGCTCGCTTGATAGATCCCCGTTAAAAGCCAAAATTGTTATTTTCGTCTTTTAAATAACATAGCTACGTGCATGTACACATAGTTTTCAGTGCTATAATCTTAAGACCGATTTTGTTTATAAAGTACACTTGATGTTATTGTTATATTTACTGTATCAGCAACTATCAACATTTACATGTAATTTTAAAAAATCCCCCATTACTTTGTTATGTTTGGAATATGTATACTATAAGCATTGATTGATAAAGTTGTCTAAACATGCATATTACAGGATTAAGTCACATTATTACTCATACATATGCGAAAAGTTCTTCAGTAATTGTTGAAATCAGTAGCTCGTTTAAATAAAGGATCTAATCATAAATTTAAAAAAAAACAAAAGTCATATTTTTTTACAAAATAAAATGGAACGAAAAGTTGCACTCTTTAATGTTTTAATGTTATTTTTCTCCACTCTAGATTCGTAACATAATAAATTAAAACAATTTCAAGTTATAAATATGTATTACCTTGTTTGCATGTTGCGTGTTCAGTCTTATCGGCAGCACTTCAATTAGTTAATACCTGTAGGAAAATTAAAGCCACTCATTATTTTCTCTTTAAAGTGCATCATTATTATGGTGCATTACCTTCAATTTTTTTTAACTC
Source organism: Neoaliturus tenellus (assembly GCA_030545055.2). Lineage (NCBI taxonomy): Eukaryota > Metazoa > Arthropoda > Insecta > Hemiptera > Cicadellidae > Neoaliturus > Neoaliturus tenellus. The sequence goes on from CM061531.1 coordinate 207,930,243, forward strand.
TACTTTTTTAATTACATAAAAAAAATTTGTGAGAGGAGAAATAATTATTTTATTCACAAGAGTGGCCAACCCGTAGTGTGGGAACAACAACATTTAGTAGAATTCCCCAAAAAAAAACCTTTCTTCTTTTAACTTTCAAACTCCAGCCTGAGATCACTCATAGCAAATTATCAGAACTAAGCCTACTTTGGATTTTACCCTACGGTGAAACTGCATGGTTTAGGGCTCACTCCTAATCATTTTCCCAAAGATCTAGATAGTAATCCTGTCTAAATCGGTCTTCTTGGCTCGGATGACTTCCTCGATGAAATGTGACAAGCAACCCCAATATTCCTTACACTCAGCATGTTCATGCAGACCAAGTCCACTACACAGCACTCCAAGATGTATCCTGGCCTCCAGGCTTAGCCGTTCCCAGCGTGGACAACGGAAGCACGTGTGTTCTACGACGTCGGGAATGCCCGGGCAACAAATGCAGTCAGGTGAACCGATCTTTCCCATACTGTGCACGTACGATTGAAAATAGGCTTGACCAACAAGAATTTAGTCAGGAAGTAATCTATCTCACCATACCTCCGTTCAACCCAGGGTTGGAACTGCTGGCTCGCAGTCCACCGACCGCGACTCTTCAGCTCCCAGCCCTCCTGAGATGTCTTGGTTGGTAAGGGGCGTTCCTGTGTTCTTGTCTATGATAGATCGCTTCTTTCTCCCGTGCCAAGAGTTGGACAGGATAACTCCAGCGATTACCAGGACAACTGGCTCGGACACTCTACGACCCTTGCTTGCGAATGCGTACCCTTGTGACGATTGCTTGACGCTGCACTCTAGCTAGCCTCGTCCGGTATACTTCTTTAGTGAGAGCATCTCTCAACACTTCAGATCCTCTCACCGTAACCCCGAACAATTGGCAGCTCGCGGGGTAGAGACCACTTCGTTTACCACGTTCACCGGAACTTAATAACAATTTTGTCACAAATTAATGACAAAATTGCATTAAATGTTGAAAGAGTGTTATTGAAATTTTAATTTTTAATTAATAACTAGCTTACTCGGCATGCTTTGCAATGCCAACCAGAGGAAGTTTTTGCCCTTCATGTGAACTCATTCGCTACGCTCACTTGCTGTCAGGTTTAGCTCGTTCGCTGCACTCACTCGCCATCAGGTTTAGCACATTCGCTACGCTCACTCACCGCAAGTCTATGATGTCCTTTAGTTTTTTTATTACCGATCCCCCCCCCTCAATACTTTCAATGTGAACAGCTATTCGTATCATTTGTATTCCTAAAAGTAATCATATATTCCAGTACAAAAATTCCGCTTCCAGAAGAAAAAATGGTAACTTTGAAGACGTGTGGGGAGAAGTATATTCCATTTACCATTTGCTTTCTTGCTCCTTCCATTAGCCCGAGGGCTTATGGTGGTCCCCCTCCCCTTACGGGCAACTCGTACCTAGCGTTAGCCATACCGGGTCGGTCTTTCGATAGAAGGATTATGGAACATAAGTCCCAAATCACATTAAAGTGGATATGACCCCCACAGACACTATAACTCACCAGGCCCGTGAATGAACCGGCAGTTAAACAAAAATCGACAAACCACTGTGGGTGTCAGCGGCCACACTATGCAACCACTTCTCAACTTTCGTTTGTGAGCAACGCTCCCAGTAAGGCTGGAGGGCCACCCTAGCCGAAGCTAGGTGCCGAGCATGCCGTCAACCACTTGCTGCCTCGAGGTCACCCAATATCCGAACTGATCGAGGCCATTTGCTCTAACGGGATCACGAGGTTCCCATTTTATGTTTTACTTTGGCAATGGGTATTTCCAAGCTGGATAACTAAGTCTTTGGGTTCCTGCTGCATGCCCAAAATGGGGCGCCGGTACACTACAACCACGACAACAGTCGACGGAAGCCCCAGATCCCCGACACCCTGACTCATTAACCTTCTAATGGGGAAGCTGGAGTGAGTCAACCCAGTAACCGTGCGATTGGCAAAGCCACCTCCGCCAGAGCACGGAACATCCCAAGCTGACCTCCTTCAGTGATAAAGAGAGCCAGGCCCATTCGCCCAGCTCGGTACTTGGAGCTTGTATAGGGTAGTGGACATCCCAGTTTTAAGAGTGCATGCCCTGAAGTGCAACCTACACACCTTGCTGTTTGATCATTACAAACACCACAGCGAAGGCTCGGCAAGGATCCCTTGGGAGACCCGGACTACTTCAATGCTAAAGAGGGCCACGTCCGTTCACCCAGACCCGAAGGACTTTTATTGGGTATTGAACACCCCAGTTCTAGCGGCAGCACGCCTTAAAGTACGACGCGTACCCAAGGCGAAGCCCTATGGAGGAATTTTTTTTTCTTTCATAAGGACCTTCTCCTGACAATAATAAACACAACAATAACATAATTAGCGAAATCAGTCCAGCCGTTCACGCGTGATACCGTGACCAATGGAAATAGGTTTCATTTTTAAATTTATAGATTGCTATATAAAGTAGATTGTAATATTTAAACCATTTTAATTTAAGTTTGTTAGCTTAATTTCTGACGTGTTTTACAATAACTTTACTGTGTAATGTGTTTCAGCCATACAGAATTTTTATTAAAGTTATTTAGCCTACTTTTTATCGCAAACCTATCAACATAAGTAATAGGTGAAATGTAATATATTATATTATATTATTATAATAATAGTGAAATAATACGTGTTGCAATCAAATATATGTTAGGTAAGAAGTCGATCAAGAGTGGGAGTATGGAATCGGGAAGTGTTTGCAAGGTAGGGACTTGGCATGGAGACCGGTCCCAGAGCAATCTGTTGATTGTATATTTAAATTGTTAAACACACAAACACCCCGGTCTAGCCTCATTGCTAAAACAGTGTCCGTTGGTTGCATATCATTATTAATGTAATGAAATTCGTATGTATTATATCCCACTTAAGTGTTTAGGAGTGCATGAAAGAGCAAATTAACAAGCAGGTTTTAACACGTAACCCTTCTCCCCTGGTGTAATGAAACGAACTTAAACGTAAAACGTTGAATGTCGTTAGTTCGTTATGTATTTGGAAGTTATAATTCATAGCAGCGTGATAAATTATAGGTTACATAAATTTGATTTTTGATTAGTCTAGCTCAGATTCCAATCATAGTCTTGAAAAAGTGTTTATTTAATATATCATATTTGTATTTTATGTTTAAGCACAGTAATATGTTTTAGAAGAGTCAAATTTTAACATTTTGAGACGAAAGAATTAAATTGAAAAGTCAATCAGGTGGTCATTAAAATTACCAAAAATGGTAAAAAATACAGCGCTTATATACGCGTATATATAGCACTACTATAATCCTTAAGATATCCTATTCCAAACTTAACATGTATTTTTGCATAATTGTAAAGATAAAAAAAAACTATACCTTAAATAGTTTAGTACCTAAATGTCATGTGTGGTATAAAATATTCCCAAACAACAATTTGAATTAAAAACCTGTATCTACTTATAAATGTCTTTAATATTAAAGTGCCATGTAATTCTAGTTTGGCATACTCATGTGGATCCAATTATACTGCCTGTTTGAGTTAATTCATAACGAAGTAATCTGCGTGTATTAGAGTAATTACTACAAAAGCCTTATTCAATTAATATAATCCTGTGATTCAGTTACATTTCGCAGGAAGTCTACAAACAGCAGTATAATATTAATCGGTATTATAGTTTAATTTTAACATTTTGTTTTTTGACGCCATAGCCTAACATTCATTAGACTAATTTATCCAGAGCGATTGATCGGTACTTCCAGTTATGACATTCATAGAACCTCCACTCTGCACTGACGCCCTCGATAGGGCCATTCTTCACTTTACATTTACCTGTTGAAGAAACACTAAATGCCGCTTACTGCATACATTACATTTATGTTAAGAATTTTAAAACTCAGCTGATTGTCAACAATGCAGTTTACTTATTATGAACGACAAAAACAAATTGTAGTGGTCCGAGTAAATTGCCACCTCGTTCTCCACACTTGACCTCTCTTGATTTCTTTATGTTCTCTGATTTGTTGAAGATTTGGTTTACTCTTACCAGTCCATAATTTATAAACTCTAAAAGACAAAAAATAAACACATTGATGTCCCTTACTCAAGATATGTTAATCTGAAACAGAAAAATGGTTGTTAATAAAAACTAACTAAAAAGTCGCCTAGAAGATTTACAGGCTACCCAAAACGCACACAATGAAGTGTGTTGAGTTTGTGCATGGATGTAAAAACTTAAGAAGTGACTTGTTAAAACTGAAAATAAAACTTATATTACCGCCAATGGTTTTCATATTATTGGGTTTCTTTTTTAGGGCAAGACTTTATGGACACCCGGTATAATTGTTTCTCAAGGTACAGGAAGAGCATCTCTGTTCGCTAAATGTCTAATGTAGAACTTTTTATTCCGGATATGACACGTTAAAAATAAAATGAAAGCCATGTTTTAAGATTTACCATTACACAGCTGATTGAAAAAATCGTATGGAACAACGTTGCTGAAGGTACATCAAAACGACACCACATTACTCTATTTTACACTTGGATTATTAGTAGTAGCAAACGAGGTAGATACTCAAAATTAACTTCTACATTTGTATACTTTTAAATTCCTTCATGTAGTAACGGTTAAAGAATCTTCTACGTAAACAAGAACTATTACTGTTTATTGCAGGTAACAAATATGATGGTTTTTATACACTTTTTAACCGTTAATTAATCGGTCACGATAACCGTTTGTCGCCGAATTGGCACCATTGCTCTTAAGGGATCTACTTCATCTGTCCCAAAATCACAGTCTTCTTAAATATACAGGGTGTCCAGCTTCCACCTTTACAAACTTTTCCAGGTTATTAAGCATGTCAAAACAAACAGGAAAATCATATAAACATATATCCTAAAATGCTTAGTTAAGCCGCTAGCCGCCATTTTGTTTTTTACACTTAAGAACTTTTATTTCCGTAACGGGTCGATTCATTGAGTTCAATATTTTGCATGTACCTTAATCGCACCAATGCTCATTTTAGAAAAATTATTAATTTTCCGATGTATATTTTGCAAAATGGCGGCCACTTCAAATTTTTAAACTCAAATATCTCAAAAACGGTAAAATTTATAAAAATGTTACAAAAGACAAAAAAGTTTAAAAATTAAATTATCTAAACATTGATACCAAGTTTTTAAGAATCCGACATAAAATAACGGAGTTCTTATGGTTTTTCTGCAGAAAAAACACTAATTTTGCACTATGATTAATGCCAATTTAGGTTATTTTAAGAGAAAAATCTCAATAACTCCGTTATTGGTTGGCATATCCTTGCAAACTTGGTATCACTGTTTAGATAATATAATTTGTCAAGTTTTTTGACTGTGTAACATTTTTATAAAATTTACCGTGTTTGAGATATTTGAGTTTGAAAATTTAAATTGGCCGCAATTTTAAAAATATACATCGGAAAAAATTATGATTTTTCTAAAAGTGAGCATTGGTGTGATTAAGGTACCTGCAAAATATGAACTCAATCCAACAACCAGTTACGGAAATAAAAGTTCTTAAGTGTAAAAATACAAAATGGCGGATAGCGGCTTAACGAAGGATTTGAGGACATATGTTTATATGATTTTTGTTAGTTTTGGCATGCTTAATAACCTGGAAAAGTTTGTAAAGGTGGAAGCTGGACACTCTGTATATGGTACATACCAAATATCCATCGCTGTTTCACGTTGTCGGTTGTCGGATGGCCCGGGTTTCGGTGGCCCCTAATGGGCTATAGTAATATCCATTTTATTCAATGGATAATTATTTTCACAATGGATATGTGACAGTCATGATATAAACAGTCATCTTTATTCACGATATTTGCTATTTTCCTGCCTATTGAAAATCAACATTTGATAAAATTCCAATCACATAGGTACACCCCAACCATGCATAATGGTGTCAACCATAGATAACCATGCATAATTATCAAATTAACAATCTAGATAAATATGCAACCGTAATTTCTTACCATTTCAACTTATTAACTCCTTACTATGGTTACTATTAAGACGAATAATATACAATGCACAATAGAACAATTGTTGCTCCTCCAGCGTTGGCAACACTTGCATGTAGCAAAGAGTAAAATGGTGATCTTTTTTAATTCTTTTAACCGCTATATACTCGGTGGTGACAACCACGGTTGTCCAGAAATTGGACCCATTGCTCTTATGGGTTGTAGTTAAGCTGGGCTAAGGAAACGTAAAGTGGTGGGAACCACTAATTGAAAACAGTTGTTGCTCCACTTAGGATTGAAAACTCATTCATTGCTGACATCGCTCGCTCAACAATAAGCAATAAGCAATAAGCAATAACAATAACGTGTTTTCCAGTACCATCTGCCCGGGAGAACGGGAGTTGTTGCTTAAAATCGGTTGCTCATTCAACTGAAAATACCGAGTGAATTAAAATACAATCGATTAACCAGTTGATTGTTATTTACATTCAGTTATCCCATCACTACTCTAGAGTTAGTCACGTCAGTAACTGCATCAGTTCATCTTACAAGAATATAATGATGCATTAGAAATCCTCCACTGATCGCAATCCGACACAAAAATTCAGTTGAAATGGACTCAATCAATTTAAAAATATTTTATAACTGAAACATATGTTCTTCCTGATTTGCTAGTATTTATTGCTGATGTTTCAGCTGTTTTGTTTGTATCTACTACATGCCAAAGTTTAGTTTTATTACTCATTTTTGTCGACTTTGTAGAACTGAATCGATATAATCTGCATTCAAATATGTTGATTGATTAATAAAAAGCAAGCTTTTTAGCCAAACAGAAAATTTGGTTTGCAGAGACTAAATCTTTGACTCAAGTGTGTCAGAGAATACAACAGACAACCTCCATATTGCAGCAACATTATCCAATGGGTAAATAAATTTACAAACAGTGGTAGTGTTAAGAAAGGCAAAAGCACAGAACGTCCACGCGTATTACAGGAAAGAGTTGCTCAAGTTGAGTTTCATTTTAAGTTAGCCCTTCTTAATCCATTCGTTTAGCTAGTAGGGAACTGAACATACTGTTCATAAGATTTTACAGAAAATACAGTTGCAATATAAGTTGCAGCTTGTACATCAACTTCAACCCAATGACAAACCACGCCGCTTGGCATTTGCAACAGATATGTTAGGTATCATAGACGATGAGCCTACATTTTTGTTACGTATCTGCTTCAGTTCATGATGAAGCGATTTTTCATACCTGTGGTAAAGTAAATAAACATTACTGTGGAATATGGAGCACACAGACCTACATCAAGTGTTAAAATATGAACGAGATTTACCGAAGATCAATGTTTGGTGTGGAATCATGCACAACAAAGTAGCAGGACCATTTTTCTTCATTGGAAACAACATCAAGGGGCAGAAAATGTTAGATAGTAACAAGACTGGGGTTTGGACCGTTCCCGTCAAAACGTAAAAACGTAAAAAATGCCTCTGGCGTAGATAGACACGAAATACAAAATACCAGTAGAAATACGAAATACAAGCTGTTTGCCATTCCTCAAATTCAGGGCATTCCAGGTATCATTTACCAGCAGGATGATGCACTGCCCCACTGGCACTTGGATGTCTGTCAATGTTTAGATAGACATTTCCCACAACGTTTGATTGGACACGGCAGGTCGATACAATGGCCTTCTCGTTCTCCCGATATCACCCAGTATGATTTCTTCTTAGGGGGTATATATAGTACATTGTCTATTGGACAAGTGTACACTTGGGCACGCGTTGTACTTCAAGGCGGGCTACCCCTAGAACCGAGGTGTCCACTACTCAATACCGGTCCTTTGGGTTTGGGTGAATGGGCGTGGCCCTCTTTATCATTGAGGTAGACCTAGTCTCCCACGGAGTCTTTGCAGAGCCTTCGCTGTGGTGGTTGTAATGATAAAACAACAAAGGTGTGCATGTTGTACTTCAGGGCATGCACCCTCAGAACTGGGATATCCACTACCTTATACCAGATCCAAGTACCGAGCTGGGCGAACGGGCGTGGCTCTCTTTATCACTGAAGGAGGTCAGTTTCGACTGTGCCGTGCCCTGGCGAAGGTAGATTTGGCGATCGCGCGCTTACTTTGTGACTCACTCCAGCTTCCTCAATAGAAGGTAGTCCGGGACATTTAGCAAAAATATGGCCTTGACCTAGACAAAATTGGCCGGGTAATGAGACCTAGTGGAATGAGTTTGGTATGTGTCCCTGATCATTTGGTAAAAATTCCCAACTTTTTCCCACGACAGGAACATCCGCCATTTTGGAAAATGGTGGAAAAAGTTGATTACAGTGTAAGTGTTTACTAAAATGGGATTTTCATAAAGACCACACCACTTAGATTCACCCAAAAACGTTTATACTGTTCACAATTAAATACCGTAGAAGAAAATACCATATTTATTGGTATAAATCATGTTTTAAGGTTCAATATGTGCACTGAAATTTAATATTTCGTCAAAATTTTTGGAAGTTATTTTGGTTTTTTGTAATTTACGGCGTTAATATCACAGATACGATAATTTTAGCCCTTATAAGAATTGTAGCCCTTAAAATTGTACATTGATTGCATATATAATATTCTTTGTTGGAATAATAATAACGCTGATACGGTGCCTTGAAGTCTGAAATATTCACGGTTTTCAAAGGGGTAAAAATGGGTTTTTTGCATTTATGGACCTCCATTTTCAAAATTCAACATTTTTAACTGAAACCATTTGAAAGAGCTTAAAAAAAACAATTTAGTATTTTGAAATTTGAACTTGGCTTGAACGGGTTACGAAGAAAAGCCAAAAATAGGTTTCCCATGTTAATCTTATGGGAAATCAACTAAACCCTGTATCTCGCTTATTTATCGGCATAAATTGATAAAATTTGTTATGTACATTCACTAGGTAGGGTTTAACTGATATTTGCTTACAACACCCATATGGCGGCAAACCTACATACTCACCCCCATGGGGTTTATGGGGAAAATTAAAAAGTGCCGAATATTGATACAATTTGATATTTACCTTAACTAACCATTACACTTCCTAACAAACTAACATTTGATAACAACATCCCATTGCAACAAACCTACATACGCATTTCTATGGTGTTTATGGGGAAAATACAAAATCTCAAATTCCTTAGGAAATTCGCCAAGTACGCAGGTTTGCTGCGACGGGGGTATTTGATAATATTACGAGAAAACTATATACAATTAATTTAATCAAAATAAATATTAATTTTACAGATTGCATGATATTCAGTGAAAAGAATATTTTGATGTAAATATGTAATTTAATTAATTAATTAATATTTTGTGTATTGTGTATCAAGAACTCATTACAAGAAAGTTTAAATAAAGAAAATTAAGTACCAATCAAATTATAAATAGATAGTCAGACATTTCAGATTATAAAACTAATATTTATGTTAGTTTTTTTTTTTTTTTTTTTTTTTTTTTTAATATAGATCAATATATTTTATATCTTAATAGATCACCTGAACCATCCAGTAAAAATGGAACAACTAAGCTTAAAAGGGAAACAAAGACATCTTTATTCTTAAAAAATTTGCCATTATTTTTAAAATTGTTGAAAAAAATTAGTTTAACAAAATTAAATAGCGTTTTTTACAAATTGCATACTATTCAGTTGAAAGAGTATTTGATATTTTGATCATTGAGTCATTAGATGCAGGTGTATATAATGTCATATGCGGTAAATGGGGCCTAATGAAATTATAACATAATAATAGTTGGAAATTACAGGTAGTTAAAATTAAAAGAAATCGTTACAGGTAGTTTAACGAAATCGACCAATGGTTTTAAGCTTTAAGTGGTATGAGCTTTACGAAAATATCATTTTAGTAAACACTTACACTATAGGTAATTAATTTTCCGCCATTTTCTAAGATGGCGGACCACACCAAAATTAGGAAACTACCAAATGATTATTAAAAGTTAAGCACACTATATGTATTGTATCTATTATAAAACTACCCATCTTTTTTTTTTGTGAGTCTGATAATTTTAGGGCCTACAGAGATGATGTCCTTGCTAGCGAACGGCCTCACGAATCTAAATTTAAAAAATATTGGTACCTGTGTATTAATTTGAAATTTATATACCCATCTATTGTGGACTATACAAGCGGAATAAATGTCATATCGAATTTTGCGTTGTTTATATCTTGGTTTAAATATCAAGATTAAATTATAGTTTTCTCGTCATATTATCAAATACCCCCGTCGCAACAAACCTGCGTACTTAGCGAATTTCCTAAGGAATTTGAGATTTTGTATTTCCCCATAAACAAAATAGAAATGCGTATGTAGGTTTGTTGCAATGGGATGTTGTTATCAAATGTTAGTTTGTTAGGAAGTGTAATGGTTAGTTAAGGTAAATATCAAATTGTATCAATATTCGGCACTTTTTAATTTTCCCCATAAACCCCATGGGGGTGAGTATGTAGGTTTGCCGCCATATGGGTGTTGTAAGCAAATATCAGTTAAACCCTACATATTATATATGCAATCAATGTACAATTTTAAGGGCTACAATTCTTATAAGGGCTAAAATTATCGTATCTGTGATATTAACGCCGTAAATTACAAAAAAATCAAAATAACTTCCGAAAATTTTGACGAAATATTAAATTTCAGTGCACATATTGACCTTAAAACATGATTCATACCAATAAATATGGTATTTCCTTGTACGGTATTTAATTGTGAACAATATAAACGTTTTTGGGTGAATCTAAGTGGTGTGGTCTTTATGAAAATCCCATTTTAGTAAACACTTACACTGTAATCAACTTTTTCCGCCATTTTCCAAAATGGCGGATGTTCCTGTCGTGGGAAAAGTTGGGAATTTTTACCAAATGATCAGGGACACATACCAAACTCATTCCACTAGGTCTCATTACCCGGCCAATTTTGTCTAGGTCATTCGCTAAATGACCCAGACTAAAATGAGTCATGGTGTCGGGGATCTGGGGCTTCCATCGTCTTCTATGCGCACCGGCGCACGAGAGCCCCATTTTGGGCGCACAGGAACCCAGAGACCGAATCATATCAAACAAATCAAACATAGAATAAAAAAAATAATCTGTTGCAATTATGTTGGTAGGAAAAATCTTAAGCGTATTACGAGCGTAAATAGTCATTGCAGCTCCCTAAATGTTTAAATCCCGTTCAATTCTCATGAGTGGCAACGACGTACTTTACTCTCTTAATACACAACTATTTATTTGATATTTTTATCCAAACTTAATTGTTTAGGCACAAGGGACATTTGTAGTTAGTTTTTAGTCCCGTAAGTATAGCATTGCCTAATTTTTCATTGTCTATATCTACAAAACCATTCTGTGATATCAAATATTCTTAAATTTAATCAAATTTTATTTATTTTGCCACCATAAAGGAAAATGAGTATCTTTGCGTAAGATGTTTTCATGAGCGAAATAATTACAAACCGAGATTTTAAGATACGTAATTTCTAACAGACGCTGTGAACTCCTTACGTCGTGATTCTGCGCCTATGTGAATATCTAGAGATGGAGTACGCTGTGTATAAACAAGTCACTCACATATATTACACTTATATTCGAGATATAGACTTGTTATTTGACAGATTTTAGCAATATCAGTCGATTAAATTGAAAAAAATTCTACGTTGTAAAACACATAGTTAGGACGATGATTCATAAAGTTCTTGCAAGTGGAAGTGTCTCCTATGATTCCATCTTTTTTTAATCAGCTGTTTTGGAAAACTGTATTCAGCCATTATTCAAATTCATTAGCTCATTGTACAAAAATTTAAACAAACAGTGTATTGGCTGCGTCAATTCAATTTTTAGTGTGATATATCAAATTAAAATGCAAATGAGCCCCGAGCTAACCATAACTATAAAAAGACATCAGTATTTAAATTTAAATCTCTAGTTTACTAATCTACACATTATGCAAAAAATATATAAACTAGAACGAACTCGTAATTTTGCAGCAGCCACCGAGTGATCGTGTATAAGCTATAAATATGCAAGCGTCACATTTGCATGGTGCGTGTTCTCTTATGTGATGCATTAAACTCAATTAACCCTAAATTTCAGAGTGATTCATGGACTGTGCTAGTACCCGTGTACTGTGCGATCGTGGACCTAAATTTTACGGTTTTTTCTTTTTTGAGTTCAACACATACGCACATCACGTTGGTAAAGAAAAAGGCGAATAAAGATTTGAAGTGAAGATACAAAACATAAAACCCTTTATTTATATAAAATCATGACAGAAACAACTATTTCATGTCCGTGCGGTTCCCACAAGTAACCCTGTATAATGCAGGGTGTTTATAAAAGGACCCAAATTCAAATGTTATTTTTAAGGACATTTAATACAATTATTAATGGCATAATTTATACATGGTGTCGCTGAACTCTACCAACCTTTTCAGGTGTTATTCCTGGCCTAAACACAAGCCAAAATATCATAATAAAATTTACAAAACTCCATAACTAACCACACAGCCATTATGTAGTTTTTAAAGAATAATTTTTAATTTGAGAACGGCTTGTTGTAATTGAAACTTGGTACACATCTTTAGCTTTATGAAGTTAAGGCCTATTTAAAGAATATTAATCTGTTTTCACGTCATAATTTTACATAATTTTAAAGGGCTTTTTATGCTGAGCAATATGCCAAAAAGGGTCAAGTGCTCATAAGGTGCTCAAAATGTCTAGTGTATCAGAAATTATTGCATTTTTGCTTAAGGCATTATGTTTTTAATACAAATATTATTATTTGATCGCCTGCCATTTTTAACTCAGCCGTCCTTTTGGGGTCGGGTTTGAGGCATTGATCTCTATATATCCAACTTTAGACTTTAACTTTATATACATATTGACTTATTCTCACATTTAAGACTTTCTTCTGCCTCCTTGTGGGTCTTTAAAGGAATAATGTCAATCATCTTTTTGGGAAATAGACTTTAATACCCTAAATCAATTTGTAAAGTTCACTTAAATTATTACCGAAATATTACATTGTTACCAGACTTTTTCCACCCTGTATATTAAGACAATTATTTTAATAAAACATGAGAACTCCTTAGATAATTTTATTTTTAAACAATGACCTAATTATATAGTAACTTATAACTTAATATATACGGTAGCCCCTATAAGTTGATGTTAGTTATAAATCAATGCGTTTTTTTTTTTTCTTTTATCCGTTAGGTACGACCTTCCGCAAACCATCTGATTATTGTAACATTAATATTTATGAAAATACATTGAGTTGTTATGTATAGTTTAATGTACGTAAATTTGTTACTTTCATTTTCACAATTTATCATATAAAAAAGGTCATAAGCCGTGTATAAAAATAGAGAGAAAACAGATTGAAAAGTGTTGCTAGTGACGAGAAACATTTATCACGGAGGTTGGCAGCACTGGCAGTGAATTGTTGCCGAAATGACGAGCCTGATTGTGTTACACGTGTTTTGTGAAGTGGTTTTGTTTTAAAGCCACTGATAGCGACGGTTAAGTTTCTAGCACAGTCCTAGAGTTTTGTCAAGGGGTCTCTCGCTTTAGAGACTCCACTAGTGAACATTATAAACAATTTATTTTAGGGACAACTTGTGCGGATGTGACGAGCCACAAAACCAACATTTTGTGTATTCTCCTACACTTACTATTATGTGACAATGTACTAATATTATTAATAACATGGTGTTATATATTTTCGATTAAATTCTTTTTGATTAGTTAGACGGTTAATAGTGCTTAATATTTATAAGTTTTTATTAGTTGTATCTCAGTCGATTAGTTTATATTGAGTGTCGAGTTGATCTTTCATATCTGTGGAAATCGTTTTAACATTTTTTTAACTAAAAAAAACTAGAAATGGCTAGAACGGCTTGTCTCCTTGTAAAAAAAAAAAAAAAAAAAAAAAAAAAAAAAAAAAAAAAAAAAAAAAAAAAAAAAAAAAAAAAAAAAAAAACAGTAGAGAAAGAGAGAGAGTATAAGAGAGTATTTTATCGCTCTGACTCCCACCCCCCCCCCCCCCCCAACGGCATATAATTGAACACAGTGCCACACCTAACAGTTATTTGTAATTTTTGCCCTTCCAACGAGTCCTCGATAGTGTTCCAAGCAATTATGTTAGTAAAAATGTTCTTAAATTTAATTTTTCCATAAATATTTTATATTGCAATATTGTATTTGATTACTTAAATTAATTGAAATTAATTCATTTGATTATTAATTAATAGGGATTTAATTAATCCCTGTTACTTTTTCACTTTAACGTAAGGAACAAAGAATTTCTGTAAACAATTATTGTTGTATCGTTCTGCGACATGCTACCCGTGCTTTTGTTGACTGTGCACATAAAAATGTATTCCATTCCTTTTTTTATTTAGCTTTGTTTTATTTTGTCACTTTAAATCTTAAATTGAATGTTAAATTGAAGCACCAGGTTTTTTATGTTGTGTAAAATCACATTGCGGTTTTATCTGTACAATATTTTAGGAATAAATTTTATTTAATCTAGTAACTTTTTAAAAAAATCCCAAAAATGTTGTTATTAATAATTTAAATGCATTCAAATGAAATTGTTGTTTCAAAGTTTACATTGTTGTAACAAAAAAGTAGTCCCTGGAATAAAAAAATAAAAATAAAAAATAGTGATGAAATATTTTTAAAATCCATAATTACAAAGCAAAACGAGCATTGGTAAACAATATGCATTTTCAAAGATTCCCAGCCCAATATTTAATTAACTCCGTGTTTATGCAATTTCATAAACAAAAAATATGTTTAATTAATACCTTTATAAACTAACAAGTAATAATATTTTAATAGAATAACGGTTTTGCCACAAGATTTCATGACGTCATAACGAGACATTTTTATACTTCTCATAATGCTTTATAAATTTTTTTATTCTTGAACGAGATCAATTTTTAAAAATATTCCGAAAGCGTCATAGTAATATAATACCTTCTGAGTTTTATCATTTAAATTAGCAATAAAGCTGATTATTTATCGGAATCAATACTTTTTATAGAATAAATGGAGGATTTTACTATTTTGTTAGATAATACTTGTTTTATATAAATTATTAGTATTATAATAATTAGTATCATGTAAATTAATATTATTACATTGTGTATGACAAGGTAAAGCAACTTTAGGGGTTTTGTAAGTTTATGGTTTAGATTATTACAATAAAAACAATCTTATTATGGCTAGACCTGGTAATTATCGTTTTTTTTAACTATACATTGTGAGGGGTTCAAAATCTTGATTAATATATAGCTAAGTTTGATGATATCGAGTTACTAATCAAAATAATTTAATACGTGTGTTGATAAAAGTTGCCCACAATGGTGAAAAACTGTTTAATGTTTTTACAAAATTAATTGTAACAGCTTTCCATTTTACGAAAGATGGAAGGTACTTACGTAGGCTCATAAGTATTGATATCGCAGAAAGCTTTTATATCCGGCACAATAAAGGTCCGGTAGAAACAATAACAATGCAACTTGGGGTAATGCCGCGCAGCGCAACAATGGAACTGCGGAACACGGAGTGGGTCGACAATGGAACTGTGGAACACGGACCGTCATACGACTGCAATAACTGGGTAATGGTGGAATTTAATTGCTGGGCAGAAGGTATGCTATGGTTCATTGTTAAGAAGTGATAGAGATATTCCAACAAAGCTATGTACTTCTATAAATATATTTTTAATGAGATAATATATACCCGTGTTAATACATAATTAATTTGTCAACCTTTATCTTTAAATTAAATAAGACTTTCTAAGGCTTTTTAGTGGCTAATCATGCTTTTAATTAGTCAATTTAGAGTATATTAAAAAAAAATTAAATTATGTAAACCATATCTTAGTTATCTTAGGAACCTGTAATAGACTATATTGAAGTTATCATTATATAAACAATTTTGTACAACAATAATTTTAGTTGCAATCCAGTTGATCAACAAATATATTTTTTGTAATCTTCAGGAAAATGTCCAAGATAATGAGTGTTACTGGGTTTTTTATATTCAAATGAAGACCCATTTAAATTACTTTAATGAAATGTGATTTTACTTACTACGCAGGTCTCCTGAGACCGGGTTGTGTAATTAACTTTTCAATTCATGAATTATGTGACAGTTTGAATCAATGAATCATGTGTAAAGTTTCATACCGTTTATGTTTAATGAATTAATAAGCCTAATCATTAATTTCATTAACATACGTTTTACAAATTAAGATAGCAAGTGTACACCTAAATGATGATAAAAGTGTGTATGTGTTTGTACTGCACTGAAAGGTGAGTGACAGAAGGAGAACTGATTGACTTAATAATATTATTTAAAATTTAAAAGAGTTTAACTAAAATTTTTATTTTTAAGCTCAACAAGTTTTTGCCCATGCCGTTTTTTCAATAGTTTTTTTTAACATATTTTCATCATGGAGAGAATGATGTTATCACATACTAAGTCCTCAGGGCGGGTTGGCCAATTTTGAAGTTTGATTGATTCTGATGGAAATGCAGTGAAATATTGTGATGGAAACAGACTAAAGGGGGAAATATCTAAAATTTAGACATAATATAAGACTAACAACTTATCAACGACAACTTAACTAAATAAATCTCAAGAATTGCTAAATATTTGCAATTAGCTTGTTTTCATATATTTAAATTTTATTATTTCAACTACACAGAAAACAAATATTTGTGAAAAACATACAATCAATGTGTGACAGCAGTGTTTAAACAGGTTGAAGTTTTGTTATGAACTACAGAGTTGTAAACACAAACACCGACGACGATGAGAAGGTAAACGCAGAGTCCCCAGATGATGTATTTAAAAAGTTTGAACAAACGTAACATCTCGAGTTGGTTTTCCCGTTCCATTTCCAATCGTTTGATTTCCAATTTCAATTTATCCTCTTCCATCCTTGTTACAAATGGAACTTCATCCATCATATCCATCATGTTTGTGTTTTTTTTTTTTTTTTAAATTTTGTAACAAGCGATGTTGATAGTCGAAGAGGCGATGATGGAATGAGAATGGAAAGAGGTAAATGTCGGTTAAATAAAGAAGTGGTGGGGGGAAAGAGCGTTGTTACATAGAAGTGGTGGGGGAAAGATGTTGCTCATCATTTGCCTCAGAAGTTGTGTCCGACTGTAGAGGGGTAAGAGGAGTAAGATTCAGTAAACTGTCTTCATCAGAACTTTCAACCTTATTACAAATAGGACAAGCGTAAGTTATTTCCAAATTCATTGTAATAGCGTTAAATTTATCTATAATTTCATTTAAAGTATTAAATATATCTTGTAAATCTTCTTTTGAGTTTATTTCAAAATTAGCATTCATTCGCGCCAATGGAGAGTTGTTCATCGTTAGAGAGTTGGCAATCGAATGAGGATTAGCGCCTAGGGAAGGGGGCTTATATAATGGTGACCTTGAGCAGGTGTCTAGGGAGGGGGGCTGTCTAGGGAGGGGGCTTTTATATAGGGAACCTTGAGCTTATGATTGAAAAAAACGTTTAGTTCTTCTTCTTCATCTTTTAATTCAATTATTTGAACCGAAGTAGTTGTTTCATCTTCTTCACTCGATGAAGAAAACAATTCACCAGGATTTAAATATTGAACCACAATTCTGAACCATCTTATAGGATATTCGTCAATGACAGAAAGTAAGTTTTGAAACAATTCTTCCATCTCCTCCCTGTCAGTTATTATATGTTCAAACTTGATAAATTTTCCTTCCATGTTGTTAGTTAGAGTGTTGGAAGTGGAATGATTTAATATTATATAAAAATTAGAACTAGTGGTGGGGGAAATCTCAAGGTCATCCAATTGAAGTTTTAAAAAGAGTGTAAAACTGAAATTATACATTTGATGGTTCTACAGGATCGGAATACCAATCTGATCTGTATTTACATCTTTTTATCATATGTGTACAAAAATCATCTTGATGAGACTTGGTGCGTTGACAATGAGCAAGATCTAGAGGGTGAAATTTGAAACATCTTTGAGGACAACATGTATGAAAATATCTTGATTTGTAAAATTTGAAAGTTCGCAATTCCGGTGGCGGTAGTTGTTTTGTTTTACATTTGCAATAACAAGATCCGAAGAATTCACATTTAGTACAAGCTAACCCATCCACCATCATTGGTCCTAAATCTGTACACTGTTGTTCACAACAGTAACGAGGTTTGTACTTGTATTTTTGCTCTTCCATGTTGACGCTGCGGAGTCTAGTGAAAGAATAAGATTGTATAGTGATGAATAGCGAGTTTTATGTACTATGAAAAGTGGTAGGGGTAATTTCAAGGTCATCCAAATGGAGTTTTAAAAAATTATACCTTACAAGTGTAAGGATTATTGAAATTTAGGAAGTTTGTTTCTGTTTGTTTTCTTCAGACTTTTTTTCTCTCTCTGCCTTAGCCATAGCAATAAGTTCTTCTGTTGATAGTGGATGTACTTCAGGAAATTTAAAATTAATTTAGCTTGATATCCTTCTTTAGTTAATACATCTAAATCTTGTGTCATTTGTTCAACAGTGTTATAATCCTTTCCATAGATTTTCCCATCAAGTTCAATCATCATTCTGTATAACATTTTGTAGAATAGATCTTGTTGTGGCGAGAGCTGAGAAGCGAATGATTATTTATCAAACTGTTACATCCTTTTTATGAACTTGACATTGATCACGTGATTCCTTAGTTGTAATTTTATTTATTAAAAGTTATTCAACATTGGTAATACTTCTGGAACTTGACGTTATGTTGACCAGCTGGCGATGAAGAAGTTGTAGGTTGTGTAGAAAAAAATATTTCATCATCGCAATATTTTGTTTTAGTGAACATCCTTGTATTAGTAGCACTAACATCAACAGTTAAGTGATAACCACCGGTAAGTAAAACTCGCATTTCGTTAGTTAAATCTTTAAGTTGTTCAAAAGTAGTTATGGTGTTGGTATCATAAGATGCACACTTAACCTTTAGGGACATGTTGAAGTTTTGTATTTAGTGATAGAGAGTGAGATGTGTACGGTACGAAAGGTAGTCGTAGACTGATGAATTTCACAAGTTGATTTTCACTTTTATTATCACACAAAATTGGGTCAAGGTCATCCCATGGAATTTTTAAAAAAAGCAACATATTGTAATGTACAAACACATTACAATATGTTGCTTTTTTATTTTATTTTATTTTTTTTAGGTTTATATCATATTTATTGAGAAACAAATACAAAGAAATATTTACAATCTTATGTACAAACTAATCAGTAGTAGGTGTTACATGAATTGTAAGTTCAGTAGAGTTGTTTCCACTTGGTCCATGTGATACCAAATAGAGTGCGCCGGGTTGAATTATACGAAGATCTTCATTTTGTAGTAGTTGTACGAAGCGCTTTGGTAGGAAGATTTGAAATTTTGCTTCATCACCAATTGTATAAGGTGCCTCGCTTAATGTGCAATTTATAGCATCACCTACTGAAGTTTCCATCTTCTTTATTGTATGAATGATGTAGTGTTTTTCTTCTTTCAGCTCGGAACATTTCTTCGTAGGTAGGATTGTTGATTTTGAATGAGCGTTGAATTGTTCAACTAAATTTTGAAGTAAGTTGTTTGATGCCATCTTAATGTTTTTGCTGATGCTAATCTTCTTGTTAATAAGAATATCCGTTGGAGATGTTGTCTCTTCGGAGGTTCGAGTAATACTCATGCTGTGTCATGGTAGCGCTCTCACTTTTATTATCGAGACTACCCCCACCACTGACAATACCTCCACCACTGACGCTACCCCCACCACTTTGTTGAAGGAAATTATTCAAGCGGTAGGCATTCTTCAAAGCACACTGTGACCTTCGATGTTTAAAACTTTTTGATGAAATACAAAGTTCATTAAAGTAGCATTGGAAATCTCTATCTATTATTGCATTTATCACTTCATTGCTTGTAAATGATTGTATCCAATTTGCTTTTTCCAATCCTCTTGTGTAGATAGTTTTAAATTCTTTACAATAATGATTCATAATATGTGGCATCATGTTATAATGAATAAAACCTTCATCCCATTTTAAGTTGTGAAAATGTTTGTTTAACCATTTGTTTGTAACTTTCGCTTTAGTTGTTAGTTTATTGAATGGAAATGGAGGTTTGAACAAGTAATGATAAATTACAGATGTGTTCATATCCAAAATTACTAATTCTTTAATAATGAAATTTCCATCATTCCCTCGAAAAGCTTGAAATTCAATTATACCTCTTTTAACTTCTATTAACTGTGATGCAGTAGAAAACGAAACCCGTTTGTTCATGATGAAGTCTCATCAACAACTAACTGTTATTACAAACATGATTGTTCTTCTTTTATTTCTTGTGCTTCTTCGTTTATATTAAAATTGGTGTGATAGTTGTTTAATTGTCTCCACATATCTACTTCTTGAGGTATTCGATTAAAAATTGAAGTATCCACAGGACCATATAAAATTGGAATGAATGGTTGTCTGTCCAATGTATCGATTAGATAATCTTTAATTATTGTACTTGAAAATACTAGTTGTTTTAAGTATCTAGTGACAGGACCGGTAGTACAACTTAAAGTGTAAAATTCTTCTTTAGTGAAATGTAATTTTACATCATGTCTAGTTAAATCTTTGAAGCGAACAACTTGTCCCCCACGATGTTTGATTATATCAACTTCAATATTTGATTCTAATAAACTTAATCTTGTTCTTTTTCCAAATGTGTTGTTAGTTAAATAACATTCCAAAAGATGTAAATGTTTCATTAGAGAATCCCAAGAAGTTTCAGTAAAGATAACCATTTTACTTCCTTGATTTAACATAACAATTGGTGAATAATCCAATGATTTTACAATTCCAACCGATATACTTTTTGTCATGCATGAAGAAATAGGGTAGAAAATTCGAAGAAATACTTCTGTTAAAATATTTGTTGTAATGTTAACTTCAACCTTTTTTCTTTTCACTTCTTTTTCAGCTTCTCCTTCTTCTTCTTCTCTCTTCTTATGTTTGTTAAACTTGAGGAATTCATCCATTTCTTGTTCAACTTGTTTTTCTATATCAGAACTATTTTCATCCATTAGAGGTGTATTTTCTTCTTTGTTAGTAGAATTCATCTTGCGAACGATGTTTCCCATACGACGGTTGAAGATAGAATGAAGTTTCTACTAATTATTTTCTTGCTTTTATATTTTTTGTAAAATCCTTGAAATTTATACGATTACATAATTGTTTATTTTCAACTTGTCTTTTAGAAACAAAATTCTAACCTTAAAAATAAAGGAAGATAATTCTAACCTCAATATTTTGCAGTAGTTGTACTAATTCTTCTTAAAGTACATTCTTCACTATTCCGGTCAGAGGTGTGTAAGTAACTATTTTATCATGTAGAATTAGACAGTATGCCGAAGTTCCATCTGCTACTGGTTCTTCAAATTCCATTTCAATTTTTATATCAACACTTGATGATTTTACTGATTCATTTTGTTTTGAACAATCGATTACAATTATTGGAGCTTTGGAATAATATTGATCAGGTGATAATAGTGGTGTATTAGTCTTTCCATAATATGATGATTGAAATCTTGCGTACATATCATATAAAATGGAAAAACGTTTTTTACTAAACATGACATTTAAATTGTCATATGGAAAAAATTGAGAGTTTAGGAAAACTTTACAATTCTTTATTTTACAATGATCAAATTGACCAGCATTTGCAGTAATAACATCTTTTCGCTTAGTTTGGAAACCGAGTATTATGTACCTTGCACGTTCCAAGTAAGTTGATGTCTTGACGGTCCATGTTTGTCGTTCTGTTTGAGGTAATGTAGGGTATTCATGAAATTCCCAACTTCGGAATGGCATCACAATGTCACGGTCAGATTTTAACTTTTTTAACAATACTATTCTATGTTCATCAGCCAATCTTACATGAGGTACTCTCCAAACAACTTTATCCAATTGTAGTTGCCATTCCAATTTATCTTCCGTAGTTGCAGGGTCTGCAAGTATTAAGTCCTTATTAGTTGAAGATCTGAGTAATACTAATTCTTGTTTAACATTTATTATAACCCTTTTGTAATCTTCAGCAAATCCCAAAAGCAATCGTAAAGGTACATGAAAATCAAAATGACCGTTGGAAGCAGGTGTTATAGTGTCTTTATCGGGAGCAACCCATCCGGCGGTGACTATTGAATTCTTCTCATGTGGTGTTAATGATGTTAATCCTTTTAATGTAGTTGTTATACCAACCTTTTTTGTTGAATCAACTGTCACCCCTGATATCTCATATCTTATTTCATCAAAAAGATATGCCATTGGGTTATTTATAAAAGGAACTGTTGAAGCAGTTTTTCCATCCAATTTTAATACCCTTCCTTCGATGTACAAATAACTTTCACATGGTAATGTGTAAATATCTTGTTGTTGAATGGGAATTCTTATTTCATCATTATTGTTTAATTTTGATGAAGTGTAAGGGTTGTGTGTGTGATATTCCTTCTCCCATAGTGTTTCGTCGAATGTCGGTCCTTGAGATATATCCAGGATATCCATCGTTGTTAAGTTTCAATCCAATCTTTTGTAGAAAACGAATGTTGTCTGATGTTAACTCTTCCAATGTCGAGGAGCTACTGAGCTCCCGACTCTTCCGTTGTGGTTTAAATGATAATCCCATGTTGATTTTTATGTCGCCGCTCTGATGTGTATTCGTATAGTAATTGTTTCTCCTCTAAAGTCAACACTATGACCGTCTTGATCCAATATGTTCAGTACGATGTCTGAAATGAAACTGGTGTTTAATGGTAGGTATATCAAGTTTTGTGGCTTCTCAACAATTTTAAAACCTGGAGCAACTGTTGGATAAAATGTATGTAAGATATGCTGATTTACTCCTTCTCTATATGATCCATGTATAATATTACATGTTACATCAATACTATTTACTTTTAATATTGTAACAGTTGTATTACCTGAATGAGTAGTTCCAGGAGTTAAGATTTTCTTTTTTGTATCTGTAAATCCAAGTAAACTGCCAATAGAGTTTTTCATTCCGACATCTATATAATATTTTGAAGTTATTTCTGCTTTTAAAGTATTATTGTTTCCTTTGATTGTGATATTATCTTCTCCGAGTTTTTTCTGTAATAATTGGTTTATATCATCAATTTCATAAGCTCCAGTAGGAAATGTAATTATTTTCAATTCTGAGTATTTTCCTGCAGCATCCTTAGTTTCATAATAATGTAGTAAATTGTTTTTTCCTTCTGTAACATTAGGAATTGAATTGTAGGTAGTCAAATCAAGTAATGCCGCTTCCCATAATCTTTCCTTGGATAAACGCAATGTTGGGAATAGAGTACTTTTTAACGTGGATGAATTTCCACTCAGTGACACTGTATACGATGACATCTTAAAGGTGACTGACACTTTTCGCTAGAAACTCCAAACATAAATGTCCACATATTTCATTGTTAGGTTGTTCTCTTTTGTAATTGTAAAAAATGTTTTTGGAGTTTTGAAAATAATGTTGAAGTTCTTTCGGCGGTGGTAGATTGCCAAAACTGTCAAAGTAGTAAACGGTTTGTCCGAGCTTTTTATAGCATACCCAATGAGTGCCTGGACCATAGGTGGAATCCAAATTTACTATTCCAGTTTCATTTTTCCATATTTTAGTTGGTAATGCATCTTTCATAAAAACTCCTCGAAAGAATGGTATTTTCAAACATTTTACATAATCATTTAACTGATGATTAGTTAAGGCTTTATTTGGAATTATCAATTGATTCTTTTTATTTAGTACACACGGTACGGTCTTAGGTATAAACCTGCTCCGTTTTTTACCATTGACCAAACAGAAGCCTTTTTTACTTTTCCTTTACGAGTTCTACGACGTCTCTTTCTAATATTTCCACCTTTTTTGGGAGCTCTTCTTTTTGCAGGTCTTCCTCTGCGACGTCGTCTTCCACCACCAAACTTAGCTTTTGTCTTCATGGCTGTTGTTACTGCCCAAGCCGCTGCTTTTTCTGCAATACTTGCGTCACTTGATTTTACTCTTTGCCAAGCTTTTTCTGCTAGAATTTTATCTGCTATTGATCTATTTGTTGAATCTTTAAACTTTGAATATGCTATATCGTGTTGTTTGCAAGCTTGATCTAATTTATTAATTCCAGGATCTCCTCTTGCTAAACGTTTTGCCAACTTAGTTCCAGGTCCACAATATTGATAACCTCCAGGAATATGTAATTCGTATGGTAGAGCGTCTATCGCTCGATTTACAATAGCACCAACAGGTATCCGTTTAAGCAGGGATAACGCAGCTGAAGTTATACCACGTCCTCTCTTGTTGCTGTCTTGATGATGACTGAGTGATACAGCCTTCATTATGTAGTCTTATATAAACTGGCGTGTTTACTCCACAAGATACTTTACATAAATGAATAAGTTATGTATAATTTTATATATTTAAACACTTAGTTATTCAAATTAATGATATACTGATTTATAATTCTATTTTTAATCCAAGCTTCCCTTTCATCGGGTTGAATTATCACATGACTCGTTGTACTAGCTATATGATTATGGGTATCAATAAGTAAATTGCCCACTATTCTTATTAAACAATCTAAATTTACAGCATCTTTTGGATGTTGAGGATCATGTAATTGCATAATACGTTTATCATTACATGTGTAAGCTGTTGAATCACTTTTTGATGTTTTTATGACTTGTCCAATAGTAGCAGCATCATTTGAATCTTCACCTGGTAAAATATTAATTATTTTCTTCATCTTTGCATCATATTGGGTCCCAAAGTGTTTATCCCAAGTTATTGTTTGTCTCAATGTAACACAATCATCATCTTCATAACCAGGATAAATATTTTTTATTCTTCTATTACGACCATCGTATGTACCTAATCTACCACCACTGGCAATTAATGTTTGTACCATCAAAGGTACATCCGAATCTTTTATACCAAATCTTCCATTTGTTATTGTTTTATGTCCTGCATCCCATTCATCATTTTTTCCTTGCATTAAATCAAACTTTTCATTTCCATGTATAAATGTATCTCCTCGCTTTAGCACGGCATCTTCATGTTTTACAAAATTCGATGTTCCCTTTTTAATTCTTTAGATAGTTGTTCCATAGTAACAGCATCTTTTGGTTGAGAACCGAACTTTACATTTGACAACACTTTCCCATGACAATCGACTTCATCACCATCTTGTAAAATACAGTTGTCCTTGATATATTTCAGGTTTACAGCATCGCCGTCTTCCTTTGGGTATCCAATGTCATTTATAATAAATTTATAAAAAGAATATCCATGTTTAGTTTTTTCCGGTATTATAGAATGTAAATATTCTTTATTAACTGAATCTTTATCATTTTTGGGATTTCCCACGTTGGTTATTCTATAATTTCCAGCATCATATGTTTGTCCATCTTTTAAGTTGTTACCCCATTGCAATTTTAAAGTATTTGAAAGTTCAGATAATAAGTACTCTTTAGTAATTGCATCAGAACCTTCAGTTGGTTTACCAACATTAATTAATCTATGTGATTTAACATCATAAGTATTCTTATGTAATTTCAATGATGTTGAAGTAGCTTCTTTTACTGTCTTTAAATTTGCTCCATCAGTATCTTCTTCTGGATCTTTAACTAATTTTAAACGTTTATTACTTATGTTATAGTCACCTTCAGGTGTTTGCGGTAATCCGCTTCTTTTTCTGTCTTCTCCAACTTGCACTCCTAATGCGGAGTAGCGTCCGAACTTGTCGACGCTCATGTTAGAACTGATACATCTTATACTTGTAACTTCTTTATATTTGCGGACAATTATACAATTATGCCACGATTTTTAAGTTCATCAACTAGAGCCACCCATTCATTATTTAAACCAGTATGACCGGCTTCCATAGCTTCATGCAATAGTCTCATTCTGTCAACTAATTTATTGATGTCGTTGTAATAGATAACATTTGTATTGTATAGATTTTTCATTAATCCTTTACCAGATGTTGAAGTATCTCCTTTACTCTTTTTACCATGTTGTTCAAGAAGTGATAAATCCATAAGTGATAAAGATTTTCTTTTTAAAGGTTGTCTCACAGCCGGTGTGGTACGTAATGTTGGTAATTTTCGTGGGGGAAACAATTTTTTTATAACAATACTATATTTTGTTGCACGTGAACGATTAATCATTGCATCCTTTGAGTAGTTTCTTTTATGAGCGTTAGTATTTTGTAAAATTTCTTTAAAAGTATTTAAATCTTTTGCTGAATATTTTATTGGTATATTTTTAAAAATTAATTCATATAATCCTTTTGTTCCTTTATATCTATGATCACCAATAATGATATAATCGTCTTGAGTTACTTCAAGCTTAGAGTTACCAATTTTCAATTCATTTCCATCAATTCTTGCTCCATATACATGTGATTTACTTAAATTTGGATTTGATTTCATGTCATGTAGCATTTTCATTATATATTTTCGTCCAAGAGGTCCATGTTGTAATATATCACTACTCAATTGAGTTAAATTTGGAATAGATTGTTCTGCTTCAGGTATTGGCTGTTCTTCCCTTTCAACAATTGATTCTTCTTCATTTTTTGTTTCTTCTTGTTCACTAGCACTTGTATATGAATCATCATCATCTTCTTTTTTTAATGCTTGTACTTCTTGTTTAGAAACTGGTAGTAAAACATCTCCTTCATAACGAGGTTTACCAATAGTTTCTGATATCTGTTTTAAAGGTTCCGTGATAGGTTTAAATGTATTCTCTAAAAAGTCTTCTCTTTCACTTAAACCCATCCTTAATGCACGATTCTTTATCCTAATAGAATCACTGAGTGATTTTATTTCTTTTAATAGTTTTTCTTGATTCACCATGTTTACACTGTGAAGTTCAACGTGTTACTAGATGTAGCATAGGTAGTTCAACGTATTAATACAAATTTATCCAATCCTATACGATATCTACCATTTTTAATATCTTCTTCTTTCATAATAACGAGAAATCCATATTTTTCATTCCATGCTTTACCACACATTTCTTTAAATTTATCAAATGGCATATCCGCATTAACATGATCATTATATATATGCTTTAAATTTGTCTCATCTTGCTTAAAGATGATCAACATATTTGCATTGTCTCTTATAAGTTGTTTTGGAATTTTACTGTATGTTTGACCAATATAAATGCTATCAATATTATTATGTCTTCCCATAGCAAAATAATTTCTTATAGTATCATGATTTTCACAAGAAACATCGTCAAATATAAAAATGGAAAATGGTTTTGCTTCACCTGGTTGCATTATTGTTTCACTAGCATTAAACTTGTAGAAATTCACTTCAGGTATACTTGCAAGTATTTTATCTAATAATTGATATTTTGGTTGTTGCAATGATTTTGAAAAAATATATATATTGTTAAAGCGTAAACCTTTAGGATTAGTTATAAGGTTAAAGACAACATTAGTTTTTCAACAATTTGAAG
>CM061531.1:207957985-208065201 GCA_030545055.2 Neoaliturus tenellus
TATTAATAATTTAAATATGTATTCAAATGAAATTGTTGTTTCAAAGTTTACATTGTTGTAACAAAAAAGTAGTCCCTGGAGTAAAAAAATAAAAATAAAAAATAGTGATGAAATATTTTTAAAATCCATAATTACAAAGCCAACGAGCATTGGTAAACAATATGCATTTTCAAAGATTCCCAGCCCAATATTTAATTAACTCCGTGTTTATGCAATTTCATAAACAAAAAATATGTTTAATTAATACCTTTATAAACTAACAAGTAATAATATTTTAATAGAATAACGGTTTTGCCACAAGATTTCATGACGTCATAACGAGACATTTTTATACTTCTCATAATGCTTTATAAATTTTTTTTATTCTTGAACGAGATCAATTTTTAAAAATATTCCGAAAGCGTCATAGTAATATAATACCTTTTGAGTTTTATCATTTAAATTAGCAATAAAGCTGATTATTTATCGGAATCAATACTTTTTATAGAATAAATGGTGGATTTTACTATTTTGTTAGATAATACTTGTTTTATGTAAATTATTAGTATTATAATAATTAGTATTATGTAAATTAATATTATTACATTGTGTATGACAAGGTAAAGCAACTTTACCTCAGGGGCAGTGGGCTTTCCACTGTACGGGTGTTTCTTGGCGACCCCGGGGTACCTGAGCCAAGCTGTGAGACCCTCCTCACAGTTCTTCCCGAGCTAGGGCCTTTCTTCTCATCTTTCAGGTCTTAGCTCACCGTCTTTATTCTTTCCTGAGCTAACCTTGCTCACCTTCTTGTTTTCGACCCCGAATCAAGGGTGTCTTTCCACCTTCTTTCGACCGGCGCATGCTGGGGGGTCCTGGGAGTGTCCCTGTTGTGTTGCAGGGACTGATGTGTGCCTCGCACTGCCGATGGTCTCCTCCAGTGTGTCGTCAGAAGCCAGCCGCTTCGGACCTTAGTCAGGGAGTGCGGCATGGATGCAGGGATCGGACTCTGCATTGCCACGGTGCGACCCCCAGCACGTCCGGCACATTTTGTGTATCGGTGCTGGGCAAACGGAGGTTCGGGCCCCAGAGTTCTGGGGTAGGGGTGTCTTATCTCCTACGGGGGGTAGACCTCCGAGGGTGTACCCGCTCTCGGCCGATGAAGGGCCGCCTCTTGCCGCACGATGCGCTGGTGAAACAAAAGTATGGATTTTAAAATGCAAAACACGAACGATGATGAGATAGAGCAGGCCGCCTTTAAGCGCAGCTCAAGACTGCAGAGGTCTCCGACCTTGAACACTGGAACGCCGACGAAGGGTATTAAAACCACCCCCCCGCCGGTGCCATTCAAGGCTCTTGGTGGTGCCGGATCGTCGTCCAAAAACGGACAGAAGAAGGAGGAGATCGGTATGGCGATGGAGGTGGCCGAGCTGGCAACACCATTAGCCAATATCCAAGGGATTCCTCCCAGGAAGAGCCCTCTTCGTGCGGCATTCGAGCTGCAAATGCTTCGTCAGCAGCAGGACGACGCCCACGAGGAGGAAGACTCACTTCTGAAGAAGATGAAAGCTCTTTTGAAGGAGATGGCCAAGGCCCGCTTAATTCAAAAGAACGTGAACAAGGCGATAAAAGAGGGGATCCCGAAACTCGAAGATGCTCTAGAAGAAATCGAGGAATGCCGGAAAATCAGGCTAAAGGCAGTGAAGCAGGAGCGCGATGTCACGAACCGAGTCATCTCTGCTTCGCCTCAAGCTCACCTGGCTGAGTCCCAGACTCAAGCCAGAAAGCGAAAGAAGAGGCAGAGCGGTTCTTCGCCTGGAAGCCCTGAGCTTGTTGAGGTGGACTCAGTGCCGAGACCGGTTTTTGTCACTGCGGCATCGCAGACATCTCCTGTCCAGGCTACTGAATCCGCCCCGGGCGCTGCCGTGATTCCAGCGGCTACTCCTGCAGAGGTTCCTGCTCCGGCGGCTAATCCTGCCTTGGCAGCAAACTCTGCCTCAACACCTTTGGGGGGCTGGAAGACGCGCCTGTCTAAGAAAGAAAGGAGGAGGCAGAAGCAAGCGGAGGCGGCTTCGAAAAGTGCGTCGAGGGTGGAGCGGACGCAAGTCTCGAAACCGGTTGGGGAGGCCTCTGGCAAGTCTGTCAGAAAGCCTAAACAACCCAGGCCTAAGAAGCCCAGGACGGAGGCAATCTTGATCAAGCCTTTAGGGGGGCGATCTTTTGCCGATGTTCTGGGTCAGATTAGATCGCAGGCCAAACCGGAGGAGACCGACACCGTTATCAAGTCTATTCGGCGAACCCAGAACGGGGATGTCCTCCTCGAACTGGGGAAGTCGAGTGACAAGATCGGTTTTGCCGCTTCCCTCAAGACTGCACTTGGGGACAAAGGCTCAATCAAGGCCCTAGAACCGAAGTGTTCGGTCGAGATTCGGGACCTTGATGCCCTCTCCACCGAAGAGGAGGTGACCCGTGCGATCCAGGTGGCACTCCCGGAGATACCAGCTGATGGAGTGAGGGTATGGCTGACAAAGCCCAACCGAAGTCAACTCCGGATGGCTGTTGCTGAGATGGGCGAAAAGCACGCCAATAAGCTGCTTAGCCTTCAGCACCTCAGAGTCGGTTGGGTCAGTTGCAGGCTCAAACGGAGGGTGGTAGTTTCGAGATGCTTCCGCTGTCTCGGTTTCGGCCACTCCTCCCGAAACTGTAAAGGGCCCGACAGGAGTGCCAACTGCTTCCAGTGTGGAAGCCAGGGCCACAAACGCAAGGAATGTTCCTCGAGCCCCTCCTGCTTCCTCTGCAAGGATTCAGGCTCCAGTGCCCTCGGTCACTTACCCGGGTCTGGTCAGTGCGGTGCCTTCAGAGCCGCACTTGAACAGGCAAAAGGCAGCGGCCGGTAATTCGCATCCTCCAGGCCAACCTTCATAGATCCTGGGGAGCTGATAACCTTCTAGATCAGCTCGCCCGAGAACTTGGTGCTGACGCGCTCCTTATCAGCGAACAGTATCGGGACAGAGACCCAAACATTTGGATCTCGGACAGCCTCGGTACTGCTGCATTTTGGGCACGTAATACACGAGATGTCTTGGTGCGGAGTCACGGGCGCGGCCGAGGATTCGTCTGGGTTCGGTGTGGGGACGTGACTATCTTCAGTTGCTACCTCACACCCAACGAGGCCGTCCAGGACTTCCGCGACAAGATAGATAGCCTAGAGGAGTGCGTTCTCGGCACCACCGGGCATGTCGTCGTTGGTGGCGATTTCAACGCCAGGGCCGTCGAGTGGGGAATGCCCTCTACCAGCTCCCGGGGGAAATACATCCTGGATTTCATCGCCAGGGCCGGTCTTGTCGTCCTCAACCAGGGCGACACACCTACTTTTCGGCGCCCCGGGCAGAGAGGCACGATCCCCGATGTCACCTTTGCGTCTGAGTCGCTCCTTCCGAGGATCTCTGGCTGGAGGGTTGTGGAGGACTACACGGGTAGCGACCACCAATCCGTCGTGTTTGACCTGCATGATCAGGCAAATCGTCGAGTTTCCGCATCTCGGGAAGGGCCACGCCGGTGGAACACCAACAAACTGGACGTGGTCAAGTTCACCGAAGTCATCTCTCGGGGAGCGCAGGGGAATCCTGGTGAGGCTGGGGCCGAGGCACTAGTAACATCCACGATGGAACTGATCGTCTCGGCCTGCGACCAGTCTATGCCGCGAAGGAAACCCCGACGCGACAAACAACCCGTTTACTGGTGGACTGAAGAGATTGTGGAACTCAGAAGAACATGTTTAAGAACTAGACGAGCCGCCACAAGAGCGAGAATCCCCGCAGACAGAGTTCGTAAGTCGGAGGCCTATAAAGCTGCGAGAAAATCTCTCCGCCAGGCGATCAACAGGAGCAAGGCGAATAGCTGGAGGAGACTTCGTGACGACGTTGATTCCGACCCCTGGGGCCTGGGTTACAAACTTGTAACACAGAAACTCGGCGCCCGCTCTCCACCTTCCATCATGGAGGGCGCCACCATGGGGAGGATCGTCGCTGCGTTGTTTCCTGAACATCCACAGCGACCGCCGGTTGACTTCGGACGGGTAGAGGACGTTCCACTCTTCACTTTCGAGGAGCTAGAAACCTCCGTTCTCTCCCTGAAGATCAACAAGGCTCCTGGCCCGGACGGGATTCCCAGTGAGGCTTTAAAGAAAGTATTTTTAATCAACGCTGACTTGTTGTTGAGAATGTACAATGCCTGTTTGGTAGAAGGGGTGTTTCCGGCTCCCTGGAAAACAGCCAGGCTTGTACTGATCAGCAAGGGCAAAGGTGATCCCGAGCTGCCGTCGTCCCACAGGCCTCTCTGCATGTTGGACACGGCTGGAAAGCTGTTCGAGAAGCTGATCCGTTCCCGCCTGACTTCTGCCGTGGAAGCTGCCGGGGACTTATGCCCCCGTCAGTACGGCTTCAGAAAGGGACGGTCAACGATCGACGCTGTCACCGAAGTTCAGAGAGCTGTGGAGAGAGCCGAGAGCCACAACCATTTCTCCCGCCGAGTAGTGCTTCTTGTTACGCTTGATGTCAAGAATGCCTTCAACTCGGCGAGGTGGGTCGATATGCTGGATGCGCTTCGCAACACCTTTCGTATTCCTGCATATCTGTTGCGGCTCATCGAGGATTATCTACGCTCTCGAAGCCTGATTTATGACACGAGGGACGGAACGCGGACGATGGAAGTCACTTCTGGTGCCGCACAAGGTTCAATACTCGGCCCGGATCTCTGGAACGTTGCCTATGACAGCCTCCTGAGGTCCGAGATGCCTGAGGAAACCACTTTGGTTGGGTACGCCGATGACGTCGCAGCTCTCATTGCTGCACGCAACGTTGAGCTGGCCCAACTGAAGTTGAACCGAGTTATGCGGGTGGTCAACAACTGGATGTCCGATCACGGTCTCTCACTTGCTCTCAGTAAGACGGAGATCGTGATTCTCACGAAGAAAGAGGATCGACACCGTCGTCCCGTTTCGAGTGGGAAGGGAGGTGGTCACATCAACTCGTGCCGCCAAATACCTCGGGGTTATGGTGGACACCAAGTTAAGCTGGAGGGATCAGATCTTCCGTACGGCGGACAAGGCCGCTAAGGTAGTGACTTACCTTAGTAGGCTGATGGCCAATGTCGGGGGTCCCCGATCCAGCAGAAGACGTCTGTTGATGTCCGCGGTCCAGTCCGTGCTTCTTTACGGGGCAGAGGTGTGGGCAGGCGCTCTAGATAAGGAGTGCTACAGGTTGCGACTCGCCCGGGTTCAGCGTCAAGCTGCGCTCCGGTGTGTTCCGCCTACCGGACAGTGTCCGAGCCTGCCATCCTGGTGGTCGCCGGAGTCATCCCTGTCAAGCTCTTGGCAGGGGAGAGGAAAGCGATTTATCAGAGACAAGGCGAGATCGGCAAGGACACGGCAAGAACAGAAGAGCGCTCCCGAACCTTTCAGCAGTGGCAACACAGCTGGGAGCACGACACCCGAGGACGATGGACTGCGCGACTTATCAAGCAGGTCCAACCATGGGTGGAACGGCGGCATGGGGAGGTGGACTACTACCTGACCCAATTTTTGACAGGTCACGGCTATTTTCGGTCGTACCTGAACCGGATGGGAAAGACCGGTTCACCGGACTGCATTTATTGCCCGGGTGTTCCCGACGATGCGGAACACACATTCTTCCCTGTCCGCTGTCCCCGTTGGGAAGGGCCCCGCCTGGAGGCCACACAAATCTTTGGTGCATTTTCGGTGGACTCGGTCTGCCAAAACATTTTGGAGGATGAGGGCAACTGGGATTGTTTGTCACAGTTCGTCCGGGGCATCCTCCTGGAAAAGAAAACCGATCTGGACCGCGAAGTGGCCCAGATCCCTTGATTGAGCGGCTGGATAAGGAGCGAGCCCCACGGGCGTAAGCCAAATTTAGGCCTAGCCTGACGTAATGTGACAAACAATTCCAGGTTAGATTCCTAAAGAGTAGAGGAGGTTTTTTAGTGGGTAAACCCGTTTTTTAGGGGAGCCCCACACTACAGGCTGGCCACCTGTGTGCGTAATGCATTTTTCCGCCTCTCCCTCAAAAAAAAAAAAAAAAAAAAAAAAAAGGTAAAGCAACTTTAGGGGTTTTGTAAGTTTATGGTTTAGATTGTTTATTACAATAAAAACAATCTTATTATGGCTAGACCTGGTAATTATCGTTTTTTTAACTATACATTGTGAGGGGTTCAAAATCTTGATTAATATATGGCTAAGTTTGATGATATCGAGTTACTTATCAAAATAATTTAATACGTGTGTTAATAAAAGTTGCCCACAATGGTGAAAAAACTGTTTAATGTTTTTACAAAATTAATTGTAACAGCTTTCCATTTTACGAAAGATGGAAGGTACTTACGTAGGCTCATAAGTATTGATATCGCAGAAAGCTTTTATATCCGGCACAATAAAGGTCCGGTAGAAACAATAACAATGCAACTTGGGGTAATGCCGCGCAGCGCAACAATGGAACTGCGGAACACGGAGTGGGTCGACAATGGAACTGTGGAACACGGACCGTCATACGACTGCAATAACTGGGTAATGGTGGAATTTAATTGCTGGGCAGAAGGTATGCTATGGTTCATTGTTAAGAAGTGATAGAGATATTCCAACAAAGCTATGTACTTCTATAAATATACTTTTTAATGAGATAATATATACCTGTGTTAATACATAGTTAATTTGTCAACCTTTATCTTTAAATTAAATAAGACTTTCTAAGGCTTTTTAGTGGCTAATCATGCTTTTAATTAGTCAATTTAGAGTATATTAAAAAAAATAATTTTAAATTATGTAAACCATATCTTAGTTATCTTAGGAACCTGTAATAGACTATATTGAAGTTATCATTATATAAACAATTTTGTACAACAATAATTTTAGTTGCAATCCAGTTGATCAACAAATATATTTTTTGTAATCTTCAGGAAAATGTCCAAGATAATGAGTGTTACTGGGTTTTTTATATTCCAATGAAGACCAATTTAAATTACTTTAATGAAATGTGATTTTACTTACTACGCAGGTCTCCTGCGACCGGGTTGTGTAATTAACTTTTCAATTAATTCATGAATTATGTGACAGTTTGAATCAATTAATCATGTGTAAAGTTTCATACCGTTTATGTTTAATGAATTAATGAGAATTAATGAATTAATGAATTAACTAATCATTAATTTCATTAACATACGTTTTACAAATTAATATAGCAAGTGTACACGTAAATGATGATAAAAGTGTGTATGTGTCTGTACTGCACTGAAAGGTGAGTGACAGAAGGAGAACTGCTTGACTTAATAATATTATTAAAAATTTAAAAGAGTTTAACTAAAATTTTTATTTTTAAGCTCAACAAGTTTTTGCCCATACCGTTTTTTCAATAGTTTTTTTAAACATATTTTCATCATGGAGAGAATGATGTTATCACGTACTAAGTCCTCAGGGCGGGTTGGCCAATTTTGAAGTTTGATTGATTCTGATGGAAATGCAGTGAAATATTGTGATGGAAACAGACTACAGGGGGAAATATCTAAAATTTAGACATAATATAAGACTAACAACTTATCAACGACAACTTAACTAAAAAAATCTCAAGAATTGCTAAATATTTGCAATTAGCTTGTTTTCATATATTTAAATTTTATTATTTCAACTACACAGAAAACAAACCACAAAAACGCCCTCAAAAAAGCCGCAAAAAGGTTAAAAAAAATTTCAGGCTCTTAAAATAATTCGTTAAAATGTTCAGAAAGAATATAAAATGCCATCTTTTTTGTTATTAAAAATATTATGTGGTCTATTATTGGTTGGATAAATGAGTTAGAATTACCGACCAATTTGTTACTTATAAAATGTTATGAATAATCTGAAACGTTGGAACGTTGGATACCATTCTCAATATAAGACCCGTATACTGGGAAAACCTAGATTTCATAGTAAAATAATTCAATTTATAAACATTGGAGAAAAATCGCTGCTGTAATATTTTTATAAGAATATACTAGCATTAAAAAATATATGTACTGTAATTCTAAACTAAATATTCTAAATCATTAGGCAACTTTATTACATTTGTGTATAACAATTCTATGTTTTTAACTAGCTTGATTTTGGTAAGGAAAGAAACTTTCTTACAAAATTAAGTGAAAGGAACATTTACACACATGTACAAATTGAAAAAATATACTTTGGACAATCATAACTTGTTATTATTAAAATAGAATGTAATTTAGGATTCTATTAAACTAAAACAAAACATATATATATATATATATATATATATATATAAACTTCTTCGTTGATGAATCAAAGGGACAGTGTTCGATCTGAAGTTTTGGAATGGCTAAAAAAAAGAAATCCATAACTGGGACAAAGCGGGACGGCGACATATTCTCGGTAACGAGACACTTCTCGGAAACTCTCGAGTTTGGAGACACATCGTCCCCCCCCCTACACCCACAATCACCACTGTCCTGTGGCAGCCCTCTACCTCACACCTGGTCATACATAACATGCAGTATCACAAGGAATTGCAGTGAACTTACAATATAATAAAGACATATGATTTTTCTTAAAGAGTACATTCTTTCTTATTAAATTCCTTTAGTAGTGTCAAAATTTCACACCTTTCCCAGTTCAACGACCTCTAAGTAGGTTACGAGGAAATTATGTAATTCAAACGACGTCATCGACGATGTCGACAGGGCTATAGTCATCCAGTGATGTCACAACTATGACACCACAAGTGATGTCACGAGCTCCATCACCATCAATGACATTCTTGACGTCATGTAGGTCAAGGTCACGCCGGATCAAAAATGTTCCACTTGCCCCGCGGATTTGGGCTACCACAAAACAAGTCATTTGCCCCTGAGGGTTAATTGGTAGAAAAAAGGGCGCTAAGCACAGGTCCCTCGCCTCGGAAGATGAGAGGGAGTTACAGCCCCTTCCCCAACGGCCTAAAGTAAATTATGGTGATACAGTACAGTGTAATTAGAACAAGGATTTGGTTAAATCACCATATCTTAATCTAATATCATTCCCGTGTGAATTTTAAATTAATATATCATTTTACACTAAATTTATGCAATATACAGTATGCAATATCCAATGATAAATATAGTAAAAATGAATCATTCTTGAGTTTTATCACCAAGCCGGGGAATATGGTAACTCCAGCAGACCTTTTTACTTTCACAACTCTCGCTCTCGCGTTACTTCGTTTTGAGGGCTACTTCAACATAGGGTTTATGGAAGAAACTGTTTTCCGCTGTCACTTATTTTGATGTTAGCATTTAGTTTCTTTTACATACGTTATTTATTGTTCATTCTTGACATCAAAGTAACGGATTTATTTAGGAATGTACAATCTATTCAAACCAATTAGTAGGTCACATTCGCATGTAATCGTAATGGAGGTAAGCAAAGCAGTGGGTGCAATGCAATTCATATGGGACTGCCCATTATGATGACTTCAGGCAACAGAGCATTCAGACCGCCGGCCAAGCCAAGTGTGGGTGGAAGAGAGACATGCGAGAGAGGTGAGAGAGCAGGCCGTTGGGGGAGGGGCTGAAGCTCCCTTTCTTCTGCTGGGGCAAGTGGCCTGTTCATATCCACCATTTTTCTACCTATTAAACCTTCGGGGGAAATGTCCTGTTTTGAAATTTGAATCCGCAGGGCAAAATGGATACACCCAAGGGAACATTATTTGTTCAAATTGACAAATACTATCAGCCCCCAAAATTGTTGACACTTTTTATGAACACTCTGTATATGTAACAAGCAATATAAGCTTATAATAGGTTTTGGGTTTTATTTAAGTAATAAAAGACAAATGTATATTATTATGTTCGTCAAAATATGCAATAAATGTGTGAGTTGAATTGCTGTTCCAATTAGAGGCGAGCTTTCACTCGTGCGTAGCATTTTAATCGATTTATTGCAGCCTATTCAAATCCGATATAATAGAAAGTTGAGATACGTGGAACAATGGATGGTCGGTTGGTTTTATTTGACTCTCATTTTGATTCTCTGATTGCTGTGAAATTATAAAATTGTTGTGTCTAAATAAGATATGATTTAAAGAAACCTACTTTCAACTCTTAAATTATCTGATGAACCCTATTAGGAAAAAGAGAATTTTAAATATCCTAATATTAATAAGCAAGTATGTTATAAAGGGCGAATCTCCAGTGCTTCAATTATTTGTAGTACCAGGGGGACCGAGCTTAAGCTCGGTAAAATTATTACTTTCGTTCTCACACAAAGCTCGTTCGCTCCGCTCACTCGCCTTCTTCCATTTTAAAGACGAGCTCGTTCGCTTCGCTCACTCGCCAAGCCGACGGGTGCTGCACTTTGGTATAATTTTCTTAAACTACAGGTTAAAGATGTAACACATTGGTTTATATCTACAGTTATCAGCTGATTTGTGTTTAATTAATAAAATTTCCATAAGGATAACATGGAAACTTTGAAGGGCTCTAGAACGAAAACCGGATTTTTCCCAGACATGGGACCTGCTCCAATCGATTTTTGGTGGCCAAAACCCCTAGATTCAATAAAAAAATCAAAAATCCTTGGAGCGAAAAAAAAGTTTGCCCGGACAAACGGAGCTTGTTTTAGAGTATAAGATAAGATTCAACAGAACTTATTACAATTTTTCATTGTCATCCAATGTACAGATTCTTTAAACTGTTTTGTATTTTCCTAACTCATTTACAATAATACATGTTTCATCTGATATTGTCCTCTAAATTAATTGTTGGAAATGAAATAATAAAATAATGAGTTTTCATACACCTTTTTGTTTTAGGATTTAAATGATGCAGAGTTAATAAGTGTGGTAAGTCGATCCTTTATTTATTACTTCTGATATTCGTTTACTTAAAGAAAATTGTTTATATTAGAAGATAATGAGAAGAACTTAATTTTGAATAAAGATTGGATTTGTGCTGTAAAAACATAGTTTTAACGTGCAACTTATAGTCTGATGTAAGTTATAATTATTTTAAAGTTTTATTTTATAACATATGATTCAGTTGTCTTAAAATTTTAGGTGTCAGACAGGTTGGAATAGTTGTTAATGACAATTTAGTTCTAGAACTGTTAAGCGTCGCGATCGCGATATTTTGGTCTCGATAGTTTCTCGCTGTACCCTCGAAGCAAACACAGCTACTAAAGACGTTGACGATATCCAACAGTTACCTTCACTAATCTTGCGATCAAACAGTTCTACTCCTAAATCAAACACCGAATCTAGGTCAAATTGAGTCTGCTGAAAATACAGGGCGTTTCAAAATGAAAGAGCACATTTCATATTCTTATAACAGACAATCTTTATTGAATTATTTACATTTAAAAATACAAACGATAAAAGGAACATCTAAAGTTTATTTTACTGAGGTTGAATGCATTCGACATGCGCCCCATGTGTAGCACGACATACATCAAATCGGTAGTCGATTTCTCGCCATACATTGGCCAAAGAGTCTGGAGTAATTGATTCAACAGCTTCTGTTATGCGTACTCTGAGTTCTTGAAGCGAAGCAGGCAATGGTGGGACATAAACCCTGTCTTTTATGTAGCCCCAAAGATAAAAGTCGCATGGAGTGAGGTCTGGCGATCTGGGAGGCCAACGTCGAAAAATGAGATCTTCTTCCCCTCCTCTCCCTATCCATCGATTTGGAATCGTGTTGTTGAGGAATGTTCGAACTAGTTCATGGAAGTGTGCAGGCGCACCATCTTGCATAAAAATAAAATTTCCTGAGTCCTCTAGTAATTGAGGGAACAGCCATTGCTCTAGAGTGTCAAGGTATGTTATTCCTGTCACCGTTTTTTCTGCGAAAAAGAAAGGGCCGTACACTTTGTCAGAAGATATGGCGCAGAAAACATTCAATTTTGGCGAATCTCTCTCATGTTGAACAACTATACCGGGGTTCTCGGATCCCCAAATTCGTACATTATGACGATTAACTTTACCGGAAATGTGAAATGTGGCTTCATCAGAAAAAATTAAACGATCAGAGAAACCTTCTTCCGCCATATCCATCAGCATATCACTGCAAAACTCATACCTTTTGTTGTAGTCATTAGGATGAAGTGCATGCAATAACTGAATTTTGTATGGTTTGAAATGTAATCTCTTTTTTAGAACACGCCATACGGTTGTCTTAGGAATGCCAAGTTCAATACCTGCTCGGGATGTCGATTTCTTGGGACTTCGAGTAAAAGAATCTTGAATCCGTTGAACGTTTTCGTCAGAAGTCCGAGGTCGTCCAGTGCTGGTTTTCTTGCACACACTACCAGTTTCCACGAACTTCCTGTGCCATTCATAAATTTGTTTGTGCCGAGGTGGTTGCCTATTAAATGTTCGACGAAAATTTCGTTGCACTTGAATTATTGATTCACATTTAGCAAATTCCAAAACACAAAATATTTTTTCTTGCAGAGTTGCCATTTCTTAAATTACAAGAATGTAATGAAAATTAACACGATTTCGCATTGGGAAATAATAACAACCTATCAGCTGATACAACAATGAAACTTCATTGTTTGCTCTATCCAATGCCATATAAATCATACGTCCTAGATTAATGGGTTTAGAGTAATACATATATGAAATCTGCTCTTTCATTTTGAAACACCCGGTATTATCAATCCGATAATTAATTAGGTTTTATTCGGTTATTCCAATCGTGTAGATATGTATAACAAAATATTGAATAGCTTAAGTTAATCTATACTTATTTAATACACTAAGTGTTTAGTTTGTTAAGAGAACTCCTACAATTTTTTACCGATTTCCAAATTGTTTGTGTTGATGGATAGGGCTTAATCTGCCGTTGTTTCCGCCAAAAGTTAATGAGAATCGGACTTACAATAAGGGCGCTATTTACAAATTCAATTTGAAATTTTGTATTAAAATAACATGGGAATTGGGTTGAGCATTTCAAACATCTTAATGTACAGTGGTAAATACCGTACAGTGGTGTACGTAGATTTTGGTGATTGCTGGTATTCACAATATTGAATTAGTTTTTAGGATGTCATTGAATAAATGTAACCTTGGTATTGTATCAAAATAAATAGCTCGATTTCGAGCAACAAGCACACTAGAGAAAGAAAGAGGAGTAGATTTTGAGTTTAAAATAACAACTTCAACGTAACAATATTAATAAAGTCAATTACAGTACGATTGTTTAGATACTGTGGCGTTATCTTAACCTTTAAAATGGGTTAATACAAACTTTTAATGTATCCTACATCAACACTCACGGTATACTTTACATGGTATACTGGCTTCATGAATATTGTAAATAAAAATGTTCACTAGTCAAAAGTATTTTAACTAGCCAAAATTATATTTTCGCTTCAATATATTATCGATCAAAAATTGTACTAATGCTATACTCAATTTTAATTAGTAAAAATGTTAGCAAATGAACAGCTATTGGCTTATAGAGGCAACATTTTGTGATTATAAAATATAAAAAATGTAGATCATAAAGGGTTACCTTGACTTGTTGTAATATTAATTTATTTAAACAACAAAACCAAGGTTAAAACATTTAACAACAAATAGCTAGTAAATAATATTTTTATTCGAGGAAAACAAACTTTGATTTTAATAATTGGTTTAATTAAGAGTGTTTTTGGTAAGAAAAATCTCTTTTAGGCCAACCTTAAAATTTCTTATAGAACATCCTATTTTATATGGTGTTTTTATTTTTCATGAAATTTTAAGACTTTTTTTATTATTTCATATTATATCTAAACCTAACGGTTAGGGAGCTAGGGACGAAGCGGGACGGCGACATATTCTCGGTAACGAGACACTTCTCGGAAACTCTCGAGTTTGGAGACACATCGCCCCCCCCCCCCCCCAAATCACCACTGTCCTGTGGCAGCACTCTACCTCACACCTGGCTGGATACAACGTGAAATATTACAAGGCTTTGCATTGAAATCTCAATGCAAATGGGAGCGAAGTTGCTTGCGTCCGCAGCATTTGATTAAAGTTGCGTGTACTCTCTGGGTGGTGCTAAACGAATAACAACTTTTGGCAGTTCAACTATCACGCGAGTGATCTGTCATTTATGCCAGCTGACAAACCAAGTCCAAACGAATCTTTCCTGGGCCATTTTATTAATTAGGTAATAAAAAAGCTACCTAATGATATAAAATTCGAAGAAAACCACAATTCATTTTACAAGAAATTAAGATTATTCCTCATTTCCAAGTCTCTATTCTCAATAGAAGAATACTTTCAAAAAGAAGACTAGCTAGAAGATTACAAATAATATAAAATATCTAAGAAGTCAAAACTTATGTTTCATTTTAGCTATAAATTGTACTTTTAGACATATATATTTGTAAATTTTATAACATCTTAAAAAACATACTAATGTATGTATATGTTGGATATTATACAAAATGTAGGCTCCGTTTCATAAATAAATGTTTATTTTAGTGTTTAGTTTTACATACATTGTCGCAGGTGTTCTGCACTGCAGAATGTCTTATTATTTTTATGGCTTGTGGCTAGGTATGAATGCCATACGATATACTGGGTTTTCTTAAATGAATGGTGCAGTTTCAACATTAAATAAAAAGAGAAACATGCGAAGTACATTAAAAATATTTATTTCACAAAGTCCCCATTAATAACAGTTTTTATACTGATACATTTAGTACATTGCCCAAGTGTTTACCACCGATAGCTCAGCATAAATCAAATCTCAGTCTCGGGATCATGCTCTATGCAGTATGTCTTATGTAATCAGTGAGGCTCTCTTATAAAGCCTTTCCTTTACGTGGGCAAAAATAACGGTTAGTCATTGTAATCATTGTAGTCATTGTAGTCACTGTAGTCATTGTAATACGGTGTACACGATGTTTTACGCATATCCCCACAGGAAAACATCGCCTACATTCAATCCGGACATCTAGATGGCCATGCTATTGAGCCTCCTCGACCTTTCCACCTTTGTTTGATCTTTTTTAGATCAGATTAGAAACTTTATATTCATTGAACGCATTAACCGACAACAATGAAGCTCCTGATTTATAAGACAAAGTAACACAAGAATTGAACCGATGAATTCAAAGGTGCTAACATTATTTTCTAGAGTAGTAAAGTTTGTATAAGAATAAAAAACTAGACCAAAATTTTAGGAGAACCCCGTATATTGAAACTCCAAAATAAAGCGTTCAATGAAAACGTCAAGTTTGTGGGAGACAATTTTAATTTTTTTAAATCTAATATTTTATTTAATTACCTTTGACTTTTGCATTTCCCTTATATCCTCAACGTCATGGGCATGCACTAGGGATAAAATAGTAAAATATCATTTTAGCCCAAGATATAGCTTTAATCCATATAAGTTAATATTAGTGAATTATCTTTTTTTTTGGTATTAACTACATTAGAAAGTTTAATAAAACGAAGTATAACTAGAACTTAATCTTTTAACATATAGTTATACTTAGTTTTAATCATAGGGAAGTTAAATATAGTCTTCATGATTTTATATTAATCCGAACAGTATAAAAGTATGATAGCATAATAGCGTACTTATTATGTTTTACAAACGGATACATATGAAACTTATGAGAAATTAAAGGGAATGAGATATTGCTTATTTTGTGGAGTTTAATGAGATCAACACAAGTTTCTCTCGATAGGTCCAATCGGTAATCAATCTCCCGCCATGCGGTTGTGAGCATTTGTGGCATTATCATCTCAACTGCAGCATTAAACCTGTGCCTTGGTTCCCATAAACTCTGTCCTCCTCTTTGGTATACAATATCTTTGGTAACACCAATAAAAAAATTCGTGGGGTAGAATCTGGCGATGTTCCCATTAATAGCTAAGTTCTTGTTATACCAAAAAATTGAATCAGCTTGGCCACATGGAAAGATTGCATTCTTCTTGTAGTGTTTAG
This sequence comes from Neoaliturus tenellus, assembly GCA_030545055.2. NCBI lineage: Eukaryota > Metazoa > Arthropoda > Insecta > Hemiptera > Cicadellidae > Neoaliturus > Neoaliturus tenellus. The sequence continues at coordinate 207,973,946 of CM061531.1, forward strand.
AAGTTGTGTTGGAAATATGACCACTACGCATCGCACACACAATCTTGGTTGTATTTAGGACTAGGACATGCTGGCTACTTATTTCAAAATAGAAATACCGTTTTTATATCGCACGAGATAGTTATTTCATCTTGATACCTCTACCCCGGACACTCTGTATTTATTATCTTTTAGTGGAATTCGTCCGTACAATGCACAATGCATTGTTTGAACGTTTTGGATACCAGATGTTCAGTTGGTGTAAAGATTTGTTACAAAACTCAAAAAAGCTAGACCTTCTAAATTATTTTATGGTTTGATTGTTTATTTTATTTCTGTCCCTTCAATCTCTTTTATTACTCTCTGGGAAATTGAAAATATGATTTTAATTGGGATTTTAGTTAAACTAAAAAGGATGTATAACTAAAACATGGGAATTGATATTTTAACTTCAACTCAATCCTATGTGAAGAACTTTTTAAGAAAATAGTAATTTATTTACATTCTGTCATAAAATGCTCAATAATAAAAAACAGTTTTTACCTCATTTACACACATATTATTGATAAATGACACTTAATACATACATGATGAACATAATAAGCAGTTAAAGCATATTATTTGTTGTAGGCTTTAATAAATTAATAAAAAATATAATGTAAAATATTATGTCTGACAAAATATTTAATAAATGTGTGAGTTGAATAGCCGTTCAAATTAGAGGCGAGTTTTCATTCGTGCGGAGCATTTCAATCGATTTATTGCAGCCTATTCAAATCCGATATAATAGAAAGTTGAGATACGTGGAACAATGAACGAGCGATCGGTTTCATTTGACTTTCATTTTGATACTCAAATTTCGTAATGAGGTATGACGTAAGAAAAGTTACGTTTATCTTTAATAAGATCCATGAAAACTACCATGATGTATTATTTGAAGTATTATCAATAAAAATGTTTTAATAAACAAAATAAAAACATTAAATCAATAAATATTAATTACTTTTATAATAAATGTTTTAAAATCTAATTACAATAGTACATTTTAAGTTGGATATGGTATTAGACTTTTGAATATTAAAGTGTGTTATTAAAAAATCATAGTTTCATAAAGTTAAGAAGAAAAATTCTTTTTTTTTTACTTTTTAGAACTCACTCAGAATTTTGAAAGATGCACAGAAACGGGATCCAGCTGGAAAGTCTTCATGACATATACATAAAAGATTATTTGTTTTAATTTAAACCTGATCAGCTAATTTTTGTGTGTGTTGTTGTGGGTGGATAAGGAGGCCCCGGCCGAACAGTGTGCATCTAATTTGAATTTTGCGCAAATGCGCAAGCCTCCGGAAGGGCGGAGTATTGAAGGAAGAGAAAGGGCGAGAACATGATGGGACATCAGCCGGCGTTCGGGCCAACTCCCGTGCTCCTGTGACAACTGATTTTGAGGCTGAAACAGGTGGACCCCGCTCTGATACCTAAATGGTTAACCAACCGAAAATCCATTCATGTTCCTCAGCTAGAGGTTTCCATGTCCTCCTGATGACATCAACCCCCTGCTGTCTAGAACATGAATGTGTTTGAGCGTGTATTTTGCATGAGGCAATAAGTAATTGCGAACCAAGCTCGGCCATAGAGCTCACTTGCCGACTATGTGATCAATTTTGATCACATTATTTATATCCAGCTCCGGCTGATAAAGCTAGGTCGAAATGTTAATTTAGTTTACATCAGTAATATGTCATTATTTTATCGAAATATACTGTGATTTTTATTATAAAATATCCAAAACAAAAATGTTGTCGTACCCAAAAATATCATTTCAATTTCATTACAATGCACAAACTTGTATTTATAATGACTATAGAACCCTCGTATAACATTAAAGGTGTCGTCAGATTTCCCTGTCCCTCAGTTTTTACTGACACCACCATCGGCGAGCTATGAAACCATTACAATCGCACTTCCCTGAAACAATTTTATTTGCATCACAGCTGATTGTGTATTTTCCTACCACTGCATGGAAATAGTCACATTTCCACACCTGTAAACCGTACGCAAAACAGTTCCGATTTCCATTTCATTCCCGCTCTAGATGTTCATTCTCGCACGCTAAATTAAAAAGCAAAATTAACATTGTTACAGCTGTTGGTCGTTGTCATTTAGTAATTGCTGCTTTTTTAGTTTGAGGTTATGTTTGATAGTTAACAGTGTGTTCCAAAAGAAAAAAAATCAAACATAACCTAAATAAAATTTTGCATACGAAAAACATAATCTGTTGCAATTATGGTGGTAGGAAAATCTTGCTTGTACTGCGAGCACAACTAGTCATTGCCGCTCGTTTGAACTCTTGAATAACGTACTTTGAACTCTTAATACACAAATAGTTATTTCTAATTGAATAAAACTTCAGACAACATATTTACACTGGCTAGTAACTAAACAGCTGTGAATATTACGGTCAGAGATGTTTGGGTGATATTTATAAATAAATACCAGGTTAACTGAGCCTTGCTTGTTGGTTTTAATTCACTGTTTCTACACTTTTTCATTTGCTTTTAACAAACTTGGCTTATCATGTTCTGTAAATCTTTGATATATTAGTAATTGAGTATTTTACTATATTAATTTTTTTAAGTATACTGGTGCATTTATACACCTTTTCCCTTTTATTTCGGAATGTTACTTTTACTTCAGATCAGTTATTTTTATTTTAATGCCTTTAATGAAACGGCGACCTTCAGAAATGGTTGATTGTATTTCAGTTTTACTAGTTTAAATTCAGAGTTAATATAATAATAATATCTATACATATAATTCCTTAAGAAAATCGGTCCCCACGAAATATCTCGAGTTAGAAGAAAGATAGGGTAACGCTCATTTCAAAGCTTGAGGGCCAAGGACGCAAGGAAAAATACCAGAATCATCAAAAGTTACCTGGGCTTTGCCCCGTTGGACCTTAAAGTTCCAATGTTAATCTAATGGGAAGAGGATTTTTAAATCTACACGTGTGATTAAGCAGATGTGTGTTAAATGAATATTTGTTACTATTAACTCAGCTGGTTATTGAGCAGATATTTTGAGTTAAGATAACCATTTGATTACATATTTTTTCTTAATTGGCAAAGCACTATAAAAAATGAAAACACCAAATGGAAAAATGCTGAACCACATTAGATTTCGTCTTCGTGGCCCCATTTATGTCACTATGATTTTGTGTGCTGAATATACCCCAGTTAAAAGTGACTTAGCCGTGGTATGGTTGATATAATAGTTAATAAATTGTCTTCACTCAGTGAATGTCGTTTAGTTATTATGTTACTGCATATTGGCTATTTAGTGGTTAAAGTTGAATCGTTGTTTTAAGTATTTCTTTATTTTTTACTAAATCATAGTATGCAAACTATGAACATTGGACAACCTCCATAAGAAAAATATTTTGTTTTATTCATTCTCTGTTTCTTTCCTTACATAGGTCGTAGAGACATAATCAATGCCCGATAATACATAAATACGGAGCTTTTCATATATCCTGTGTGTGAAAACGAACAATATGTCAAACAATGTTCTACTTCATTGAACGAGTAGACAAAAATAGAATACAATCATAGCACAAGGAACGTCGTTAGACTAGAGGGACAGGTGGGGGACATGGGTGCGGGTTCTTGGGGGGCACGAGAGGTGTCAATGGCACTGGGGGTAGAGGGGCATGGGTGCCTTGGTGGAGGCATGGGAGGACGTACTGGACACGGGGAGGAGCGGCAGGCAAGGGGATTCGGGGCTATGAGGGCCACGGGGGCATGGGGCCACAAGGGGCACTAGAGAAATCAATGGCCAGGTAGTTGGGCATGGGGGGCACGAGGGAGGAATGGGGGACATAGAGAGCACAGGGGCATCGAGGAAAAACGGCGGACATGTGGGCACAGGAGAATGGGGGTACATAGGCATAGGGAGTACGGGGGCATTGGGGGGGGGATACTCGGGCCGCGTAGCATAGGGGGTATAGGAAGCATGAGTCATGAGAGGGGGCCTGGGGGAGGCTTAAGTGGACATAGGGGGCACGGGGAGGAACGGCAGGCATCGGGGCACGGGGATATGGAAGGCACGGGGAGGAATGGCGAGCATGGAGGCATGAGGATATGGGAGACACGGGAATATGGGCTTGTTGGCACAAGGCACATTAGAGACGTCGGTGGCACAGGGTGTAGCTGGGTATGGGGGGCACAGGGAAGGCCTGGGGACATAGGGGGCACGGGGAGGAACGGCAGGCAGGGGCATGGGGCACAAGTGGCACTAGAGACGTCGGTGGCACGGTGTTAAGTTGGGCATGAGATTCACGGGGGACGAATGGGGGACATAGAAGGCACGGGGGTCTCGGGGAAGAACGGCGGGCATGTGGGCATTCTAGATTAGGGGACACTGACATCCATGGCACAGGGGTTTGGGGGCAGGTTGGTACTTGGGCCATGTGGGCATATGGGGTATGGCGAGTTATGAAAGGTCACGAAAGGAGAACGTTGGACGTGGGGAGTGGGGGGCACGGGGGTCCTAGATACAGTAGTGTACAGTATTAATGGGGCTGCAGTCCAATAGTGCAAAAAAAATTATTTTTTTCACCAAATTGACTACATACTATATTTTATTGCAGGAGAGGTTTTTTGTGAATTACGGATTTGACACCAACAAAAAGAATAGTCAATATTAGGTAATATTTTATAAGAAAGTCCTACCGGTGTAAATTAACGCCACAGCTTGAGAAGAAATATATAGTAATTGTGCAACTAGGTGATAAATTGAAACTTAATTTTGGAGATAACATCATCATTTGGAATTTTAGGGGCCTTTGCCCCAATAAGCCCCTAATAGTTAATATAATAATAATAGTTAATAGAATAATAGTTAATTTGATTTCAGAACATATTATTTTTATTTTGGAAAATGTAAGAAGTTATCAATGCACTTCAGAAACATGTAATTTGGAAAGATTTTCATTGTCAACGCTTATGTATCAAATGAAAACGGTTCTTAAAAACATATTCTACTGTAGTCAATTTATATAATGGTCGGTTTCATTACTGCAGTTTTTGTTTCTGAAATAAAATTAACTAGTCTATGTTAATCTGAAGCATAATTAATTATTTCTGATATAAAACTCATCATATCCGAAATACATTTTATTATTTTTCAAATTAAACTTAATTATATGGAATTCAATTTAAATGATCTGAAATGAAAATTACTAATGTGAATATAATAATTTGCTTTCTGAAATGCAATTTACTATTTCTCAATTTTAATTTATAATATTAAATTCAATTGACAATGTCTGGAATTAAAATTACTAATCACAATCCAAGAATTTGTTTTCTGAAATACATATAACAATTCTAAAATAAGAACTATATTGTATGTAATCAACATGATTGTTTCTGGAATAAAAGTCGAAAAGGTGACGATAATGTCATCGTTACAGAAGGTTAGACAACATTGTACTTAAAATGCTTTTAGGAAGAGACCCAGTGAAATTTTATGAGATAGTTTACTTCAACAAAATAATAATAATCATAATAATAACCCTTTACAAATTCACATCTTTTTCACTGCATTACAACTGCATAAGAAAAATAGTACGATACTTCGGTTATTAGATTCTCCTCACGATGTGATGCTGGATTCAACCACAGCCGCTCCTCCCCTGGACCGTATAAGCTTCTCATCAGCCATAACATCAACTATTATATTTATCTTTATTAATTTTAATGACTAAAGAATATTGGAAGGACATTACATTTTAAGTTTTATTTTTCTTGGGAGAAATTATCACATGATCATTAACATTATGTTTAATTATTCATTATTACTTAACAACCAAATAATATTTACAATTTTACCTTATCTAGTCAATCATGAAGTCGTCAAACAGGTCCACTGTATCAAACGAACATAATTAACATCTAATATCAAGAGTTCATTTTAAATTCTATAACAATAAGTTTTTTTTCTAACTTCAGTCAGACATTCAATATTTAATTTGTTTCATACCTATGATTGCTGTAGCGGTATTATTGGCTGTTATACTGAGCAATCAGGACTGCGATTGAACAGCTTGAATCTAACAACGTCTGCTGATTGTGTCGCCAAGAGAATATCACGCCACCGACAGCTATGACAACCACCGCGGACCGCCCCGTTGTAACAATGTCTTCTGATTGTATCAATCTTGCTTGCTAACTCGGAGAGAGTTGTAATGTCTTAAATCTACAGGTTTGCTCCACTAACTAGCTATAAATTGTATTGAATAAGGGTTTCTAGATTTAGCGCATAAATTTAAAATCAGGCTGAGTCGAAGCTCTACCAAATTATTCAGTCCTAAATGCAAAATTGGTATCACGTCAAATTGGTCACTTACTATGGAGTTGTAATTTTGATGAGTTGTAACATACGATGAGCTGGCTTCTGACAACTGTCATTCCCTCGCTCGTTCTGACGTTGTTTATGTTTATCGCCTAATAACCTCAAATTTTCTATGGATATTTCAATATTTTCGATTTTAAATAACTTTACGAAATATTTTCAGTGTTTGGTTTTTAATTGTGGTTTTGTTTACTCGTAGGTCTACGATTGAACGTGTAAGAATGTACTTATGATTATAGAATATAACCAAGAGTTGAAAACACAGCTTTTGAAATAGTGGATAAAAAATATGCCTAACATCACAACTCCATATTGACCATGTTTTACTGTAGATAAGTAAAACAGTTTTATATTCACATGATATTGATAAGCCTTGTCATATTTTAATTTAAAGACTAGCTTGATCAACTTAAATAGAAATAGGTGTGACTTCTATACTTATCTTAACAACGAACCGTAGCATACTTTCTGCCCGGCGGTTATATCCCACCATTACCCAGTTATTGCAGTTGTATGACGGTCCGTGTTCCACAGTTCTATTGTCGACCCACTCCTTGTTCCAAATTTCCATTGTTGCCCTGCGCGGCATTACCCCTAGTTGCATTGTTATTGTTCCTACTGGACCTTTATTGTGCCGTATATGGAAGCTTCTTCGAGATCAATACTTCTAGGTTTAAAAGTTATGAACATACAGTATTTGTATTATTTGTAATATAATGCAAATTAAAGATTCGACAATAAATTGTTTTATAAATAATTGTGATTGGTTTAGTACGATGAATACGAAGTTGCACAGTACGATGCGAAGTTGGTTGTGGAGTAGATTAGAAAACTAATATAATAAAATTTAATTTTATTTTTATTTAAACACTAATGTCAACTAAATGAATGTTTTTTCCTTCATGCATTATCCAAATGTTATTTTTTGTAATTTATTTTAAAAAAGTAATATGTTTGGGGGTTTTTGTTTTAAAATTGTATATACGTAAAAATATAATTTTTACCAATCAGAGGTTTAATTTCTGTCAGGTTTATTTTATAACACTGCAAAACCACTTTCTCCTTTGGAATATGCAACACCAAGCAAATGGATCTTTAAGTCAGGACTGCTTGCTCGACCGCAACCGGCCGCTAGAAAAAAAAAATTGCTACTCTTCGTGGATTACTTAGAATTTTCACTGTGGTAAATTAACTGATTGAAAAAATTGGGCCTAATTTTTTATCGTATTCCAAACAGAATTTAAAGTTTTAAAATGCACTTTGTATATAAGAAACAATTTTTTACCAATGAATTTGAAGTAATTAGCTGATACAATTTAAAACCACTTATATCAAGATTAAGCTTTTACATTATTTTAAATAAAAGCTTAACACAGTGAAAAAATACATGACAATTTATGAGACGGATTCAAATGTATATTATGATGTTATGAAAACCACCTATTGACAAACCCTTTATTCCTGAAGAACTATTGCTGGGTTGGGGGTTTCGTTATAAATTAGGAAAATTGCTACGACAAATATTAGCTATAAAGGACCAGTCATGGTTTTAATAGTGTTGTCAAAACCTTGGGTTGTAGAGAATAGAAGTACTAATTGTGATTAAGTTGAACATACTGTTTTATAAATTAGTTTTGAATAATACAAAAATTAAACACATTATAAGTACGTCACAAACATGTTAATTTTTACAAGTCACTATTGTCTAGAGAAGAAAACGGGTTTTTTTACTTTTAACACTTGAAATTGTTCATCCATTTTGGTATGGTAGCGCACAGTCCTCTCATCTTCCAAGTTTAAAATTCACTTCTTTATGTGATTAATAAATCAATATAACACTGAGTTTAGTTTTGATTGAAAGTCATATGGTGCAAATTCGGAACAAGGCAAAAGGAAAAAAATTCAATTTGTTACTTAAATTGGAATTATTGGTATCATAGTTTTTGAAAGAGGATTGGAAGAACAATGAACAATGGAAAAAATATATAATATAAATAACATAATTAACACATGTTAAGAAATAACATTTGGTAGATGTAATATTAAAAAATAAGTTTTAAAAGAAATTATATTAGAAGTCAAGGTATACATAAAAGGATGGAAATTATAGAAATTAGAGTGAAATAGGTTATTCATTATTTCTTGCCTCCTGGATTGATTTCAGACTATAATTATAAAGGTTACAATACCTTAACCGTCGTCAAACCAATTAGTTTTTTATGACTAATTTCGGGAACAAGGTCCCATTGTCAAATCTTCTAAAATGTCGTGGTATTCATTATTGAACAACAGTATGTCATCGTCAAATGGTTAAAATTACACATAACACGGAACACAAACGAATGAAACATTAAATACATTGAACGGAGAACTATGAACGGAAATAATGAAGACCACGACATTTTAGAAGATTTGACAATGGGACCTTGTTCCCGAAATTAGTCATAAAAAACTAGTTGTATTGAAGTTATTATGACCTTCAATATTATATATAAAATAGGTTACTTTAAGGAAATCAATTTCAAATGTAAACAAGAATGAGAGAAAAGGGAAATCGTGATGTACCCAGGTCTATGAAAGAACTGAACACTATACTTTTATAGGTTGTTAATAAAACAGGCCAACCCTGTTTCTGAAACTGAATAACCTTATGTGCATTGTGCAGTTAATTAAATATTAAATGTCATATTAGGATGCAGTAATAATGTGCTAAAACTATTATGAACTCTCATGCGTGACATATAAAGACTATTTGACTCCATAATAACTTTGACTTTGATTTTCCTACTTTATGGTTAAAACAATTTATATCTGTATTAAAATTTGTATAAATATCTAAATGATTTATTACTAGCATATTTTGAAGATATTTTCTAAAAGTTTTCATTTAATATAAAATGTTTAACTAAACTATAAATAAAATATTCCTAAAATCCATAAAACTTTCTTAAACATGATAGTAAATGAAGTTGAAGAAGACACGAAGTTTATGTTGAAGATTGGATGTTGATATTATTGCCTGACACATCAACACAAGTTGTCTCTAAACTGTTCTGAAAACTTAACCGTCGCTATCAGTGGCTTTAAAACAAAACCACCTCACAAAACACGTGTAACACAATCAGACTCGCCATTTCGGCAACAATTCACTGCCAGTGCTGCCAACCTTCGTGATAAATGTTTCTCGTCACTAGCAACACTATTCAATTTATTTTTCATCCCTTTTTTACCAATAATTGAATTTCGAAGTAAATATTAAGCAGATTATATGAGAAAGTAAAATTGTCATACGTTAAAATACTTAACTCCTCAAAACATATTTTATGAGTTAAGAAGTTAAAATAACGGGAAGGCGTAAAATAATTAAATTATAATATACCATTACAAAAAAATTAATGCTGTTTATATACGACCATTGCAACAAGCACCAACATTAATATTACAAGTGACATCATTAAGAGGTTCACATTCCAATCACTTGCATAGTGAGTTTACTTTCTTTTTTTTGAGACAGGAGTCACTTTATGATTCAGGTTCTAAATCAATGAGAACTCGGCATTCGATCGCATATTATGCGAGTTATGTCGATTAGCATAAGCAGTAGCTACGTTTTTATGCGTGGCCGCTTATAACCTATAAATTTTCCACCTGTTTATTATTGTACTTTTTACAGTGATTTATCAAATTTTGTTGGACGTAGATAGTGAATACAAAGACTGTATTTAGCCTTTATGCCACTCATGAGATATCTAGAACACTAGATTCGCTGGAGTTCTAATTCGCTAATTCTGTTCTAATTCGCTTAAAGGCCTTCAAAACACAATCGTTGCAGTAACTACAAGTAGTGCTTAAAGCCAATCCACCCCGTTCCAGTATACCTGCGTACTCAGCGAATTACCAATAGTTGATATTGTTTAATCAACTTAATAGTTGATATACATGTATAATATATTGGAGTTACCTATGTTTAAATATAATATTGGTTGATCCATATAACAAAATACGTATTTAATTACATTATACTTACATATGGTATAGGATTAATGATTGACATTTAAATTTATATTAATTCGTTTCAGGAACAATAAAAAATGTGGAACTTAAAAAACTATATTTGCAAACCTTTAAATTACTAAGCACCTATTATAAAAAAGGAACGTCTACATTCAATTTCAACCCCGTTGGAACTATGGTAATTTTTTGGTAATGTGGGGCGGAGCTCTAAAAAACAAAACCTTGCTATGGTGAGCACCTATGAGAAAAGGGAATGCCGACAATAGTCTCTGAGATTCGTTGTTAATTTGATTCGCATTTGAAATTGTCCACAAGGATAAAACATCATAGTATTTTTTTTTAAGTCCTGTGGGGTGGAGCTCTTAATTCCTTAGGAAAAAAACTATACCGGGTGTCCCAGACCACTCGTACACCCCTTTTAAAATCTACAAAATTCATTATTTACGAAAACAAACTGTGCCATTATAGGTAAACCGGTTGTGCTCTATCCATTGATGATAATTTCGATGTACCATGAATAACCTACCCAGACCGGAAGTCATTAATTTTAAATACGAACGCCATAACCACAATACCATTTTATGGTATTTTTGGATTCTACACATAATTTTAAAATTACTTTATAATTTAATGTGTTTCCCTAATCATAACGGTTTGGGAGATAATGGAGGAAGAAGTTTGATTTTTTCCATAAGAATAACATGGAGCAAATTGTCATATCCATTGACACTGAAACTTTTACCTTTAACATAACTGTCCAAGCATATAAATATCTTGTTACCTCATTTTACATCATATTTAACAAAAAAAGATATATTTTCACGTAATTAATTTTAGTTTTCTAGACATTTGGAATAATTTCCACCATATTGTTAAATTGGTGGGAAAATAAAATAATTTTTGACAAAACTAATAATTTATGATGCTAAAGTATTTAAAAGAAGAAGCTAAGGCATTTTTATGCGAGGTCTTTTCAGTTTAACGGGAAATTTATAGAGATAATAGATGTGAAATTTAGCCCCATGTTATTCTTATGGGAAAAAATCAAACTTCGACCTCCATTATTTCCCAAACCGTTAGGATTAGGGATACACATTAAATTTCAAAGTAGTCATAAAATTATGTCTGAAATCTAAAAATACCATAACAAGTGGGTTTTCGTATTTAAATTTAATGACTTATGGTCTGGGTAGGTTATTTCTGGTACACCCTGTACATTGAAATTATCATCAATGGATAGAGTGCAACCGGTTTACCAATAATGGCACAATTTGTTTTTGTAAAAAATTAATTTTGTAGATTTTAAAAGGGGTGTACGGGTGGTCAGGGACACCCGGTATATGCAAAAAATTTAAAAACAACTGAGGAATAGTGAAATGGTCTATGAGACAAATTTCATTGTCTATGTTACAATGGGGGCGATTGAAAAAATCGGGGGTTTTCAGTGACCGTTTGTGTTGTAGCCTAACGGTTAGCGTCTTGGACTTCGGTTCAAGAGGTCACGGGTTCGATTCCCAGGGTGTAAACTGACTTTGATGGGTTTGGACCGCTTTCCCTTAAAAGCGATTAATAATGTGCATTGTACAATTTTCTTAACAAAATGCCACTGGCGTAGACACAAGCAAAAGAAAAAAATCTAAAATAAAAACCATTTCTTAATAGGTACCTAAGATGAGAAAAGAGGAAAGTCCGTGTAAAATTTCAGTCCAGTGGAACATAGAGTAATTTTTAAGTCCACTGGGATGAAGCCCGAAAGCTTAAAAAATATATTTGAAAACCCTTTTCTTAGTAAACAGCTATTAGCAAAGAGGCCCCTGCCAAATTTAAACCCCGTAAGCGCTATAGTAAATGTGCATAACAGTTTTTATTGAGCACCTATGGCCAAAGAGATCACTCCAATCTAAACCCCGCATTCCCTATAGTTTTTAGATGCGTTGTGTTCTAAATTAGTATTTAAATTGGCTATAAGGATAACATTGTATTGAAATTTCAAAGGCCTGTGGGGCGGAGCCCTGAAGGAATTTTGCAAAATTGTTTCTTAGTGAGCTCCAATGAACAAAGAAGAACGTCCATGCCAAATTTCAATCCCATTGGCCTCAAAGAAATTTTGAAGTCCTTAGAGGTGGAGTCCTAAAGTAGCTTTCCAAAAGGATCTTTTAGTGAGCAACTATGGGCAAAGTGGATATTCCATGCCAAATATCAAATGTCCATGCCCTTGGGTCGCCTGGTTTTTCAGATTCGTTGTTTTCTAGAAAAAATATTCGTAAAAAGATTCGTATTAAAAATTGTTTATAAGAATAGCATTAGATGAAATTTGTAATCCTGTGTGTGGCGAAGCCCTGATAGAATTTTGCATTACCGTTTCTTAGAGACTACCTACGAACAAAGATAAACGTCAATGGAAAATTTTAATATCGAAGGTCCTATCATTTTTCAGATTAGTTGTTTCTAACATCGTATTAAAAATTGGCCATAAGAATAACATTAGATAAAAATTTTGAAGTCCTGTGGGGCAGAGCCCTGAGGGAATTTCGGAAAACCGTGTCTCAGTGAGCATTTTTTAGCAAAGAGGAACGTGTATGCCAAATTTCAACCTTCGATATTCTATGTTATTTGACAAATACAGGGTGTTTCTTAGGAACCCTGACAAACTTTACCAGCTGACTAATCACATCAAGACAAGAAAAAAGTGTTACATCAACATAGGTCCGGAAATAATTTGTTTTTGAGTTACAGCAAAAAATCGAATTTTCACAATTTAAAATGTATTTATTGCACATTTTAGCCTCTAGATAAAAAAAATTACAAAGATATTTTGATGAACCTTTCACATTTAGGTAGGTTATGAATTTGTCAAGTGTTGTAAGTCCTATTATATGTTGATGTGTTGAATAAAAGTGAAAAATATTGTTGAATAAGTAATTTTTTTCTCAAATAGTTCTGTTGTTCAAAAGTATTTTTATTTTCATTTAACCATTAAATTATAACTATTCAAGTATTTAGGCTACAACTTATACAAAAGCTGTATAATTTAATAAGGAACAAAATAATATCAATTTATGGATACATTTATAAGCAAGCTTTCATGTAAAAATAGAAAATATTGAAAGGTAACAAAAGTGTGAAAAGTCAACAATCAGCCAGTCACACTGAGGAATAAATCATAAGTGAGCATATATCATACCAAAACATAGATACCAGAAAATACAACACGAGTGGTTTTTTTTATGGAGATTAATTAATTATCTTTTATGAAAAATTCCCTTTTTTAACTGTTATTTTGGTCTATGAGATAGTATCATTAATACGATTACTAACCAGGTATTTAGATTTTATAATAAGTAAGTAATTAACACCATAAATCTGTGTTATTAAAGAAAAACAATCTTATGGCAATGGGTTGGCTTACATAATTTTAAAGCCCATTTGAAACTAGCAAACTTTTATTAGTATTTCTAATTTTGAAAATATTTTATAATAAACTTTTTTGTAATCTAAATGATTACAATTTTTTTAAATTTATTTAATTTGTATTCAATTGTTTTTTATCAATATTATTAAATTTGCATTAATAGCCGTTGTATTTTTCATTGTTATACACTGCCCAGCTGTAAGGTTAATCAGCTGATTAAAGTCATTGTTGCCTTTGTTTATTAGTTTTATTCTGTTATAGTACTTTGTTTACAATCAGTTGAAGAACAGGTTTTCTAATAGTGAGTATGATGACATGCATTTTGTGTATGGTTTTTGTAATGGGAATTCCAGAGCAGCTGTTGTTGATTATGGTATAAGGTTTCCCAGGGGTGCCCATCCCCCCCAAAGGTGATGGCGCATTCCCCCCCAAAAACATATACCGCCCCCCTCTCAACATAAAAGTGGAAACCTGTTTGAAAATACTATATTTATTTTAGGTAAGCATATAATCATAAGTTGGACATTTAAAAGAAAATTGAGATAATATAGGGGTTTTTTACCTATGAATTCATGCACATTTGAACAACAAACATTTTTTGTAAAAAAAGTCAATTAACTTATTCTACGTCTTTTTTGTTTCATAGTTACAATCTTGTTATTTTTGTTATGTAATTTAAATTGATAATTTTATTTTTTATAGTTCTGGGGATTTTTAGCTCTTAAAATTTAAATTACGGCCATTTTGAAACAGTAAAAGTTCGAAATGTCTAAATTTGTCTAAGTATAGGGCACTTGTTTGTTATACATAAGCCACAATTTATCTTTAGGGTTTTTTGAATTAAGGCCATAAAAAACGCATCATTTGAAAGAATACTATTTACTGAACATTGTGTGATAATTGCACATTTCTAAGTTTTACGATTTTTGAGTTCTGCTTGCTTAAAGTCAGCCACACGCCATCGATGATCGCGGCAAATGAATCTTCCGTTCACGGCCTCGTCATCAAGCCAGCTACACTTATTCCTACTCAGCCAAGTTTAGAGCTCGCTGTAGTGGTTAAATTATATTTGTTATTGATATATAGATCAGAAATACTTACAAAGGTTATTTACAGTTAAAATAACACACACAGCTAATCACTATGCAAATAGTGTGTGTAACGTGTATAGTTGAGTAATTATTTGTAGTATAGTAACTTAACTGGTGTCAAGACCGCGGCGTTCGCCACAATTAAGTGACATGGTGGACTTTAAGCGAGCAGAACTCAAAAACAGTAAAACTTAAAAACGTGTAATTTTTACCTAATGTTCAGTAAATAGTCTGCTTGCAATATATATATTTTTTAAGATCGCAGTTCAAAAAAAATAATAAATAGCTGGCTTATGTACAACAAACAACCGAATACAGGTATTAAAATATGTAGCAGTTGTGCCAAGTTTTAATTCCGTAGCACGAATCGATAGAAATTTATAAATGATTCATTAAAAATGCATAGGCCTACATATCGACAGACAGATTGAAAAATAATAAAGATATTGGGCTTGTAGGCCTGGTATTGTATGTACCGTGTATTTGCTTGTTCTTACCTTCTGAACATACGTAGGCCTATGTTCTTTTATGGCATGAATTTAAGTTTCATCATTGGTTTAAGACATCTATGTTTTCAGCATATATAGGCCTACGTGTTTATTGCAATAAAACATCATACTGAAAAACAGTTTGGAGTACGGTAGGCCTACATTCACTTGTTGGCTAGCTAGCTTTTTTTCAAGTAATCAAAATTAAATTATATAAAATTTTTAGGCTATTATAATGACACTTTGAGACTAACTATGAAACCTAGAAATCTAAAGTTTCTCTCAAACTGTAGACATAGTTTGGTTTAGTAACAACTGAGATTTTAAAAGTAGTTAATGAACGTCATTTTGTTAAATTTAAGGCTTGATTTTAAGTTTGTGTTTATAAGTTCACGGCACCTCACCATGCATTCTATCGTAAAAAATTTGTAAGCTAGAAATAATCATAAGTTTATTCATTCGACGACCGTTATAAACACCGTTGTGGCCTTAGAGGCTACGTTGTTTAGGAATTCCCAGTGTCAATTTTGCCCATTGCGTTACTCAGAGACGTATAGGTCTATACTCTCACACTCGCCGAGCCGTTTGTATCAGTTCTCTTAATGACGATTCTTTGACAGAAAAGTGGTCGCCAGAGACGCGGAACCGCGGAAACGGCGGAATATACTGATCGAACATGTACGAAGACATATTTTTTAATTGGCTGCTTGCCGTTGAAAATAAAATAAGTTAAATAAAATAAAGACACTAGACCACTAAGAAAAGACGAAACTTTGTGATTGAGAGAAACGGTCAACAATGGGGAGGGGTACGGAGTACCTAGCCGACAATGCCGCAATAATAGTCAAGATTGGGGGGCTAACATTAGGCCTACGTGTTTTGATCCAGAACAATAGGACAGACAAAGACTCTCCTAATTTGTATTGACATGTTCATAAGATTCGTTGTTTAACTACTGCTAATTAGTACTTATAACATTAAAAAAAAACCCTTTTTTCAATTCCCCCCCAAAAATCTCATTCCCCCCCCCCCAAAATGTTTTCCAATGGCGCAACTTGCGCCATTAGTCCCCCCCGTGGGCGGCCCTGAGGTTTCCCGACAGACGTGTGCCCGAACTTGTTTTCTTGTCTAACTTGTCTAACAACTTGTTTTCTTTTCTAAATATTGCTATAATGTCGACACGTCTTTGAGATCCGTCAAAAGATGTTGCACTTATTTCTTCAAATATTTCCCAACCCGGTTTCTTAAAAGCACCTGCCAATATTGATCTTATTTTATGGTGTCTGTTAGTTATAAGCAATTCTCCCTTTGGGCAAGATCCCAGGACATGGCCAAGGGTTTCAATCTCATTACAGTCTTTATGACGGCAATGGTTGTCCTGAGATCTGTCTGGAGTAGCTCTCACTGCTGTTACATTGGCATTCATTTTAATTATAGTCGTCCATTCAGAAATACTTAAGCTACTTTTGTTCATAATCATTTTGTTTACTTTTGCACATTGTTAAAAAAGGGACACTCCTTTGCCTTTTTGAGGGAGTTTGCTCCAATCTTCGTATGATCTTTTTCTTAAAATTTCTCTTAATTTTCGAGCTGTTGGTGCTTTTGTTGGAAGAATGTTTTGATTGTCTGGAAGTTCTTCAATATTTATATTTAAACTTTTTAAGCAATGTATTCTTTCCTCATCAAAATTGTTGGAATGTTGTAGATGGTAATCTTCTATGGCGCGTAGTTTAGTACTTATATTGTAGTGTTGCAGATATGCCTCCCAACTAGCTCTGACAACTTCTAGACCTCGCAATGATTTAGAAGCATAAATCATACTTGTTGGACAGTCGGTTGGGAGACCAATTATCTGTTTTATTATGCTTCTAATGATAAGGTTCTTCTAAAAACGAAGTTGGGAGTTGACTCAATAGTGCACATTGCAGAGGATATATTGATGGCCAAATGTATTGATTTATAATGGCCATTTTTTATCAGGCTTTAAAAGAATGCTTGATACTAGCTTCTCCAGGTTGTTTCTTAGTTCTTTTATTATGCGATTTTTATCTAATTTGATTTCATCATTGTAATCAATTCCAAGGTATTTAATTGTTTCATTACTATTTTTTGTTTTAATTTTATAGTTTTGAAGCTCTATGGATGAGGTTCCACATAGATTCCCTTTTTTATATGTATTGCTTTGCATTTTTCTAGATTTAATGATAAACCAATTCTTTTTAGAGAGTCCTCTGCTATTCATACCAAAGACGATACTAAATTTAAACTATTTCCAATTAATACAATGTCATCAGCGAATGCTAGAGTTGTTAATTTGTCTAAGCCGGGCACAAGACTATAACCATAATTATCAGAAACGTCTTTATCAACAAGCTCTTTTAAAACACTATTTATTGACAAGTTAAAAATCAGTGGCGATATAGGTGACCCTTGGGGTACTCCACGATTGACACATATTGGTTTTGATTTTGTAAAGTTAGATTCTATTTGGATTATATTATTTTCGATCAATGACATTATCAAGTCTTGCAACTCATGTGGCATTGGTTACTGAAATTCACGATAGATTAAGGGAGACAGGCTCAGTTGCCAAAAATAAACCTGACGGTTTCCGTCATATTCCTGCTGAAGTTGAACTGAACATTATTGACCCAGTTCAAAAAAATCCGTGACTGGCAATTCATATTCACATTCTACACATTAAAATTAATAAAAAATGTTCAGTAATTTTTTTTCGATTTCGGCTTCGTTCGGCCGCTATCCGTAATTTAGTTTTTTTTACACTTAACATTTTTATTTTCGCAACGGTTTAAGCCCATATTTGGCATGAGTCTTTATCACATTAACTCTCATTATCAGGGAAAATGTATTTCCGATGTGTATTTTCAAAATGGCGGCCATTTTAAACTTTTGAATTTAAATATCTTAAAACCTGTAAGTTTTATCAACATTTTACAAGTGACAAAATAGTTGCCAAATTAAATTACCCAACGAGTGATACAAAGTTTATAAGGATCTGACTACAAATAAAGGAGGTTTTGTAGTTTTTTTTAATGACTTTAATTTTCATTATTTATAATTTAAATCAGTGTTTTAAGCAAAAAATCTCAATAATTCAGTTATTTGTTGTAAGTTCCTTACACACTTGTTATTATTGGTTAAGTCATGTAAATTGGCATCAATTTGTACCTTTTAAAATTTTGATAAAATATATCGGTTTTCAGATATTTTAGTAAAAAGATTTAAAATTTTGAAAACATATATTGAAAAAATTCTTCTGAAAATAAGAATTGCTCTGATAAAGCTTCATGCCAATTATGAACTAATTACAACGATCCATTATGAATATAACAATTAATAAATGTAAAAAAATGGTGGATAGTGGCTAAATGAAGCCTGAATTAAAAAAAATTGCTGAAACTTTTTTGATTTATTTTAATGTGTAGCATGCGAATATGAATAGCCATTCACGGATTTTTGGGACACTCTGTATTAGTTTTGTAGAAATATTGTAGTAAAACGGTAAATTAATTAGAATGATAGAAATCGCGCTATGAGTCTTAAAATTAACTTAACAAGTTGTACCTCTCATTCTTTTACTGAATCTCATTTATTTATGTGCATTAAACATTAAAGATAACTTTTTATTTACGTCCATTATAAACTTAGGTGTAATTGAATTTTTGGGCATTTAGACATTACGTATTTTAGTCACTAATTTGAAAACTTTAAAAGAAAACACGATAACATGCATATTACTAGAATCTGCTTAAAAGTACAAACAAAATCTGGAAAATGTTCGTTATTAGACTCTGTTTTAATTGTCCGATTTTAAAATGTATGGAAGGGAATGTATTTATTTTTACACTTTATCTATTTTGACTCATAACCTCAAGCATTCAGATCAGCTAAGAAAATAAAAAAAAAATACCCGTTTAAGAAATAATAAATATGGCTATACTGTGATTTTTCAGCATCGATTCATATATCATTACATTGCATAGATTTACTTTAGTTTCCAAACACGACACTTGAATTGCTCAAAGGATACGGAGAAGACAATACGACACAACAAATTGCCATCAACAAAGGAAGCTGTTTTCTAAAGAAACGTACTAACAGGGCAGATCCATATTTTGTCTTAAGATTTTGTTGTAACTTGAGAAAACTTTGTGCATGTCTTATTTTTTAGGTTTAAAAGTTGGGGATGACAAAGCTTGGTAATGGTTTTAAAAATTATTGATTTGTTATATTGATTTGTTAGGCCTACTATCATTATTATTTTAACACCTTAAACATGAACATAAACAACATAACTTTTTGGGATTATTGACAATTTTTTGTTTTATTTAGAAACTAAACGTTTTACCTGCTCTATACCAGGCTCCCTCGGTAGATAGATATGGGTGTTGAAATGTAAATTAACTATTTTAAATTTACAATAATAACATACATTATAAAATATGTTAAAAAATTTAATAAAGTCAAAAATACATGTGTATCCAACATTATAAAAATAAATATAAATGGTCATGAAATATGGTTGAGGCTGGGGAAAGTAGTTGTATATTAAATTGGATAATAGTGTTCCATAGTAGTGGATAATAGTAATCTAGTAACTTCTATTTTCTTGAAATGGGTAGCCATGTATCGCTAAGCATGGCTAATTTTTCTTTTACTTTTCTTTTTCCATAATTTTCACCACGAGATAATAATCCTATCTTGTCATCATAGATTTGGGTCGGTAGTGTGTGCAGCCATTGCTTAGCTCTTGATGTTTTTATTCTTTTCACCACTGATGAGTTCTTTTAATTTGTTGCTCCTGGTTCTACTGATCTACCCGGTTCCCCTTTATATTCCTTTGAACAACTGCATGTTACCTTATTAACTTCTTTATTTTTCAAGGGTGTGGTTTAGTCTTTCTTGGAAACTGTGGTTTTTATCTCGTACTTTTTTTAATACTTTATCCTAAGAAAGCCTGCCATAATGCAAGAGAAAGTTTCCATATAATATGAAAAAGTGTTAATAAGCCCAATAAAATCTTATTATCAATCATTTAAGTGATACATTAAAGTCCAAGAGGAAATACTTTCCCTTTTTTAAATCTTATTTTTTGATTGACTATTTTTAATTCATAATGCCATCTTCGGAGTCGTTTAGCCTCATAAAAAACATTTTATAAAACATTACAATTAAATGTCAATGATAAATAAATCTAAAATTCAATAAAAGTATAAAAACAGTAAAACAGGGTTTTTAAATAAGTTTATTTGCTTTACTAATATCAAACTCATTTTGTTTAAATTTTTAACTATTTTTTGGAATAAACGGGCCAACCTCCGACTAAATTTTCAATTATTAATAGAATTTATCAATATTCGTAAAATTTCTTCGAAATTTACCTACGAAATTTAGCTCATAAATTAAACAGCAGTAGATTGTGCTATATTTTCGTATACAAATTTATTTTTATATTCAAAGTGTATTATTAAGTCATACGGTACTTTAGTACCGTTATTATGGTATGTTGTTTCCATTACAGGCAACAACTATAATGAATTATTATGTTTGTGAATTAATATTTTAAGTATTTCATTAGAATTGGACTGAAACGTTCTCTTAAATTAAAACTGCAACTAAGGCAAAACAATAAGACTACAAATGGATAAAAGTTTTAACCAAACAGATTGAAATAAACTATTTTTATAAACGCATTATAACCGAAATGTAATACATGGATTTTCATGAATCGTTTTAATTTGTGTAGCTTTTCATGCACGAGCTGTTTATAAGTCCAATACGTTTGAGGCATTAAAGTTTGAAACGCGAATGTGCATGTTATGCAACGGATCAAAATAGTAATAATATTTGTGATTAAGAGTTTTTGTTATTAAATGAAAGAATTGTCTAATTAAAATAATCCACTAACCTGAGATTAAATAAACTGAAACAATAATTTTACTACAAATAATCGTCAGTACTTTAACACTTATTTATTAAGAATATTAAAGGAATTTAATTGGTGGAGCTTTACTTTTATTATTTTCCAAGATTGTCAATAAGTGGGGCTTTATTTTTATTATCTTCCAAGATTGACAATAAGTGAGGCTTTGCATATTTTATTGTTGTTCAAATTATAGTTTTCTTTACAGTATATCCTAATGTTTTCTAAAGTTTACAAATTTTTTACCAAGATTTGTTTGTCTAAAAATCGAAGTTATTTTTTGAACTATATCTGGACGTTTATAGCGCAATGTTTTCAGATAAAAGTGCAGTAGTAATAAACCAACTGTGAAGATAAGTCTTTTCGATACATCTCTGTCATAACAAACATTTCAGTCTTAAAAAATTCTTGTCATTATTGGAATTAACATTTTCAAAGTTAAAGTAAAATATACATAATAATTCTATCGTTGTTAAATTTAAATTATCTCTATTGCAATAAAATTGAGAAAATTGTACTTCATTTGCTTTAATACACAAACTATTTAAAACAAAAATTGTTATTACCAACTAAAATGTAAGAATATACCAATGTAATCCATTAAACACGTTAAAGCCAGTAAATTTTTTTGTAAAGAGCAATAAATAAGGATCTGCATAGTAAAATACACCAGCACTATCATAGTTCATGAATCACATTGGAATTCAGGGTTAATTGAGTTGAATGCATCACATAAGAGAACACACACCATGCAAATGTGACGCAAATGTAAGCATATTTATAGCTTAACTACGATCACTCGGTGGCCGGTGCAAAATTACGATTTTGTCCTAATTTCTTTTCTTGTTTGTTGTTTGTTTTGTTTAGTGCGCTAAGGACTGAGGTAAAAAGTCTCAGTGCGAGCAATGCACACTCTGTACCGTATCCAGACAGCGACCAGGGATGCTAGCTCTATTTATGACACCGTGCTTGGAATTGTTAAGACTGCCTGGTATAAATGAACTTACTACGCCACTGCGATCGAACGGAACATTTCCCACTCCGTGATAGCAATGTAGCCCTTGTATGTTTCCGGATTATACTCCATCTGTACTCATCAGACCTCTTCCTGTTGTTTCTCTAGTGAGTCCTTCGAGAAAATTCTCACGCTTTTTCTCAGTATGTACAGTACAAAGCCCTTCACTGAATTCCGCTACTTCTTCTTTTCTACGACGTTTTCAGGTGTGGTAACAATTAATCTACAGCGGACTATCGACCAAGTAAACTTTTCACTCTGAAAAAGACACTCATCTAATACTGCTAGATGTTACTTTTTTGACAAATTTATGCTTGATCGTTTTGTGTTGAATTTGAAATAGCCATTAAATAGTGTTAATATGTATTTCTTTGTTTGAATAAAAAATATGTTACGGTCTTTTGAAATAGCTAAGTTCACGTCACTCTACATTTTTTCAAGATTTTGAACCCAATTATTACATGGTTTCATAACTCAAGTTCATTTTAAAACCGTCATGTATGAGATGCGCTAAGGACTTGAATAAACTTTGCATGTTATTGAACGGATGGAAATAGTAATAATATTTGTGGTTAAAAGTTTATGTTATAAAATGCCAGAATTGACTAATTAATATAATCCACTGGTGTATGAACAATCTTCCAGTTGTAAGTTTTATAATAGTTAAGGTTTTGGTTCTCTGATGCATAAAAAATAACATGTGGCCACGTAAATACTAACTTAAATTCGCGATAGGAAGTTATAGTAAAATTATAAAGTATGTGGTACAAGTTTTAGGGATTAAATGAAGTTTGTAATAAAAATAAATATTACCTCTAAAATTTCGCAAAGTGTTAAACAAATTGTATCTGTGAACAAATTATGATTGTGATTGATGATTTGGAATAGTCCGAATGTCAACAAAATACCATGCCCCCTAAAATAAATCCCTTTAAATACACTATAGAGAAATCAACATGGTGCTTTTCGAGATATTAGCCTCAACAACAACAAAAGATTTGATTTAAAATGGAACTAAAATATAATTTACTTTAATTTAACCATTAATTATATATCATTTACTTTAAATACTTTAATACACTTTTTTGCATTGCCTGCGAAATGTGATAGACCCGCAGGATTATATTAATTGAATATGACTAAGTTCTATAGTACCGTTAATATACCCAGTTCACTTCGATCAGAATTTATATAAACCACAAATCATAACCGTAAATAAATCTATATTTTAATAACAAATGATTGTAAGTGTATTTTAATATGTTCAGTGAAGTCATTGCCAAATAATTTTTTTTGTGATGTAATGAAGTAGGATTCTTTTATTACTAAGAATAATTCTGAATTAGTTATTTATGATTCTTCTACAGGTAGGATTCTTAAACTATGTTGAAATTCCCTAATAATAATTTGCCTGTTTTTGACTTTCTTATATTGAATGGCTTTTTAGGGTTGACTCGAAATTTGTTGCGCGCGTAAGGCTACCCTGTAGTGTTGGACTCCTACTAAAAACTAAGTAGATTACCCATTAAAGAAATTCCATTTCTCTTTCGATCACTAGCGTGGAATTGCTTATTGCATTGCATCAGCATTAAGCCGACTTTTGCTTTCGCTCTTAAGGGCTCACTCTGAATCCAGCCGTTCAATTAGCCCAGTGAATAAAGGGTTTTTATCGAAACTAAATGGTGATGGAGAGTCGCAGTCGATGGATTGCGAGACTAATCAAGCAGGTCCAACCCTGGGTGGAACGGCGGCATGGTGAGGTGGACTACTTCCTTACCTAATTCTTGTCGGGTTGTGACAATTTTTAGTCGTACCTGCACAAGATGGGCAAGACCAATTCACGTAACTGCAAGTTGCCCGGGCGTTCCCGACAACATTGTTCCTTTGTTCACGCTGGGAAGGACACTCCTGGAGGCCTCATAACCTCTAGTAGATACTCTCGGTGGATCTCGATCTACCAGACACTGTTCGAGTGTGAGGGACAGCTAGGGCTGCTGGTCGCTTCCTCCAAAAAGTAATCTGATCCAAAAACACCGATTTAGACAGGATTGCTGTCTAGATCTTTTCAATATTTAGCCCAGTAAATAAACGACAAAAATTACCCTTTGTCACAACTAATTGGTGGAAAGGTGGTTTTTATATATGTGATAGAACCACATAAGATGTGTATTTTCCCAAAAGTCCCCGCTTCTCCCCCTTGAGCTTTCCCCCCAACTCCCTCCAAACCTGGTAATAACAGTAGTTCGCTTTATTGGCCATAGACCGAATATTACTTAAGCTATCGTGTTGGAATTTTTTTTAGATTATTTGAAATTAGTTTCTCTACAACTTTTGTACTAAAGTATTTTTTCTGAAACCAATATTGAAAAAGATATGAAATTAAAACTTAAACTTAAAGTAAAAGTTAAACTTTAGAGTACACAATTTTATTTTCCCCTAAATACATTTGTTATTAACCATAATACGCATACATGTTTTGAACAAAAGTTTTAGTATATTTCTTAAGGTTTAAAAATATATTATTGGTTTGTCATCTGAGTGTACTGATATAGAGTGAGACGACGGCAAAAAGAGCGCGTGCGTGCAACTTGAACACCTCCCCGCCGCCCAGCGCGCCTCGTATTATTTTTTTTATAGTCGGTGCGTTGCTCCTCAGTCGGTATCACTCAGTTCTCAACTGTTAGACACATGTTAAAATAAAATTACATGTGTCCAAATGGAATATTTTTATTTAACCCGGAAGGAGCCTTGGTCTTTAAAACCAACTGGTGTGCCAATTCAGAATTTCGTAATGCCAGTTGGTTACTTTTTGGGTTTTGATGTGGTTTAATTTTATTGACTGCTTTGAGTGCAAAACAGTCTTCAAAATTTTGGTTGTGGTGAACAGCGTGGTTATAAATTGGTTTCCTAATATATTTGTGAACCACATCAAAACGATGGCCAGTCATACGTACTCGGAGGGAGTTCGATGTTTGGCCAATGTAATCTTTAGGACAGTGTTTACAAGATAGTTGGTAGATCACATTGTTTGTTTCACAAGTTGATCTACCAACTACAGGGTAAACTCTGTTTGTCACACTACTTTTGAAGTCAGTGGACGTACTCATAATTTTGCAAATGCCACAACGTGGTTTGTGGCATGGTTCACAGCCGTGATTATTTTCCAAATCATTTTGTGGCCTGGAATTTAGAATTTTGGGTTTCACCAACATATTCTTTAAATTTTGTGGCCTCTTGAAAACGACACGAGGTGGTCTTAAAAATAAATTTTCGGTTGAGGTCGAGGATTTTAAAATATTGAATGCTGCCTTCATTACACTGTTTATTTTTTGAAGCCCAGGAAAATATTCTGTGATAAACTTTGGATCATTTTTGAAATTTGAACTTGTGATTGCATTTTTAGGGTTTTTGAACTGATTACTTAACAATTTTTGAGGATATCCTCGATTGATAAAGGCAGAGTTCAATTTTGATATATAATTTTCAAAATCAGAGCTGTCGCTACAGTAGGATTTGGCTCGAATGGATAGACTTTTTGGAATGGATTTTTTCATGTACATGGGATGACAACTCTGATAATGCAGATACTGCATTTTGTTTGTTTCTTTTACATGAATTTTAGTTTTAATTTGGTTTTCATCAATAAAAACGTCAACATCCAAAAACGTTACTGTACTAGTAGAATAGCTCCAGGTAAATTTCAAACAACTTTTTATCTAATAGACTTTTTTCACCTCTTATTTGGCTAAGATATAAAATCTTTCTGATTTGGCAGCATGGCATGGATAGCCTGAAACAATTTTTACAAGAACTAAATCAATTTTGTTGTTTAATTCTTTATGTCTGAAATCATTGAAAAATGGAATTGGCCTACCTACACCCTTTCGAACTTTATTTGACAATACAAGTAAACCACCTTTGTGTCAAGAAAAACCTTGTCTGGCTGAGCTTTTTAACTTGCCAAAACCTAGGGAGAAAATCTCTACTTTCATTCCCCCTAAAAATTTAAGTTCTGATGCTTCACTCGAAACTCATATTGAAAATTTATCAAGTTACACCCCAAACCAAAATGAACAATCAGTTTTGATGAAAGGGCTTACCTTTTCACCCACACCAAGGTTCAACCACATCAAATTAGTTACTGATTCAATACTGATACGATAATAAACATAATTTATCATTTTTAATAGTACTTTATACTTATACCAATGGTTACGGTTGTTAATTTAAACAAAGCAAAAAAATAAAAATAAAAAGCTATACATCCGTCAATACGTAATTTATCTTAAAACAAAAGAATGTTTAGAAAATGTTGGGTGCTGGTCATCATGGTCAACTTCTTTTTTACTGATCTTGATTTTCCTACCTACTGTTCCTTATCTTTTCATATTTTTTTTAATAATCTGTTTAATTTAAACCAAATGTTTTTATTTATTTTTCATTCATTGTTCTCTTCTTGGTTCCCACAACCTTTTGTCCTTTGCACTAAACATTTAAATAATAATTTCGCTATGCTCCCAAGGCCCTTGAATTTAAAAACCATTTTTAATTATAATCATACTATATAATTACCAGTGTTAAATTTATTGCAAGACAGACATTAAAAGACTAGTGGGACATATCAAAGCAACAAGCATGTGTCACGATTCCAAGGAGTCCAAGGAATGTCGAAGAAGCTGGTAAAACCTGGAAAATGTGGAACATGTCAACGTAAGTGATTTCCAGAGACTTTATGTTTTCCTTGAACTTAACAAAGTGCAACTTTAACATTGGTAATTTATGTTACAATAAGATACTCAATTGAATTATGTGTCCCTGATCATTAATATGTGATAACTAATTTTCAAAATGTTCAATGTTCTTTCTTTGATTCAATTTTTTTCTAAACCTTTCAATTTTTACGCAATAAATCAATTTTACTGAATTTTGGCTCCAAATACTGAGTCTGGTCCTTCACCCTTCTATTATTTTAAATCCTCCAGCTTAGGGCCATACAGTACATTTTTTTGGTCCTTCGAGCCGGATCATAGAATTACAGCCTACTAATTACAGTCCTCAACTTATCTTTGTCCATTTTCTGTCCATTTCACCATATTTTATCTTTTATCCCTTCATGTCTGACCGCACCTAGCATACCTAGCATATTTCAGCAGCATGCCAAAAACAAGGACTTTGGATTTCAAGCCAAGCACCTACAACCGGTTAACATCACTAATTAGATCCCGATTTGAGGCGTTAAAACCACTGATAAACGCAATTCAAGATCAACCAGGTAATGTCACCAGTTTGCAAATTAAGACGCTTAAAGGGTATGCAACTGAAATACAGCTTAGGTATGATGATTTTGAATCAATTGTCAATTGCGCTCTTTCTTACGATGAAGACGACGCTGTACCTGATGATCAGTTATCTGCCGATCAAACGGAAATATCTGACTCGTACAACTATTTAATGTCGATCATATCGGATATAACTGAATCAAATGACAAAGCAACTGAACTGTCAGTTAATTCTGCATCCGCATCTAGTATCGTTGGCAATTGCGCAGCCCGCCTCCCAAAGCTCGAGTTGTCCAAATTCAGTGGCGACCATGCTACTTGGACCACTTTTATTAACCTTTTCAACACAACCATTCATGACAACCCAACTTTAACTAAGGTTATTAAATTTCAATATTTATTAACTGTTCTTCAGGCGAAGCCCTTAACTTGGTGCGAAACCTTTCCTTGACAGACGCAAATTATGACGTAGCATACAACATTCTCACTGATCGTTATCAAAACGATCGCAGACTGCAATTACTTCACATTAACCGAGTATTGGACCTTCCAGAGATCTCCAGTAAAAACATCCCGGGAATCAGGCATTTTGTAAATAGCTATACTGAAAATGTCCAGGCACTAACAGCAATTAAGTGTGATGTTACTGGATCTAATCCGTTTCTGGTAGGTGTTCTTTTACGTAAACTAGACTTAGAATTAAGGAAAAAGCTCGAAACAAAACGTGATGTGACTGAATCTAATAAACATACCTTGCCAACCGTTGACGAAATTATTGAGTTTCTCAACAGCGAATGCAACAAACATGAAGACGCAATTTGTTCTCTGGGAACACGCTTGCACGACCTTCACGTTTCTCCCAATCGAGCTAAGCTGAGCCATTCACAGGGTTCAGGGCGAAAACAGTCTGTAGCTTCAACAGCGTCCAATTCTAATCAGTCATTGACATGTGGTTGTTGTGACTTGTCTGATCACCGGACTTTTGCGTGTCCTACACTTTTGTCAAAAGTTCCCCAAGAACGTTTTAAACTCATAAAATTGCGTCACCTTTGCATTTCATGTTTAGGAAAACATGATATTAAGGCATGCAAATCCCAATCTACGTGCAAAGTTTGTCACAAGCGCCACAATACTCTCTTGCATTTCCCTTCTGACAGTTCAAGCACTAAGTCCAAACAGCTCTCAGGTAACATTCGTTCCGATGCTCATCAGTCTGCATCCAATGGCGCTTCTGAAAATATTCAGCATTCCAAACCGGTTAGTACTTTATGTTCTCACAACAGTGACAAAAGTAGTACCGGTAACAGACAAGTAACAGTGTTGTTAGGGACTCTATTGATTAATGTTCGCACAGGCACTGGCAACGTCCAAACATTTCGAGCTCTCTTGGACACAGGTAGTATGTCAACTCTCATAACCGAACGTGCCGTGAACTTACTTGACGCCAAACGCTATGCGTGTAACGTTCAAATTGTGGGCATCAATCAACAGGTATCCAAACCCAAGGGGCAGATTTATGGGACAATTGAAACTTTGTATGGAGTTCCCATAGTCTCTAATCATAACATGGTGATTTTGGACAGGTTGACTACGCATTTACCAAGGGTTCCAGTGTCACGTGAGGTCATTGAAGTGGCGCAGCAGTATCAACTTGCAGATCCTAACTTCCATAGCCCGAATCGAATCGATGTGATATTGGGAGCCTCTGTTTGCCCGCATGTATTTACAGGTCATCCGATCAATTTGGGTCCTGATTTGCCACATATTATTCACTCTCCATTTGGTCACATTGTCATGGGCACTTCTCCATGTGCTCCAACATCATCTTTCGCCTCCCACCATACAACCACTCATAGCGTGTGCTTTCATTCATCCGCTCCCGATGATGATTTACATGACGCCATTCAACGATTCTGGGTACAAGAAGATGTACCATCTCATAATAAACAATCTCTCGAAGACAAAGCATGTGAACGTCTTTTTTCTGAAACGCACATGCGAGATGACAGCGGCCGGTACATCGTCCGTCTTCCATTCAAGGACTCTCATCCTAATTTAGGCGCATCTCGTACCAATGCCGAGATAAGATTGAAAGCAATGGAACGTAAGTTCTCAAATAACGAACGTTTCGCTTCAATGTATCGTGATTTCATGTCAGAGTACATAACACTCGGTCATATGTCAGAATGTGACGATCCATCATCCTCTGTAGTTCATTACTATTTACCACATCATGGAATTTTAAAGGAATCAAGTTCAACTACCAAATTAAGGACTGTTTTTGACGCCAGCAGCAAGTCCAGTTCAGGGTTTTCATTGAATGACCTTCTTATGACTGGTAATCGTCTTCAGACCAACATCGCAGACTTACTGATTCAGTTTCGCCGTCATCATATAGTCATTTGTTGTGATATCAAACAAATGTATCGGCAAATTCTCATCCATCCTGATGACAGAAATTTCCAGTTGATTTTATGGAGATCCAATGAAGATCAGCCAGTTAAATCATTTCAACTAAACACTGTCACTTATGGTGTAAGTAGTTCACCATATCTCGCAATCCGTACGTTACATCAGTTAGCAACGGATGAAGGTCATGACTTCCCAGAAGCATCGCATGCATTACTCCATCATACATATGTCGATGATATTATTACTGGTGCCGATTCCATTCAGGAAGCTCGTATTTTGCAAGATCAGTTACAAGGATTACTAAAACGCGGAAGTTTTGAGCTCCGTAAGTGGGTGTCAAATTCCGACCAACTTTTGCAACACTTTCCAGACGACCATAGAGAACCGCCTAAATTCATTTCTAGCTCGAATGTTCCTCACTTCACAATATTAGGACTTCATTGGTCACCGCAGACTGATACATTTTCATACAGTGCACAAGGAATAAAACCATGCCGAACCACTACTAAACGTACGGTTTTGAGTGCAATTGCTCAGATCTACGATCCATGTGGGTTTTTGACTCCATTCATAATGATAGCCAAATGCTTCATGCAACTTATTTGGACATTAGGTTTGAATTGGGACACATCACTTCCTTCAGAAGTTCAAGATCATTGGACACGCATTATCACTGAAATTCCTTGTTTATCACAAATCAGTATACCACGTTCACTAAACCTAAATTCGACACATAAAATAGAATTGCATGGGTTTTGTGACGCTTCAGAGCGTCACAAAACAGTTGAATGCAGCAGTCATTGTGAATGCAGCAGTTATTTATTTCAGGAATGAAAGTCCCGATTACAAGGTAACTACCTACTTAATCGTGGCTAAGAGTCGAGTAGCGCCATTAAAGAAGGTGACAATCCCTCGTCTTGAATTGTGTGCAGCACATCTGTTGTCAAAACTAGTAACTCACGTTGTCAGCTTATTCCCCGACCTAATCAAACCAGCAAACATTTGGTTGTGGAGTGATTCCACTGTCACTCTCACTTGGATCAAGACACCTCCATACCGGCTCAAAACTTACGTTGCTAATCGGGTTGCTCAAATCCAAGAAGTCACATCTCCAGAACGGTGGCATCACATTCCGTCACAGGACAACCCTGCGGATTGTGCATCCAGAGGATTACCATTATCTCAATTAATCAACCATACTCTATGGTGGAACGGACCCCCATGGTTATCACTCCCCACCACAGATTGGCCAGTCATTGACATTGGTAACGTATCTGACGACACGTTATTGGAACTTAAGTCTGATCCTCTACCCATTTTGGTCACAACACCTCAAGAGGAATGGCCAGTGTTGTTCCAATATTCGTCTTGGATTAAACTTGTACGCATCGTGGCATGGATTCTCCGGTTCATTCACAATTGTAAAAATCCCATTCACCAAACCGGTCATATCACTGTCACTGAACTCAACTCAGCTAAACTCAAAATCTATTTTTCGGTACAACAAAGTGTATTTCATAATGAGTTTCACGACATAGTTCAAGGTAAAGCACCTGCCAAACTACGGCATCTCAGTCCATTCATTGACAGCCATCAACTGATACGAGTCGGAGGTCGACTACGCAACTCGTCTTTGACGTATGACGCTAAACATCCTGTGTTACTTCCAAAACAACATCATGTTGTCAACCTACTTATCGATTCACTTCATTTTACTCACCTTCACGCAGGCCCACAACTTGTACAATCCTTACTCACTCAAGAAGTATGGATTCTTAATGCGAGGAATGTCATACGATTACGAGTACACAAATGCATAACTTGTCATCGGCTTCGCAACACAAATGAAACTCCATTAATGGCTGACTTACCTGCAGTTCGGACATCGCCATCTAAACCATTTGCTTCAACTGGTGTTGACTACTGTGGTCCCTTCCCAGTCAAAGTTGTCAATCTGCGATTCGCTAAGACTGTTAAGGTTTATATTTGCATCTTCATTTGCATGGCGACCAAAGCCACTCACATCGAAGTGGTCACAGATTTAACTACTGACGCATTTATCGCTGCACTCACTCGGTTTATCTCGAGACGTGGACGATGTTCTGATATCTTTTCAGACTGCGGGACGAATTTTATTGGGGCTGATGCAGCATTACGCAAGATTGTAAAGACTACTATCACTAGCAAAAGGGCTCAATCAGATATTCAGGCATTCACTTCAGCTCTATCAGTTCGGTTTCATTTCAACCCACCAGCGGCACCACATCACGGTGGCCTTTGGGAAAGAGCAGTCCGCAGCACTAAACATCACCTTATCAGAGTCATGGGAAATAACATCTTGACGTTGCCTGAATTCATGACCCTAACAACACGCATCGAAGCAACGCTCAACTCTCGCCCACTTACTCCTATTTCCAATGATCCCAATGACTTGTCAGTATTAACACCCGGACACTTTCTCACAGGAGCTCCTCTCGTTGCACTCCCTGAGACTAATTTAACTACCATTCCAACAAACAGACTAAAACATTGGCAAGTCGTCCAGCAATATGCACAACTTATTTGGAAAAGATGGAGTCGGGAGTATTTACATACGTTACAACAACGTACTAAATGGACTTCTGATAGACCAAGCTTGAAAGTAGGAGATTTGGTATTAATGAAGACCAATACAACTCCACTACATTGGCCACGGGCTCGAATCATTGAGACATTTCCTGGGTCAGATAGCATTGTGCGAGTGGTAAAGATAAAAACTCAAGATGGAACCTACGTTCGACCGGTGACACAACTGTGCCTCCTTCCATTGAATGAAGACCACTAGTTGAAGTACAGGAGTACTTCAAGGAGGCCGGTATGTTGGGTGCTGGTCATCATGGTCAACTTCTTTTTTACTGATCTTGATTTTCCTACCTACTATTCCTTATCTTTTCATATTTTTTTTAATAATCTGTTTAATTTAAACCAAATGTTTTTATTTATTTTTCATTCATTGTTCTCTTCTTGGTTCCCACAACCTTTTGTCCTTTGCACTAAACATTTAAATAATAATTTCGCTATGCTCCCAAGGCCCTTGAATTTAAAAACCATTTTTAATTATAATCATACTATATAATTACCAGTGTTAAATTTATTGCAAGACAGACATTAAAAGACTAGTGGGACATATCAAAGCAACAAGCATGTGTCACGATTCCAAGGAGTCCAAGGAATGTCGAAGAAGCTGGTAAGTAGTGGGGAATGGCTACAGTTGGCCCAGGTCAAGGTCAGGCGGTTGTAAGTGTTGTAGGGGTAGTAGCGGCTGGGGTTTTTTTGACAGTGATGGGTGGGTTTTGGAAGTGGGTCAAGGTCATCCGGAGGGGTTTTTAAAAAAGGTGAGCCCCGAGGGGTTAGATTGAAGGTGGGTAAAAATTTATTTAATCAAAGAAAAGTAGTGGTTTTATTTGAGGAAGCGTTGGAGTGTTGTTTACTGGCGATGGAGTGGTAGATGCCAAAGGTGATAGCGATGAGAAGATAAAAACATACTATCCACAGTACGCATTTGAATAGTCGTAAAAGCTGAATCATTTCTTGTTGATTCTTTGTTTCTAATTGTAGTCTGTTGATTTCGAGTTTGAGTTTATCCTCTTCCAATTGTGACGTAAATGAAAAATCATCCATCATCTTCGTGTATTAAATGTATGCAGGTAAAAATTGGAGCGGTGTTGATGGTGAGAAAGTTGGCGATGAAATGAGAAACAGAGATAGGGACAGGTTATATATTACTGTAAAAATAGTGGGGGGTAAAGAAAATAATTGTAGTCGACTAAACATCATTATTAGCTGTGTCGGGTGTTGCAGCTTTGGAAGATGGAAGACTATTATCTGGCAGCTGTAAAACTTCGACGTCTTCGCTTTCCATGTTTTCGTAATCAGAAGAATTGTAGGAAACTTCCACAGTGATAGTAATGGTGTTATTTGGAGTGTTTATTAGATCACTTAAAATTTGAAAAATATTTTGTAAGTCTTCCTGTGATTGAATAAGAAAAGTACATTTACTTGTTGTTAAAGGAGAGGAGCTCATTGTTCGGAAGTTGGCAAACAAATGGTGAGCGATGGTCAGAGGGTCGCTTATATGTGGGCAAAGGTGGTGGAGGGGGAAGTAGAGGGGTGGGGGTGGTAGAGTGGTGGGGGAAGGATGATATAATCATATGCGAACCGGCGGCCAGAGCATTTTGCCGTAAAATCCCATTTGGGTAGGTTATGGGTGGTGTGTAGAAATAAGTATTAGCTGTAATATAAATTAGAAACACTAATAATTTTTATAAATTAAATATTAAATTTATATTTAACCAGAGCTTGCATTTCTTGTTCCTCGTCGTTTAATTCAACAATTTTAACACCATTAGTTGTCTGTTCCTCTTCCTCTGCACTTTGCGACGATGAAGACATGGAGGTGGCAGAAGAAGATGATGAGGATGAAAATATTTTGGTAGGATTGACGTATTGCACTGTGATGTTGATCCATCTTAAAGGATAGTTAGTAGTGGGAAAAAGCCACTTCTAAACCGGAAGTGACGTCAGCTGCCAGGGCAGCTGCAGGGGTCAGATGGTGTCAGCTGCCAGGGCAGCTGCAGGGTGCAGATGGCGAGAGCATATGCCCTGAATTTGAAGTAGAATTGGGCATGAATTAAGAGTTAGTTGAAAACTGAAATTCAACTGTGTTAACTAAACTCTAAAAGTTGAACAAAAATTAAGAGTAAGATGAAAACTGAAATTCAACAGTTATAACTGGGGGCCTGGAAAGTATGTCAAGGTCATCCAGAGTAAGTTTTAAAAAAGCCTACCCAACTACCACCAGAAATAGTTCAAAGTTGAACTAGTTGGTGATAGTGGGATAATTAATTCATTCGTGCCATGGGAGAGGTGTTTATTGTTTGAAAGTTGGCGATTGAATGAGAAGCGCCGCCTAGGGAGAGGGCTTATAAAATGGCAACCTTCTCCCCACCACCCCTTCCCCCACTCCTTTAGACCAATAACCGGTCGCCGACTCTATGTGGTGAAACTGAACTAGACATTGCGGCCGCCATGGATAAGTCTAACCTCAAACCTTAGCTTAGCTGAAGAGAATAGAGGAGCATGAAGTAGGAATTGTGGTGACAGCGCTTATATGAGGAATAGTAGGGGTAAAATAAAAAAACTTGTTGAACACAGTCGATAGGTGTAACAAGTTCAAAGTTGTTGAATTGTAACATAGAATGCAAAATGTTGTAAATAACATTATCATCAACATTAACCTGCGAAGTCTTTGAGTATAATGGGTTAAAACTGT
Source organism: Neoaliturus tenellus (assembly GCA_030545055.2). Classification (NCBI taxonomy): domain Eukaryota; kingdom Metazoa; phylum Arthropoda; class Insecta; order Hemiptera; family Cicadellidae; genus Neoaliturus; species Neoaliturus tenellus. Next base: position 208,009,302 of record CM061531.1, read on the forward strand.
ACTTCTTTCTAACTCTATTTAAATTAGTTTTACACTTTGAAATTGAAGGTTTAGAAGTACTTCGTAATATGTGTTGTGTTCGCAAAAGCTTTAATTTTAAACATTGTGCACTCATCATAACCGATGTGTTAAGTTTAGAAGTTAAAATAAGACTGAGATATAAAATGAAGTGTAAAAGAAATTGAAACAGAAAGCCAGAGTAGTAATTTTATAGGTTAGAATTTACGAAGGCTATTCCATGGATAATTCTAACCTCAAACCTAGTAAGTGAAGTAGTCATAACATAAAACTAACGAGAGATGATGACCGAGCGGATGCGAGGCAATGAATGTTTGTAGCGCGATAAACTACCCACCTTTATAGAGGCAATAACTCCAGCCAGATGGCGGCAGATGGCAAGCAAATGACTGGTTGACCGACTTTCACCTGAGTAGTAAGAGAAGTAGGGTTCTGTGTCTATCCCTACTCCTTGGGGTCAATGACCGACCGGAAAGGTCAATGACCCCCCCCCCCCTCCCCCCCCCCTCCCCCCCCCGAAAAAATGGAGCCCCCCCCCCTTCCCCCACTCCTTCCCCCACTCCTTCCCCTACTCCTCCAGGTCAATGGCCGGTCACCACCGGTTGTTGACTTTATGTGGTGAAACCAGACTAAATATGGCAGCTGCCATGGATAATTCTAACCTCAAACCTGCTGCGCATGCAACAAGTTCTCCGGATCGGAATGAGTCTATGCTATGCGCATGCGCCTAGTCCTGTATTACTCACTTTAGCGCTACTGCACATGGATAATTCTAACCTCAAACCTTGGATTTGTGTTGTTGCGCATGCGCCGCTCCCCACTCCTTTGCCTTCCTTTTACACTGGTGCGAACTGGACTGGATTGAACACTGTACTGGAGTGAAACAACTTCCCCCACTACTCGAGAATCCGAGGAGCAATACGAGCCTGATCTTAGCGTCAGTCGTCAACAAACTTTCATAGCGAAAGGTTGTTGGCGACTCAGCAAGAGGTTTCAAATATATAGTAGGCCTATATATATTTGAACTTCTTCTACTACGTTGCGTTTTTTAATGCAATGTGGTATGTGTGTGTGTGTGTGTGTTTAGTTTTAAGTTGTATTTAATTTAAGAAATAATTTGCGCATTGCGATGTTAGTTATAAGTTGGGTTTAGCATTAAGGTGTATTAATTTTAAGAGGTGTTTAGCATTAAGGTGTATTAATTTTAAGAATAATGAAGGTATTTGGTTGTGTTGAATTATTTGGTTTTTAATAATGATGTGTTGTTAGTTTTAAGTGTTGATATTAATAATTTATGTCGTTGTTTTGCCTTTCAGCTAGATGTTAGGGGGTAGATTAACTGTAAATTCAGAAGTTCAGTTGAACTTCACTTAGAAGGGGTGGGACATCCGCAAATTGCGGACTAGGTTTTTTGCATTTTGTTTAGGAATATGATGGGTGGGATTAGTTTGGGTGGGGTTAGAGTTGCGTTTCTGCATTAGGTGTTCCAGTTTCCCTTGGAATTCATGGTTACGGTAGACCCGGACCGGACCGTTACGGTAGACCCGGACGGTCCAAACAAAATTGCGTCGATGTCCCTTGCAGAACGTAACTAGTGGGTTGGGAGTGGGAACCGTTAGGCAAACAGGGTGGTGGGAACAGTATTACTGTTCCCATCACCTTGGATCATTATAAATCTTGAATGACCTTGACCCACTTTTGGAAGGGTCAATGACCCCCCCCCCCTCCCCCCCCCTCCCCCCCCCCGAAAAAATGGAGTCGATTCCCCCCCCCCGCCCCCCCCCCGAAAAAATGGAGTCGATTCCCCCCCCCCTTCCCCCACTCCTACCCCCACTCCTTCCCCCACTACTCCGGGTGAACGACCGGTCATGACCTGAAAAATTAAAATGGCTATAGCTTGATAACGGATTGACGGATTTGGACAAGCGATACATCATTGAAAAGGTCTATATAAGACAAACATTTTGGTAAAAGAAGAATTTGGTTATCTTATTTTAGTCAAAAGTTATGCGAATTATTTTAAATAAATACCTTCTCTTTTCCCTTTTCCCCCACCTCCCAGGTCAATAATCAGTCTCGGCCAGCTGCTACCCCTCTCATTTGCATATTGTTATAAAAGACGCACCGACTGCGGCTAACATTTCATTCTGATTCCAGACGTTACGCTGCGAACTTGGAGCCACAACCATGTCATCTCTGCCAACTACAACTTCTACTTTAACTTCTACTTCAACTTCTACTACGGCTGTTACTGCACCAAAGAAAACTCTTCGTCTGAAAAATCCTCCTGACTGGTACAAGAAGCAACTTGGATCCAAACCTTCAACTTCTGGCAATATTCTTCCGCCTATCAAGACTTCTAAACTTCGAAGCATTTTTTCACCGCCTTCGCCTTCTACTTCGCTTTCAAACGACTCCACACCGCCATCAACCATCATGCCGCCTCCACAGAAGCCAGCTCCCCGTCTTAATACCCCTTCATTTAAAACTTTGCTTCATAGTCTTAGTACACCTATCATTCCACTGTCACCATTGCCTCCTACCCCACCACTTACTATGCCTGAAGACCACACCTATCATAAAACTAAATCCACTAAGCCTACTCCTAAACCTGCTCCTAAGCCTGCTCCTTCAGAGCAATTTCAATTATTATAAGAAGAGCGTCGTAGGGCATTTAGCCGTCCCACTACTTGCCCTGAAGTGCTCACTAGGGGAATTAAGAAAGGATCAGCTTGTGGGAGGAAATGTGTTAAAAATGAAAGTTTTTGCCGTGTACATATCGTGAAACATATTTCTGAACCACAACTGACAGAAATCCCCACCGTTGAAGACGATCCTAAAATAATATCCGTCAGAGGAGAGAGGCTTAAGAAAGGTTTGAAATATTTTTTTCTAAGTGTTGTTGACCACCAACACATTTTGGCAAAATGTAACGGCTTAAAATATAAAATTAGAGTTTGTGAGAATTTGTGTAAAGAGAAGAGATTTAACACTTTAGATTCTCAAGACTTTCTCCTCAGGGATAAAAAGGATCGTATTACAAGGTGGGGGCGTAAACAGTAAATTCACTTAGTTTTTTCCAAATTGTTGCTTAAAAAATAATGGGGGAGAAACACAATGCGTTATAGCGTTGTGTTTCTCCCCCATTATTTTTTAACACTCTAAGTCCCGTGACCTACTAACCTACTTCCATTTGAGTAGTAAGAAAAGTACTTCCCCCACTCCTTTGGGTCGATGACCGGTTAAGGTCAGCTCTTACCCCTCATTTGCATACTGTTATAAAAGCGGAGCGAGCGTTGGTCACTCCTTCATTTTGCTTCTACACGCCGCTCTTGTTGTTTCGTCTCTGCTGTTTACAATATTACCTACTTCAAAATGCCTCCTCATGTGAATGACCATATTAATTCTTCCAAAATTTCCGATGTTTTTCTACAACCTGAAGACATTTTAAATAATGATAGTGAGAGTGAGGATGATGATGATTATACTGTTGAACTTAGTGAAGAACGTAAGGTTATAGCAATTGATCCACAATTTCCATTTGATACAATAGAAAAGTTTATAGTTGAAGCTAATAAATGGTTAAATTTAGGATGTTATGTACGAATTGACTCTTTTATATTGTATGGTGATAGTCATTCTTTCCTTGTCACACCAAATGACAGAGACCGCATGTTGCAGTGGGCACAATCTATGATGGAGTGCTATGAACAAGGTGTGGACACTGGCGGCTATTTTCTTGCACAACTAGTGTAATAACAAATTACCCTTCCCCCCATGTAGTGAAAAAGGAAAAGAAATATTAGGAATCTAATTATAATACTTCCTTCCACATATAAAGAAGAGGGGGAAAGGAGTGGGGATTATAAAGTGGTGGGGGAATGTGTATAAATGCAGGTTGTTTGAAGAGACTTTTATTATTATTGTGGCTTTAGCAGAAACAACATGGAGTTTAAATCTGCAGCAAAAATAAGGAATAATATAATAAAGAAAGAAATTCGCAAGAAAGAAAAGATTGAACTTATAAAATTACAACTTATAATACCTTCCATTGAAATTGGATGTAGCAAACTAAAGACTTTGGTGAAAACTAACGAATATTTATTACAATTGCTAAAAACAATCGAAGAGTTGAAGAGAAAGAATGGACATTCTACATAGTAAAATTTGAACATTTTAATATAAATAAGTAAACTGAAAAAAGTAGATGTAGAATAGAGAGCGAGGAATAGATCACTTTGTGGTAATGGACTAACATGCCACTTAGTGCTCTATTCCTCGTTCTCGCGTTAAAATTGGATTACCTTGACCTATTTGTTCGACTGTTAGAATTTGGTTAACACTGTTGAATTTCAGTTTTGAACTAATGTTTATTCTTGTTCAAATGTTAGAGTTTCTTAACACTGTCGAATTTTAGTTTTGAACTAACTTTTAATTTATGCGAATTTTTAGTTCAACTCTAGTTAATTTATGTGCAAATTTAGTTCAACCAAGTGCCTGTGCTCTAGCCATTTCCACCCTAACATTTGTTTTTTCAACATCTGTCCCATAACATCTGTCCTAATAGATGTTTGGAGGGCAGGTGTTTGGTTTTAAAAGTAACTAAAATTAGTTGGGTGGGGGAAAGTTAGTTAAAGCTTGAATATAAAGAAGTATATACTAAAACTCCAATGGGAATAAAGAACATGAATGAACAATTAGTTTGTAGAAGGTTAATATTTTTATTTAAAAAGTTTGATTTCCTTGTATAGTGAAGAAGATGAAATAGTGGTGGGGGGACCGTTATAAAACGAGGAACGCGAGAGCCCATTTCATTTCTTGGCAAAATTTCGAAGAGTAAACATCTCAACATGTATCGTTGCGATAAATGTTCGGAATCGTTTCACGATGAAATTCTATTAGACTGTCATAAAGAACTAATTCACAACAACCCAGAAGAAAAACAAGAACAACAAGAACAAGAACAACAAGAAGAACAAGAACAAGAACAAGAACAAGAACAAGAACAACAAGAAGAACAAGATGAAATAACAGCAACATCTTCAACTACTTTACCGAATCTACAAGTATTTGCATTACCCGGTAAAGTAGTAATGCATCATAAGATTCAAAATGAAAACTTGAAGCTAGAAGAATTTATTAGAGAAGCAAAACCAATCGTAAGTAAAATTTTAAAAGAAGAATTGAAAAGATTAAACTTTCTTAAATTTGGTTTACTACTAGAAGCTATGTTTATAAATGTACAAGAAGAATTATCACCAAGAGGATTCATAACAAAAAACCGAACCATTATGGAAAGTTCAAACATTGATTCAATAATAGAAAATTGTATAGAAGAAATATTAACAAAAATTCAGGAACACGAAGGAAGAGGATCCGGATGGAGTCTTACAAGTATTGAAGTATTAGATATAAGAGTTCACAAACATGGATATGGACTAATGGGATCTAGTTACATTCCTTTACCAAAAAGAATTGAAAATACAAAATCTTGTGTTAATGTTAAAAATGAAGACAATGAATGTTTTCGTTATGCAATGACAGCTAAATTTGTACCACCACTTCATGTGAATAGACCTAACCAAGAATATGAAAATCAAAGATTTAGATACAATTTTCAAGGAATCACTTATCCTGTATCACTGAAAGATATATCAAAATTTGAGAAGAAAAATCCTGGTACGTCTATCAATGTTTTTGCATTAGATAGTTCAAACAAAGTGTATCCTTTACGTATTGCAAAAGAAGAGCTACCAGATCATACGGATTTACTACTACTAACGCGAGGAGATGTGTCTCACTATGTGTACATAAAGCAATTTGATCGTCTTGTTAATAAGCAGCTTTCTAAAGATCGACACAGAAAGTTAATTTGCAAGAGATGTTTCAATTTTAAACGAGATGGGCTACACTCAAGAGAATGGTTACAAGAGCACAAAAGATTATGTAACAATAATTATGAAGCAAAGATTATTTTACCTTCGGAAAGCAGAGCATTTGTTACATTTGAAAAGGTTCATCATCAGTACCGTATTCCTCTAGTTGTGTATGCGGACTTTGAATCAACACTTGTTCCTGTTGAAGATGAAAATTGTGAAGCTAGAAAAAGTGTCAAGTATCAAATGCACAAACCAAACAGTTTTTGTTTAATGGTTAAATCAACATTATCAGAAGAACATTTAAACAGATATGGATTAACTTCAGAACCTCTAATATATCGTGGTGAAAATGTAGAAAAAATATTTCTTGATCACTTATATTCAATAGCTGGAAATGCACAAAGATTATATACAAATATTGTACCAATGAAACCGATGGAGGAAGAAGAAGAAATTCAACATGAAAATGCAACTCGATGTTTCTTATGCAAAAATGATTTTACTATTGAGAATTATAAAGTTAAAGATCATGATCACCTCACAGGTTATTACAGGGGTGCTGCTTGTAATAAATGCAACTTAAGCTATCGTTTACCACTATTTATTCCTGTGGTTCTGCATAACCTCAGTGGGTACGATGCTCATTTTATAATACCTGAACTAGGAAGAGACGACGGTAAAATCGATGTGTTAGCTGAAACTTCAGAGAAGTTCATAAGTTTTTCCAAAGAAGTTGGAAACATGAAACTAAGATTCTTGGACTCCTACAGATTTATGCCGTCGAGTTTGTCCAAACTTTCAGAAAATTTAAGGAAACAAGATTTCATCGAAACAAAGAAGATTGTAAATAACGACAAACTGGATTTGGTACTTCGGAAAGGTGTGTTTCCATATGATTACATAGACAGTTTAGAAAGATTTAATGAAACATCACTTCCGGCTAAAGAAGAATTCAAAAGTAAACTTTATGACATGGACATATCTCAAGAGGACTATGATCATGCATGTAAAGTATGGAACGATTTAGGATTTAGAACATTGGGAGAATATTCAGATTTTTATGTTAAATTGGATGTAACTTTACTATGTGATATAATGGAAGAATTTAGAAATACATGTTTTGCAGCATATGGATTGGACCCTCTTCATTCGTACACTTCACCTGGATTAGCATGGCAAGCTATGTTGAAAGAAACAAATTGTAAAATACAACTTCTTACTGATATAGATATGGTTATGATGTTAGAGTCAGGAGTTCGAGGGGGATTGACGCAAAGCGTTACACGACATTTCAAGGCGAACAACAAGTATCTGCCCGATTATGATGCATCAAAACCAACAACATTCCTGGGTTATTTTGATGCAAATAACTTATACGGATGGGCAATGTCGAATCCCCTTCCATATGATAATTTTAAATGGATAGATCCAGAATCGATTGGAAACATAATGGATATACCGAAGCATGGTGAAACTGGTTACATTTTTGATGTTAATTTTGAATATCCTGAACATCTTCATGATCAACATTATGATTTACCACTTCTTCCTAAGACTGAAATTTCCCCTACTGGAAGATGGCCAAAATTAATGATGACTTTAACCGACAAGTCTCGATATGTTGGACACTACTGGATGATACAACAAGCTTTAGACTTAGGATTGAGAATTACAAAAATTAATCGAGTACTACAATTTTCTCAATCTTGTTGGTTAAAACCTTACATCGACAACAACACAAGAAGAAGAGCCACTGCTACATCAAGTTTTCAAAAAGATTTTTTCAAATTAATGAATAACGCAATATTTGGCAAGACTTTGGAAAACAAAAGGAAACATAAGGATATCAAATTGGTAACTGATCCAGTAAAATTACAGAAATTGGTGCAACAACCAAACTTTGGTTCATCTATAATTATTAATGAAAATCTAGTTGTTATTTCCATGAACAAGAAGTCAGTTACAATGGATCGTCCTTTGTATCTTGGAATGTCAATCTTGGATATTTCAAAAACACATATGTACGAGTTTCATTATAAGAAGATGGTTAACTATTATGGAAGAGAGAACATTGGTATTGCATATATGGACACGGATGCACTAATTTACTGGATTAAAACAAATGACATGTATGAAGATCTACGCACCTTTATATATAAAGATGATTTCGACTTTTCCGATTATCCTAAGGATCATCCAAATTACGACTATGACAGAAATAAGAAAGTATTGGGAAAATTTAAAGATGAAACAAATGGTGTGCCGATGATGGAAATTGTAGCATTAATGTCCAAACTGTATTCATTTCAACTGTACATAAACGAGAGGAACGAACATCAAGTCACGAAGAAGGCCAAAGGAATAAAAACTTCTTTCCTGAAGAAGAACGTACAGTTTAAACATTATAAAAGATGTTTGTTTGAAAATGTTGAAACAACTGCAACGTTCAACACTATTAGAAGTTATAATCATCAACTATTTAGTGTCAAACAAACAAAGTGGGCATTAAGCTACAAAGATGACAAGCGCCATATTTTAGAAGATAAAATTAATACTTTACCATTCGGCCACTACTCTCTAAACCCTATCGACCAGTAAACCTATTCTTCGTCCTCTACCTTCTTCCTTTTTCCTTTCCGTAAAGAAGAGGGGACATGGCAAGCCCAATGCCATGTTCCCTCTTTTTTACACTAATATGAATTGGCCTTGACCTATATTCAAACTATATAAATGAGAATAAACTATTCTATGGATCAGTATTTTTACATGCGGTGTACAAGCAACATCTGAAGATGGAAAGTGTGAAGGACAAGATTGTAAATGAACTACATAAACCAGCAAGAAGAAGATTTCCAAGAAGAAGTACAATCATTAAAGGGATGAATGATCTTTATCAAGCTGATCTCATTGAAATGATACCGCACAGTAAATTAAACAAAGGATTTAAATATATTTTAACAATTATAGACTGTTTTACTAAAATAGCTGACGCTTTACCATTGAAGGATAAGACTGGTAAAAGTGTTACAAAAGCTATGGAAACTACAATACAAAGAAATAAATTTAAAATTAAACATCTACAGACCGATGATGGAAAAGAATATTTTAATAAAGACTTTAGAGCTTTGATGAAGAAATATCAAATAAATCATTATTCTACAAATTCTGAAGTTAAAGCTTCAATAATTGAAAGATTCAATAGAACATTGAAAGGTGCGATGTATAAACAATTTTCAAAACGAGGATCATATGTGTGGTATGACATATTACCACAACTTATAAAACAGTATAACAACAAATATCATCGTACCATTGGAATGAAACCTATCCAGGTAAACAGTGCTAATGCGAAAATTGTATTACAACGCATTAAAAATAATACAACACCGAAATTAGAAAAATTGCAACCAAAGAAGTTCAAGGTCAACGATAAAGTTCGTATAAGCAAATACAAAGGTGTATTTAGTAAAAGATATCTACCAAATTGGACTAATGAAGTATTTACAATTTATAAAGTGCAACCAACTATACCTGAAACCTATTTATTAAAGGATAACAAGGGTGAATTACTTCAAGGTGGATTCTACGGACACGAATTGTTGAAATCAACAGTTGGTGATGTATATCTTGTCGAGAAGATTTTACAAAGAAAAAAGGATATGGTTAAAGTCCGGTGGTTAGGGTTTGATAAAAGTGAAGACTCTTGGATTCCTTCAAAAGACTTAGTATAGTTGTTTAATAGCTCATTGTGTGTTTAACCTTTATACAAGATGGAGATTGTACAACAAAAAGATCGATTTAATATCAATAACATTGATGAATTGACAGTTGACAATGATAAGTTAAATTATGGAAAACATGGTGAATTACTACCAAATACGATAAGGTGTCTAATAACTGGTCCTTCAAATTGTGGAAAAACTAATGTTGTTTTTAACCTTATAACTAATCCTAAAGGATTGCGTTTTAACAATATATACATTTTTTCAAAATCATTGCAACAACCAAAATATCAATTATTGGATAAAGTACTTGCAAGTGTACCTGAAGTAAATTTTTACAAGTTTAATGCCAGTGAAACAATTATGCAACCAAATGAAGCAAAACCATTTTCTATTTTTATATTTGACGATGTTTCTTGTGAAAATCATGACACAATAAGGAATTATTTTGCTATGGGAAGACATCATAATATTGATAGCATTTACATTGGTCAAACATACAGTAAAATTCCAAAACAACTTATAAGAGACAATGCAAATATGTTGATCATCTTCAAGCAAGATGAAACAAATTTAAAGCATATATATAATGATCATGTAAATGCGGATATGCCATTTGAAAAATTTAAAGAGATGTGTGGCAAAGCATGGAATGAGAAATATAGCTTTCTCGTTATTATGAAGGAAGAAGATATTAAAAATGGTAGATATCGTATAGGGTTGGATAAATTTGTATTTATGCGTTGAACTACCGATGCTACATCTAGTTACACGTTGAACTTCACAGTGTAAACATGGTGAATCAAGAAAAACTATTAAAAGAAATAAAATCACTCAGTGATTCTATTAGGATGAAGAATCGTGCATTGAGGATGGGTTTAAGTGAAAGAGAAGAATTTCTAGAGACTACATTTAAACCTATTACGGAACCTTTAAAACAGATATCAGAAACTATTGGTAAACCTCGTTATGAAGGAGATGTTTTACTACCAGTTTCTAAACAAGAAGTACAAGCATTAAAAAAAGAAGAAGATGATGATTCATACACAAGTGCTAGTGAGCAAGAAGAAGCAAAAGAAGAAGAAGAACCAATTGTTGAAAAGGGAGAAGAACAGCCAATACCTGAAGCTGAACAATCTATTCCAAATTTAACTCAATTGAGTAGCGATATATTACAACATGGACCTCTTGGAAGAAAATATATAATGAAAATGCTACATGACATGAAATCAAACCCGAATTTGAGTAGATCACACATATACGGAGCAAGAATTGATGGGAATGAATTAAAGATTGGTGATTCAAAGCTTGAAATAACTCAAGACGATTACATCATTATTGGTGAGCATAGATATAAAGGAACAAAAGGATTATATGAATTAATTTTTAAAAATATACCACTAAGATATTCATCCAAAGATTTAAGTGTTTTTAAAGAGATTTTACAAAATACTAACGCTCATAAGAGAAACTACTTAAAGGATGCAATGATTAATCGTTCACGTGCAACAAAATATAACATTGTTATAAAAAAGTTGTTTCCTCCACGAAAATTGCCCACATTACGTACTGCTCCAGCGGTGAGACAACCACTGAAAAGAAAATCTTTATCACTTATGGATTTATCACTTCTTGAACAACATGGTAAAAAGAGTAAAGGAGATACTTCAACCTCTGGTAAAGGATTGATGAAAAATCTATACAATACAAATGTGATTTACTACAACGACATCAATAAATTGGTTGACCGAATGAGACTATTGCATGAAGCCATGGAAGCCGGTCATACGGGTTTGAATAATGAATGGGTGGCTCTAGTTGATGAACTTAGGAATCGTGGTATAGTTGTATAATTGTCCGCGGATATAAAAGAGTTGCAAGCGTAAGACGTATCAGTTCTAACATGAGCGTCGACAAGTTCGGACGGTACTCCGCGTTAGGAGTACAAGTTGGAGAAGACAGAAAAAGAAGTGGATTACCGCAAACACCTGAAGGTGACTATAGCATAAGTAATAAACGTTTAAAACTAGTTAAAGATCCAGAAGAAGATACTGATGGAGCAAATTTGAAGACAGTAAAAGAAGCTACTTCAACATCATTGAAATTACATAAGAATACTTACGATGTTAAATCACATAGAATAATTAATGTTGGTAAACCAACTGAAAGTTCTGATGCAATTACTAAAGAGTACTTATTATCTGAACTTTCAAATACTTTAAAATTGCAATGGGGTAATAACTTAAAAGATGGACAAACGTATGATGCTGGAAATTATAGAATAACCAACGTGGGAAATCCCAAAAATAATAAAGATTCAGTTAATAAAGAATATTTACATTCTATAATACCGGAAAAAACTGAACATGGATTTTCTTTTTATAAATTTATTATAAATGACATTGGATACCCAAAGGAAGACGGTGATGCTGTAAACCTAAAATACATCAAGGACAACTGTATTTTACAAGATGTTAATGGAATTGATTGTCATGGTAAAACATTGACAAATGTAAAGTTTGGTTCTCAACCAAAAGATGCTGTTACTATGGAACAATTATCTAAAGAATTAAAAAAGGAAACATCCAATTTTGTAAAACATGAAGATGCCGTGTTAAAGCAGGGAGATAAATTTATACATGGAAATGAAAAGTTTAATTTAATGCAAGGAAATAATGATAAATGGGATGCAGGACGTAAAACAATAACAAATGGAAGATTTGGTATAAAAGATACAGATGTACCTCTAATGGTGCAAACATTAATTGCTACTGGTGGTACATTAGGTACATACAATGGTCGTAATAGAAGAATAAAAGATATTTATCCTGGTTACGAAGAAAATGATTGTGTTACAATGAAACAAACAATAACTTGGGATAAACACTTTGGGACTAAATATGATGCAAAGATGAAGAAAATAATTAATATTTTACCAGGTGAAGATTCAAATGATGCTGCTACTATTGGACAAGTCATAAAAACATCAAAAAGTGATTCAACAGCTTACACATGTAATGATAAACGTATTATGCAATTACATGATCCTCAACATCCAAAAGATGCTGTAAATTTAGATTGTTTAATAAGAATAGTGGGCAATTTACTTATTGATACCCATAATCATATAGCTAGTACAACGAGTCATGTGATAATTCAACCCGATGAACGGGAAGCTTGGATTAAAAATAGAATTATAAATCAATATATAATTAATTTGAATAACTAAGTCTTTAAATATAAAAGATTTTGCACAAGTTATTCATTTGTGTAAAGTATCTCGTGGAGTAAACACGCCAGTTATATAAGACAACATAATGAAGACCGTATCGCTCAGTCATCGTCAAGACAGCGGCAAGAGAGGACGTGGTATAACATCAGCTGCATTATCCCTGCTTAGACGGATTCCAGTTGGTGCTGTTGTAAATCGAACAATAGACGCTTTACCATACGAATTACATCTGCCCGGAGGTTATCAATATTGTGGACCTGGAACTAAGTTGGCAAAGCGTTTAGCAAGAGGAGATCCTGGAATTAATAAATTAGATCAAGCTTGCAAGGAACACGATATAGCATATTCAAAGTATAAAGATTCAACAAATAGATCAATAGCAGATAAAATTCTAGCGGAAAAAGCTTGGCAAAGAGTAAAATCAAGTGACGCAAGTATTGCAGAAAAAGCATCGGCTTGGGCAGTAACTACAGCCATGAAGACGAAAGCAAAGTTAGGTGGTGGAAAACGTCGCAGAGGAAGACCTGCAAAGAAAGGCGCTCCCAAAAGAGGTGGAAACATTAAAAAAGGACGTCGTAGAACTCATAAGCCAAATGTAAAGAAGACTTCTGTTTGGCAAATGGTAAAAAACGGAGCAGGTTTATACCTAAGACCATACCGTGTGTACTAAATAAGAAGAGTCAATTGATAATTCCAAATAAAGCCTTAACAAATCATCAGTTAAATGATTATGTGAAATGTTTGAAAATACCATTCTTTCGAGGAGTTTTTATGAAAGATGCATTACCAACTAAAATATGGAAAAATGAAACTGGAATAGTAAATTTGGATTCCACCTATGGTCCAGGTACTCATTGGGTATGCTATAAAAAGCTTGGACAAACCGTTTACTACTTTGACAGTTTTGGCAATCTACCACCGCCAAAAGAACTTCAACATTATTTTCGAAACTCAAAAAACATTTTTTACAATTACAAAAAAGAACAACCTAACAATACTGAAATATGTGGGCATTTATGTTTGGAGTTTCTAGCGAAAAGTGTCAGTCAGCTTTAAGATGTCATCGTATACAGTGTCATTGAGTGGAAATTCATCCACATTGAAAAGTACGCTGTTCCCAGCATTGCGTCTATCCAAGGAACGATTATGGGAAGCGGCATTACTTGATTTGACTACCTACAACTCAATTCCCAATGTTACGGAAGGGAAGAATAATTTACTACATTATTATGAAACTAAGGATGCTACAGGAAAATACTCAGAATTAAAAATAATTACATTTCCTACTGGAGCTTATGAAATTGATGATATAAACCAATTATTACAGAAACAACTCGGAGAAGACAATATTACCGTTAAAGGAAACAATAATACTTTAAAAGCAGAAATAACTTCAAAATATTATATTGATGTCAGCTTGGAACAGTCGATTGGCAGTTTACTTGGATTTACAGATACAAAAAAGAAAATCTTAACTCCTGGAACTACTCATTCAGGTGATTCAACTGTAACAATATTGAAAGTAAATAGTATCGATGTCACGTGCAACATTATACACGGATCGTATAGAGATGGAGTTAATCAACATATTTTACATACATTTTATCCAACAGTGGCTCCCGGTTTTAAAATTGTTGAGAAGCCACAAAACTTGATATACCTACCGTTAAACACCAGTTTCATTTCAGACATCGTACTGAACATATTGGATCAAGACGGTCATAGTGTTGACTTTAGAGGAGAAACAATTACTATACGGATACACATCAGAGCAGCAACATAAAAGTCAACATGGGATTATCATTTAAACCGCAACGGAAGAGTCGGGAGCTCAGTAGCTCTTCAACATTGGAAGAGTTAACATCGGACAACATTCGTTTTCTACAGAAGATTGGATTGAAACTTAACAGCGATGGATATCCTGGATATATCTCAAGGACCAACGTTCGACGAAACACTATGGGAGAAGGAATATCACACGCACAACCCTTACACTTCATCAAAATTAAACAATAACGATGAAATAAGGATCCCCATTCAACAACAAGATATTTACACTTTACCGTGTGAAAGTTACTTGTACATCGAAGGACGGGTATTAAAATTGGATGGAAAAACTGCTTCAACAGTTCCTTTTATAAATAACCCGATGGCATATCTTTTTGATGAAATAAGATATGAAATATCAGGGGTGACGGTTGATTCAACAAAAAAGGTTGGTTTAACAACGACATTGAAAGGATTAACATCATTAACACCGCATGAGAAGAATTCAATAGTCACCGCCGGATGGGTTGCCCCCGATAAAGACACTATAACACCAGCTTCCAACGGTCACTTTGATTTTCATGTACCTTTACGATTGCTTTTGGGATTCGCTGAAGATTACAAACGGGTAATAATAAATGTCAAACAAGAATTAGTATTACTCAGATCTTCAACTAATAAGGACTTGATACTTGCAGACCCTGCAACTACGGAAGATAAACTGGAATGGCAACTACAGTTGGATAAAGTTGTTTGGAGAGTACCTCATGTAAGATTGGCTGATGAACATAGAATCCTATTATTGAGAAAGTTGAAATCTGACCGTGATATTGTGATGCCATTCCGAAGTTGGGAATTTCATGAATACCCTACACTACCTCAGACAGAACGACAAACATGGACCGTCAAGACATCAACTTACTTGGAACGAGCAAGGTACATAATACTCGGTTTTCAAACTAAGCGAAAAGATGTTATCACTGCAAATGCTGGTCAATTTGATCACTGTAAAATAAAGAATTGTAAAGTTTTCCTAAACTCTCAATTCTTTCCCTATGACAATTTGAATGTCATGTTCAGCAAAAAACGTTTTTCTATTTTATACGATATGTATGCAAGATTTCAATCGTCATATTATGGAAAGACTAATACACCACTATTATCACCTGACCAGTATTATTCCAAGGCTCCAATAATTGTAATCGATTGTTCAAAACAAAATGAATCGGTAAAATCATCAAGTGTGGATATAAAAATTGAAATGGAATTTGAAGAACCAGTAGCGGATGGAACTTCGGCATACTGTCTAATTCTACATGATAAAATAGTTACTTACACACCGCTGACCGGAATTGTGAAGAATGTACTTTAAGAAGAATTGTACAACAACTGCAAATTTTTGAGGTTAGAATTATCTGCTTTAATTTTTGAGGTTAGAATTTCATTTGTGAAAGACAAGTTCAAAACAAACAATTATGTAATTGTATAAATTTCAAGGATTTACGAAAAATATAAAAGCGAGAAAATAATTAGTAGAAACTTCATTCTATCTTCAACCGTCGTATGGGAAACATCATTCGCAAGATGAATTCTACTAACGGAGAAGAAAATACACCTCTAATGGATGATAATAGTTCAGATATAGAAAAACAAGTTGAACGAGAAATGGACGAGTTCCTAAAATTCAACAAACATAAGAAGAGAGAAGAAGAAAAAGCTGAAAAAGAAGTAAAAAGGAAGAAGGTTGAAGTTAACATTACAACCAATATTTTAACAGAAGTATTTCTTCGGATTATCTACCCAATTTCTTCATGCATGACAAAAAGTATATCAGTTGGAATTTTAAAATCAATGGATTATTCACCAATTGTTATTTTAAATCATGGAAACAAAATGGTTACTTTCAGTGAAATTACTTGGGAATCTCTCATGAAACATTTACATCTTTTGGAGTGCTATTTAAGTAACAACACATTTGGAAGAAGAACAAGATTAAGTTTATTGGAATCAAATATTGAAGTTGATATAGTAAAACATCGTGGAGGACAAATTGTTCGCTTCAGAGATTTAACTACACATAATGTTAAATTATATTTCACTAAAGAAGAATTTTATACTTTAAGTTGTACTACCGGTCCCGTCACCAGATATTTGAAACAACTAATATTTTCAAGTGCAATAATTAAAGACTATCTAATTGATACATTGGACAAAAAACCTTTTGTTCCAATTTTATACGGTCCCGTGGATACTTCAATCTTTAATAGAATACCTCAAGAAGTTGAAATGTGGAGACAATTAAACAACTATCACACCAATTTTAATATTGATGAAGTGGCACAAGAAGTGAAAGAAGAAGAACAATCCTGTCTGTTATAAACATCGGCTCATTCAATTTTTAAGTCAGTTGTTAGTAAGACTTCATCATGAATAAACGGGTTTCGTTTTCTAATGCGCCACATATAATGGAAGTTAAAAGAGGTATAATTGAATTTCAAGCTTTCCGAGGAAATGATGGTAATTTTATTATTAAAGAATTAGTAATCTTGGACATGAACACATCAGTAGTTTATCATTATTTGTTCAAACCTCCAGTACCATTTAATAGACTAACAACTAAAGCGAAAGTTACAAACAAATGGTTGAACAAACATTTTCACAACTTAAGATGGGATGAAGGTTTCATTAATTATAACATGATGCCGCACATTATGAATCATTATTGCAAAGAGTTTAAAATTATCTACACAAGGGGATTGGAAAAAGCAAATTGGATACAATCATTTACAAGCAACGAAGTGATTAATGCAATAATTGATAAAGATTTCCAATGCTACTTCAACGAACTTTGTATTTCATCAAAAAGTTTTAAACATCGAAGGTCGCAGTGCGCTTTAAAGAATGCCTACCGCTTGAATAATTTCCTTCAACAAACTAATGGGGGTAGTGTCAGTGGTGGGGGTAGTGTCGATTATAAAAGTGAGAGCGCTACCATGACACAGCATGAGTATTACTCAAACCTCCGAAGAGACAACATCTCCGACGGACATTCTTATTAACAAGAAGATTAACAACAACATCAATATGGCATCACAGAACTTACTTCAAAGTTTAGTTGATCAGTTCAACGCTCATTCTAAATCATCAATTCTACCTACGAAGAAATGTTCTGAACTAAAAGAAGAAAAACACTACATCATTCATACTATTAAGAAAATGGAAACTTCAGTAGGTGATGCTATAAATTGCACTTTGAGCGAGGCACCTTATACAATTGGTGATGAAGCAAAATTTCAGATCTTCTTACCAAAGCGCTTCGTACAACTACTTCAAAATGAAGATCTTCGTATAATTCAACCCGGCGCACTCTATTTGGTATCACATGGACCCAGTGGAAACAACTCTACTGAACTTACAATTCATGTAACACCTACTACTGATTAATTTGTACATAACATTGTAAATATTTCTTTGTATTTGTTTTTTCAATAAATATGATATAAAACAAAACAAAAAATAAAAATAAAAAAAGCAACATATTGTAATGTCTTTGTACATTACAATATGTTGCTTTTTTTTAAAATTCCACAGGATGACCTTGACCCAATTTTGTATAATTATAAAAGGGGAAATGTACTTGCAAAATTCATCAGTCTACTGCTACCTTTCATACCGTACACATCTCGCTCTTAATCCCTGAATATAAAACTGCAACATGTCCCTAAAGGTTAAGTGTGCATCTTATGATACCAACACCATAACTACTTTTGAACAACTTGAAGATTTAACTAACGAAATGCGAGTTTTACTTACCGGTGGTTATCACTTAACTGTTGATGTTAGTGCTACTAATACAAGGATGTTCACTAAAACAAAATATTGCGATGATGAAATATTTATTTCTACACAACCTACAACTTCTTCATCGCCAACTGGTCAACATAACATCAAGTTCCAAAAGTATTACCAATGTTGAATAACTTTTGACAGACAAAGCTACAACTAAA
Organism: Neoaliturus tenellus; assembly: GCA_030545055.2. NCBI lineage: Eukaryota > Metazoa > Arthropoda > Insecta > Hemiptera > Cicadellidae > Neoaliturus > Neoaliturus tenellus. Next base: position 208,027,927 of record CM061531.1, read on the forward strand.
GAATCACGTGATCAATGTGAGTTAATAAAAAGGATGTGATACTTGTATAAATAATCATTCGCTTCTTAGCTCTCACCACGACAAGACCTATTTAAGAAAATGTTGTACAGAATGATGATTCAACTTGATGGAAAAATCTATGGAAAAGACTACAACACCGTTGAACAAATGACCCAAGATTTAGATGTATTAACTAAAGAAGGATATCAAGCTAAATTAATTTTAAAATTTCCTGAAGTACATCCATTATCAACAGAAGAACTTGTTGCTATGGCTAAGGCGGAGAGAGAGAAAAAGTCTGAAGAAAACAAAGAGAAACAAACTTCCTAAATTTTAATAATCCTTACACTTGTAAAGTATAATTTTTTAAAACTCCATTTGGATGACCTTGAAATTACCCCTACCACTTTTCACAGTACATAAAACTCACTATTGAACACTATACACTCTTATTCTTTCACTGGACTCCGCAGCGTCAACATGGAAGAGCAAAAATACAAGTACAAACCTCGTTACTGTTGTGAACAACAGTGTACAGATTTAGGACCAATGATGGTGGATGGGTTAGCTTGTACTAAATGTGAATTCTTCGGATCTTGTTATTGCAAATGCAAAACAAAACAACTACCACCACCGGAATTGCGAACTTTCAAATTTTACAAATCAAGATATTTTCATACATGTTGTCCTCAAAGATGTTTCAAATTTCACCCTCTAGATCTTGCTCATTGTCAACGCACCAATTCTCATCAAGATGATTTTTGTACACATATGATAAAAAGATGTAGATACAGATCAGATTGGTATTCCGATCCTGTAGAACCATCAAATGTGTAATTTCAGTTTTACACTCTTTTTTAAAACTTCATTTGGATGACCTTGAGATTTCCCCCCACCACTAGTTCTAATTTTTATATAATATTAAATCATTCCACTTCCAACACTCTAACTAACAACATGGAAAACAAATTTATCAAGTTTGAACATATAATAACTGACAGGGAAGAGATGGAAGAATTGTTTCAAAACTTACTTTCTATCATTGACGAATATCCTATAAGATGGTTCAGAATTGTAGTTCAATATTTAAATCCTGGTGAATTGTTTTCTTCATCGAGTGAAGAGGATGAAACAACTACTTCGGTTCAAATAATTGAATTAAAAGACGAAGAAGAAGAACTAAACATTTTATTCAATCATAAGCTCAAGGTTCCCCATATAAAAGCCCCCTCCCTAGACAGCCCCCCTCCCTAGACGCCTGCTCAAGGTCACCATTATATAAGCCCCCTCCCTATGCGCCGATCCTCATTCCATCACCGACTCTCCAATAATGAACAACTCTCCATTGGCCCGAATGAATTCTAGTTTTGAAATAAACTCTAAAGAAGAGTTACAAGACATTTTTAATATTTTACAAGAACTTGTAGATAATTTTACAACCATCAAAATGAATTTGGAAATAACATACGATTGTCCTATTTGTAATAAGATTGAAAGTTCGGACGAAGACAGTTTACTAAATCTAACTCCTGCACCATCTGACACTACTGATGGTAATAATGAACAGCAAAATATTTCCCCCACCACTTCTTTGTAATTCTTCGTTCCCCCCACCACTTCTTTATTTAACTAACATTTCTCGCTTTCACTTCTCATTCCGTCTTCAACTTTTGAACTATCAACATCACTTGTTTTAAAATTTCAAACACTACAAAATCATGATGGATATGATGGATGAAGTTCCCTTCATAACTAGAATGGAAGAGGATAAATTGAAATTGGAAATTAAACGATTGGAAATGGAACGGGAAAACCAACTCGAAATGTTACGTTTGTTCAAGCTTTTCAAATACATCATCTGGGGACTCTGCGTTTACCTTCTCATCGTCGTTGGTGTTTGCATTTACAACTCTGTAGTTCATCACAAAAGTTCAACTTGTTTAAACTCTGCTGTTGCACATTAATTATATGTTCACAAATAAAATTCAAAATTTACTTCAGCCTATCCCACTATCACCAACTAGTTCAACTTTGAACTATTTCTGGTAGTAGTTGGGTAGGCTTTTTTAAAACTTACTCTGAATGACCTTGACATACTTTCCAGGCTCCAGTTATAACTGTTGAATTTCAATTTTGAACTAACTCTTAATTCATGCCCAATTCTACTTCAAATTCAGGGCATATGCTCTCGCCATCTGCACCCTGCAGCTGCCCTGGCAGCTGACACCATCTGACCCCTGCAGCTGCCCTGGCAGCTGACGTCACTTCCGGTTTAGAAGTGGCTTTTTCCCACTACTATAGTTATCAATGAGTGTGAGTAAGTTTTGGAATAGGGCTTCCATCTCTTCTCTGTCGGTAACTAAATGTTGAAAGGAAATGAATTTATCATCCATGTTGTTGTCAGTGCGAGTAATGAAATAAGAATGAGAAGCGTATTGAATGATCCGTAGAATATATGTTGTAAAAAATAAGTGGTGGGGGTAATCTCAAGGTCAATCAAATGGAATTTTAAAAAAGGGCTGCAGTCAGTGACTACAGCTATACATCTGAAGCTTCAACAGGATCAGTAGACCAATCAGATCTGTACTTGCACGCATTTATGATGCATGTACAAAAGTCGTCTTTATAACATGCATTACACTCTCGGCAATTAACAATTTTTTCTGGATGAAATTTGATACATCTCTGGGGACAGCAAGTGTGGAAGTATCTTGATTTATAAATCTTGAAGGTTCGCAATTCTGGTGGTGGTAGTTGTTTTGTCTTGCATTTGCAGTAACAAGATCCGAAGAATTCACATTTTCTACAAGCTAATCCGTCTACCATCCATCTTCCTATATCGGTACATTTTTGTTCACAACAATAGCGTGGTTTGTATTTGTCTTTCTTGTTTTCCATGTTGACGCTTCTAAGTTTAGCCAAGAAATGAAGGTGTATAGTGTAGGATAGTGTGTTTTATAGACTAGAAAAAGTGGTGGGGGTAATCTCAAGGTCATCCAAATGGAGTTTTAAAAAAGAACATCTTACAAGTGTAAGATGTATTTATTTAAGATAGTGAGTTTTCATTCTCTTTTTCTTTCTTTATATCTTGTTTGTATTTTTCTTTTTCTTCTTTAGCCATAGCAATGAGATCTTCAGTGGATAGTGGATGTACTTCAGGAAATTTTAGAATTAATTTTGGTTGGAATCCTTCTTTAGTCAATACTTGAAGATCGGACGTCATTTGTTCTACACTTTGATAGTCTTTTCCGTAGATTTTTCCATTGAATTCAATCATCATTCTGTACAACATGGTAGTGGTAGTTGTTTTCGCTGCGTCAGTTGGGAAGCAAATGATGATTCTGTTTAGGTTACGCGTTCCTTTTATAGATGCCACAGCGACCACTCAATATTATTCAACATCAGTAATATTTCTGGAACTTAACATTACTTTGAGTAGATGGTGTTGTAGTTGAAGGTTGTGTGGAAACAAATACTTCTTCATTGCAGAATTTTTGTTTAGGAAACATCCTCATGTTGTTAGCTTAAACATCAATATTTAAACGATAACCACCGGCAAGTAACACTCGCAATTCATTAGTAAAATCGTCAAGTTCTTCAAAAGTTGTGATGGTGGTAGTATCATATGATGCACACTTAACCTTAAGAGACATGTTGTTATTTGTAATAACTGGAGAGCCAACAGAGATGTGTACGGCACGAAAGGTAGTCGTAGACTGATGAGATCCTTAAGAAAATTACGGCCTTTATATACCCTCAAAACTAGGTCAAGGTCACCCAAACGTGTTTTTAAAAAAGCAACATATCGATAGTGCAGAAACACTATCGATATGTTGCCTTTTTTATTTTTTTTTTCATTTTTATTTTTTATTTATTCATAATCAGTTACATACATGTACAACAGTATATATAAACTACAGATTAGTTGCTAGTAGGCATAACATGAAGTGTAAGTTCAGTAGAGTTGCTTCCGCTAGGACCGTGAGCTGCTAAGTAGAGTGCGCCGGGGTGAATCAGTCGTAAATCTTCATTCTGCAGCAGTTGAACGAAGCGTTTGGGAAGAAATACTTGAAATTTTGGTTCATCACCAGGTGTGTATGGTGCTTCACTTAATGTACAATTGATAGCGTCTCCAATTGATGTTTCCATTTTCTTAATAGTGTGAATAATATAATGTTTCTCTTCCTTCAATTCTGAACATTTTTTTGTCGGTAGTATAGTAGATTTAGAATGTTTGTTGAATTGATCAACAAGCGATTGTAGAAAATTTTGTGACGCCATTATCTTCTTCTTGCTATTGTTCGTCTTCTTCTTCTTGTGTTTGCGTGTCAGAGGTGTTGACTCCCCGGAGGTTCGAGTAATACTGATGCATTGTCATAGTGCCGCTCTCGCTTTTATACCCTTCGTTTCCCCCACCACTTTGCTGTAGATAGACATTTAAACGATATGCGTTTTTTAAAGCACATTGAGACTGTTGATGTTTAAAGTTTTTAGATGAAATACAGATGTTATCAAAGTAGCAATAAAAATCTTTCTCCATTTGCACATTTATTACTTCATGGTTTGTATATGTTTGTATCCAATTTGCTTTTTCCAATCCTCTTGTAAAAATAGTTTTGAACTTTTTGCAGAAATGATTCATAGTGTGTGGCATCATATTGTAGGTTATAAAACCTTCATCCCATCTTAGATTATGAAAATGTTTCATCAACCATTTGTTTGTTACTTTAGCTTTGGTTGTTAATCTGTTGAATGGTAAAGGAGGCATAAATAAAAAGTGATAAACAACAGATGTTATCATATCTAGTACCACTAACTCTTTAATTATAAAATTTCCATCATTACCACGGAATGCTTGAAACTCTATGATACCTTGCTTTACTTCCATTAATTCTATCTTCTTAGAGAATGAAACTTGTTTATCCATGATGACGTTCAGTAGGCAACTGGTATGTTAATCCAGATTGACAACCTTTTATACCCCCAATATTCTTCTTTTTACTTACAATATTCTTTATTTGTTCAATTTGTTGCCGATTGTTGATTGTTGAAACTTGATTCGTTTTCCTTGGTTTCTTGCTTTTCTTCATCTAAATTAAAGTTGGTTTGATAGTGGTGTAACTGTCTCCACATATCTACTTCATGTGGTATCCTATTGAAGATTGAAGTATCTACTGGACCATATAGGATTGGAACATATGGTTGTTTATCCAATGCATCAATTAAATAGTCTTTGATAATTGCACTTGAGAATATTAGCTGTTTTAAATATCTTGTTATAGGACCAGTAGCACAAGTTAAAGTGTAAAACTCTTCTTTAGTCAAATGTATTTTTATATTATATTTAGTTAAATCTCTAAATCGAACTAGTTGTTGACCACGTTGTTTAACAATATCGATTTCAATATTTGATTCCAACAAACCTAGTTTTGTTTTTCTTCCAAATGTATTGTTACTCAGATAACATTCCAAAAGATGTATATGTTTCATAAAAGATTCCCAAGAAGTTTCAGTGAAGGTTACCATTTTAGATCCATGATTTAAAATAACAGTAGGAGAGTAATCCAATGATTTCATCACTCCAGCAGATACAGTCTTTGTCATACAAGAAGAAATAGGATAAAATATTCGAAGAAATACTTCCGTTAAGATGTTGGTGGAAATGTTATCTTCAATTTTTCTTTTCTTTGTTTCTTTTTCAACTTCCTCTTCTTCTGTCTTCTTATGTTTAAACTTGAGGAACTCATCCATTTCCTGTTCAACTTGTCTTTCTATATCCAAACTATTGTCAGCCATAAAAGGTGTAGTTTCTTCATTAGCAGTTGATGTAGTAGAACTCATCTTGCGGACGATGTTACCCATACGACAATCAAAGATGAAATGAATTTCCAGCTCTTTTTTCTCGCTTTTATACTCGCAGATGACCTAGATATTGTTGATTTTTTGTAAAAACCTTACAAATTGTGCAGATGTTGTATTAATCCTTCTTAAAGTACATTCTTCACGATTCCTGTTAGCGGTGTGTAAGTAACTATTTTGTCATGTAGAATTAAACAGTATGCTGAAGTTCCATCTGGTATTTTATCTTCAAATTCCATTTCAACTTTTATATCTACACTTGAAGATTTTACAGATTCATTTTGTTTTGAACAATCGATTACAACAATTGGAGCTTTTGAATAAAATTGTTCTGGTGATAAAAGTGGTGTATTCGTCTTATCATAATATGATGATTGAAATCTTGCATACATGTCATATAGAATGGAATAACGTTTCTTGTCAAATGAAACATTTAAACTGTCATATGGAAAGAACTGAGAGTTTAAAAAAACTTTGCAATTCTTTATCTTGCAATGGTCAAATTGACCAGCGTGCGCGGTTATAACATCTTTTCGTTTAGTCTGAAAACCGACTATTATGTACCTTGCCCGTTCTAAATAAGTAGAGGTTTTAACAGTCCATGTTTGTCTTTCTGTTTGAGGCAATATGGGGTATTCATGAAATTCCCAACTCCTAAATGGTATTACAATATCACGGTCAGATTTTAATTTTTTCAATAATATTACTCGATGTTCATCTGCCAATCTGACATGAGGTACTCTCCATACAACTTTATCCAATTGAAGTTGCCATTCCAAATCGGCATCTTTAGTTCCACTTGGCGCTTGTATTACATCCTTATTTGTTGAAGATCTGAGCAGTACCAGTTCTTGCTTTACATTTATTATTATTCTCTTGTAATCTTCTGCGAATCCCAAAAGCAATCGTAAAGGTACATTAAAATCAAAGTAACCTTTTGAATTAGGAGTAATAGTGTCTTTATCAGGAGTCACCCATCCAGCCGAGATTAAAGAATTTTTTTCATGGGGTGTTATTGAAGTCAATCCTTTTAAAGTTGTTGATATACCAACTTTTTTTGTTGAATCAATTGTTACTCCAGATATCTCATATCTAATTTCATCAAACAGATATGCCATAGGGTTATTTATAAAAGGAACAGTTGAACCAGATTTTCCATCCAATGTTGTTACTCTTCCTTCGATATATAAATAACTTTCACATGGTAATGTGTAGATATCTTGTTGTTGAATGGGAATTCTTATTTCATCATTATTATTTAATTTTGATGAAGTGTAAGGGTTGTGAGTGTGATATTCCTTCTCCCATAGGGTTTCGTCGAATGTCGGTCCTTGCGCTATATCCAGTATATCCATGGTTGGCAAGTTTTAGTCCGATCTTTTGTAGGAAGCGTATGTTGTCCGGTGTTAACTCGTCGAATGTTGAGGAGCTACTGAGCTCCCGACTCTTCCGTTGTGGTTTAAATGATAATCCCATGTTGACTTTATGTTGCCGCTCTGATATGTAACCGTATAGTTATTGTTTCTCCTCTAAAGTCAACACTAATACCGTCTTGATCCAATATGTTCAGTACGATGTCTGAAATGAAACTGGTGTTTAACGGTAGATATATCAGGTTTTGTGGCTTCTCAACTATTTTAAAACCAGGAGCTACTGTCGGGTAAAATGTGTGTAATATATGTTGATTTACTCCATCTCTATATGATCCGTGTATAATATTACACGTTACATCAATACTGTTCACCTTTAATATTGTTACTGTTGTATCGCCAGTATAATCATTTCCAGGAGCTAAAATTCCTTTCTTCTTTGAAAATCCGAGCAAATTGCCGATTGAGTGGTCTAAGCTAAAATCTATATAATACTTTGAAGTTATTTCTGCTTTTAATGTATTATTATTACCTTTTATAGAAATATTTTCTTCTCCAAGTTTCTTTTGTAATACTTGGTTTATATCGTCTATTTCATATGCTCCTGTAGATAATGGAATTATTTTTAATTGTGAATAATTTCCTTTTTCATCTTTACTCTCATAATAATGTAGTAAATTATTTTTTCCTTCTGTAACATTGGGAATTGAATTGTATGTAGTCAAATCCAATAATGCTGCTTCCCATAGTTTATCCGTAGATAAACGTAACGCTGGGAAAAGTGTACTTTTCAATGTTGACGAATTTCCACTCAGCGATACTGTATACGATGACATCTTAAAGCTGACTGACGCTCTTCGCTAGGAACTCTAAACATAAATGTCCGCATATTTCCGTATTGCTAGGTTGCTCTCTTTTGTAGTTGTAGAATATATTCTTGGAGTCCCAAAAATAATGTTGAAGTTCTTTTGGTGGCGGTAAATTTCCAAAACTATCAAAGTAGTAAACATTTTCTCCAAGTTTTTTATAACATACCCAATGAGTACCTGGTCCATAATTAGAGTCTAAATTTACTATTCCAGTTTCATTTTTCCACACTCTATTTGGTAATGTATCTTTCATAAAAACTCCTCTGAAGAATGGTATTCTTAAACATTTCACATATTTTGACAATTGATAGTTTGTTAATGCTTCATTTGGAATTATCAATTTATTTTTCTCATTTAATACACACGGTACGGTCTTAAGTAAAGACCCGATCCGTTTTTTACCATTGACCATATGGATGTTTTCTTGACTTTCCTTTTAGGGTTAGTGCGACGTCTTCTTTTGATGTTCCCGCCTCTTTTTGCAGCTTCTTTTTTACTAGGTTTTTTCCCGCGTCGTCTTCCACCACCAAACTTAGCTTTCGTCTTCATGGCTGTTGTCACTGCCCAAGCTGCTGCTTTTTCCGCAATACTGGCGTCACTTGATTTAACCCTTTGCCAAGCTTTTTCCGCTAGCGCTCTATCCGCTATTGATCTATTTGTTGAATCTGCAAACTTGGAATACGCTATATCGTGTTCTTTGCAAGCTTGATCTAATTTATTAATTCCAGGATCTCCTCTTGCTAAACGTTTTGCCAACTTAGTTCCGGGTCCACAATATTGATAGCCTCCGGGCAGATGAAATTCGTATGGTAAAGCGTCTATTGCTCGATTTAGAACAGCACCAACAGGAATCCGTCTGAGCAGGGAAAACGCAGCTGATGTTATACCACGTCCTTTCTTAACGCTGTCTTGACGACGACTGAGCGGTGCGGTCTTCATTATGTCGTCTTATATAACCAGCGTGTTTACTCCACGAGCTGCTTTACATAAATGGATAACTCATGCACAATGTTTTATATTTAAATATTTAATTATTCAAATTAATTATATACTGATTTATGATTCTATTTTTAATCCAAGCTTCTCGTTCATCGGGTTGAATCATCACATGACTCGTTGTACTAGCTATATGATTGTGGGTATCGATAAGTAAATTGCCCACTATTCTTATTAAACAATCTAAAGTTACAGCATCTTTCGGATGTTGAGGATCATGTAACTGCATAATACGTTTATCATTACACGTGTAAGCGGTCGAATCACTTTTCGATGTTGTTATGACTTGTCCAATAGTAGCAGCATCATTTAAATCTTCTCCTGGTAAAATATTAATTATTTTCTTCATCTTTGCATCATATTTGGTCCCAAAGTGTTTATCCCAAGTTATTGTTTGTCTCAATGTAACACAATCATCATCTTCATAACCAGGATAAATATTTTTTATTCTTCTATTACGACCATCATATGTACCTAATCTACCACCACTTGCAATTAATGTTTGTATCATTAAAGGTACATCCGAATCTTTTATACCAAATCTTCCATTTGTTATTGTTTTATGTCCCGCATCCCATTCATCATTTTTTCCTTGCATTAAATCAAACTTTTTATTTCCATGTATAAATGTATCTCCTCGCTTTAGCACGGCATCTTCATGTTTTACAAAATTTGATGTCCCCCTTTTTAATTCTTTAGATAGTTGTTCCATAGTAACAGCATCTTTTGGTTGAGAACCGAACTTTACATTTGACAACACTTTCCCATGACAATCGATTTCATCATTATCTTGTAAAATACAGTTGTCCTTGATGTATTTCAGGTTTACAGCATCACCGTCTTCCTTTGGGTATCCAATGTCATTTATAATAAATTTATAAAAAGAAAATCCGCGTTGAGTCTTTTCCGGTATTATAGAATGTAAATATTCTTTATTAACTGAATCTTTATCATTTTTCGGATTTGCCACGTTGGTTATTCTATGATTCCCAGCATCAAATGTCTGTCCATCTTTTAAATTATTACCCCACTGCAATTTTAAAGTATTTAAAAGTTCAGATGATAAATACTCTTTATTAATTGCATCAGAACTGTCAGTTGGTTTACCAACATTAATTATTCTATGTGATTTGACATCGTAAGTATTTTTGTCTAATTTCAATGATGTTGAAGTTGCTTCTTTTACTGTCTTTAAATTCGCTCCATCAGTATCTTCTTCTGGGTCTTTAATAAATTTTAAACGTTTGTTACTCATATCATAGTCACCTTCAGGTGTTTGCGGCAATCCACTTCTTTTCCTGTTTTCTCCTCCTTGTACTCCTAGCCCGGAATACCGTCCGAACTTGTCGACGCTCATGATTGAACTGATCCATTGTATGGTCACAGCTCTCTTATATATCTGTGATAATTTATACAACTATTCCGCGATTTCGAAGTTCGTCAACTAAAGCCACCCATTCATTATTTAAACCTGTATGACCAGCTTCTATAGCTTCATGTAATAGTCTCATTCTATCAACCAATTTGTTTATATCATTATAGTAAATCACATTTGTATTATATAGGTTTTTCATTAAACCTTTACCAGACGTTGAAGATTCTCCTTTTTTCTTTTTACCATATTCATCCATAAGTGATAAGTCCATAAGTGATAAAGACTTCCTCTTTAGCGGTTTCTTCAAAGCGGGCGCAGTCCGTAATGTTGGTAGTTTTCTTAGGGGAAACAATCTTTTTATTACAACAGTATATTTAGTTGCGCGTGTTCTATTTATCATTGAATCTTTGGAGTAATTCTTCTTATGAGCATTAGTATTTTGCAAAATTTCTTTAAAAGTATTTAAATCTTGTAGTGTATATTTTATAGGTATATTTTTAAAAATCAGTTCAAATAATCCTTTTGTTCCTTTATATTTATGCTCACCAATAACAATGTCATCATCTTCAGTCAAATGTACTTTTGAATCTCCTATTTTTAATTCATTTCCATCAATTCTCGCTCCATATACATGTGACTTGTGTAGTTTTGGGTTAGCTTTTATTTCATGTAACATCTTCATGATATACTTTCTTCCAAGAGGTCCTTGTTGCAATATATCACTACTTAATTTTGTTAGATTTGGAATTGATTGTTCTGCTTCAGGTATATGTTGTTCTTCTTCTTCTTCTTTTTGAACATTTATTTCTGGTTCTTCTTGTCTTGTTTCTTCTCCTTTTTGAGAAACTTCACTATCACTTGTGTAAGAATCATCATCTTCTTCCTTTTTTAAAGTCTTTACTTCAAATTTAGAAACAGGTAGTAAAACATCTCCTTCAAAATGAGGTTTACCAATTGTTTCTGTTATCTGTTTTAAAGGTTCTGTAATAGGTTTAAATGTAGTCTCCAGAAATTCTTCTCTTTCATTCAAACCCATTCTTAATGCTCGATTTTTAAGTCTAATCGAGTCACTTAGTGATTTTATTTCTTTTAATAGTTTTTCTTGGTTCACCATGTTTACACTGCGAAGACCAATCTATTACTAAACGTATCATCAATTGTTCAATGGATTAATACAAATTTATCTAACCCTATACGATATCTTCCATTTTTTATAGCTTCTTCTTTCATAATAACAAGAAATCCATATTTTTCAGCCCATGCTTTACCACACATTTCTTTAAATTTATCAAATGACATGTCTGCATTCACATGATCATTATATATGTGCTTTAAATTTGTTTCATCTTGCTTGAAGATAATAAGTAGATTTGCATTATCTCTTATTAGTTGTTTTGGAATTTTACTGTAAGTTTGACCAATATAAATGCTATCAATATTGTAATGTCTTCCCATGGCAAAATAACTTCTAATAGTGTCATGATTTTCACAAGATACATCATCAAATATAAATATAGAAAATGGTTTAGCCTCGTTTGGCTCCATTATAGTTTCACTAGCATTAAACTTGTAGAAATTAACTTCAGGCACACTTGCGAGTACCTTATCCAATAATTGGTATTTGGGTTGTTGCAAAGATTTGGAAAAGATATAAATGTTGTTAAAACGTAATCCCTTAGGATTTGTTATTAAATTAAAAACCACATTTGTCTTTCCACAATTTGATGGTCCAGTTATTAAACATCTTATTGTGTTTGGCAGTAATTCACCATGTTTTCCATGATTTAACTTGTCGTTGTCAACTGTTAATTCATCAATATTATTAATAAAAAATCGATCCTTTTGTTGCACAATCTCCATCTTGTATAAAGGTTAAACATGTAATGACTTCATAAATTGCTACACTAAGTCTTTTGTAGGGATCCAAGAGTCTTCACTTTTATCAAATCCCAACCAACGTACTTTCACCTTATCCTTTTTTCTTTGTAAAATTTTTTCAACAAGATATACATCGCCAACTGATGATTTTAGCAATTCATGTCCGTAGAATCCACCTTCAAGTAATTCACCCTTGTTGTCCTTTAAAATGTAGGTTTCAGGTATTGTTGGTTGCACTTTATAGATTGTAAATACTTCATTAGTCCAGTTTGGCAGATACCTTTTGCTAAATACTCCTTTGTACTTACTTATACGAACTTTATCATTAACTTTAAATGTTTTGGGCTGCATTTTTTCACGTTTAGGAGTAGTATTATTTTTAATACGTTTTAATACCATTTTAGCATTGGTACTATTTACTTCGTTAGGCTTCATACCAATGGTTCGATGATACTTATTGTTATATTCTTTTATAAGTTGTGGTAATATATCATACCAAATATATGATCCTCGTTTGGAAAATGTTTTATACATTGCTCCTTTTAACGTTCTGTTAAATCTTTCTATTATTGAAGCTTTAACTTCAGAATTTGTAGAATAATGATTTATTTTATACTTCTTCATTAAAGCTGCAAAGTCTTTGTTAAAATATTCTTTTCCAACATCAGTTTGTAGATGTTTGATGTTGAAATTATTTCTTTGTATAGCTATTTCCATAGCTTTTGTAACACTTTTACCAGTCTTGTCCTTTAGCGGTAAAGCATCAGCCACTTTAGTAAAACAGTCTATAATCGCTAAAATGTATTTAAATCCTTTATTTAATTTACTATGTGGTATCATTTCAATAAGATCGGCTTGGAAAAGATCATTCATTCCTTTTATAATTGTATTTCTTCTAGGAAATTTTCTTCTTGCCGGCTTATGAAGTTCATTTACAATCTTGTTCCTTAAATCTTCCATCTTCAGTTGTGTCTTCCACACCGCTTGTAAAAGTACTGATCTCTAAAATGGTTTATCCTCTTTTATATGGTAAGATTATAGGTCAAGGTCATATTACATTGGTGTAAAAAAGAGGGAACATGACATTGAGCTTGTCATGTCCCCTCTTCTTTACGGAAAGGAAAAAGGAAGAAGGTAAAGGACGAAGAATAGGTTTACTGGTCGATAGGGTATAAGGAGTAATGTCCAAATGGTAGAGTTTTTATATTACCTTCCAGGATGTACCTCTTATCATCCTTACAACTCAAAGCCCATTTGGTTTGCTTTACACTGAAGAGACGATGGTTGAAGCTTCTTATGGTGTTAAATGTTGCTGTTGCCTCAACATTTTCAAATAAGCATCTCTTGTATTCTTCAAACTGTATATTCTTCTTCAGGTATGAGGTTTTTATACCTTTGGCCTTCTTCACGATTTCATGTTCTCTTTTTTTATTTTTGTACAATTTAAATGAATACAATTTAGACATTAGAGCAACAACCTCTTCCATTGGCACGCCATTTGTTTCGTCTTTGAACTTTCCCAATACCTTTTTATTTCTACCGTTGTCGTAGTTGGGATGGTCTTGTGGATAATCAGAAAAGTCAAAGTCGTTATTGTAGATAAAACAGCGTAGGTCTTCATACATATCTTCAGTTCTTATCCAATAAATAAAAGCGTCCGTATCCATGTATACAATGCCGATGTTTTCTCTTCCATAAAATTTAACCATCTTGTTGTAATGGAAGTCATACATGTGGGTCTTTGAAATATCTAGAATAGACATCCCCACATATAAAGGACGATCCATTGTAATTGAAATTTTGTTCATGGAAACAGCTACAAGATTTTCGTTGATTATTATGGATGATCCGAAGTTAGGTTTTTGTACCAGCTTTTGTAGTTTTACCGGATCACTAACTAATTTCACATTCTTATGCTTTCTTTTGTTTTCCAGTGTCTTGCCAAATATTGCATTATTCATCAATTTAAAAAAGTCCTTTTGAAAATTAGATGTAGCTGAAGTTCTTCTTTTTGTGTTATTGTCAATGTATGACTTTAACCAACAGGATTGAGAAAATTGTAAAGCTCTATTAATTTTTGTTATTCTCAATCCTAACTCTAGGGCTTGTTGTATTACCCAATAATGAGCAACATATCTTGATTTGTTGGTTAAAGTCATCATTAATTTAGGCCATCTGCCGGTTGGTGATATTTCCGTCTTGGCCAGTAGAGGTAAATCATAATGGTGGTCATGCAAATGTTCAGGGTACTCAATGTCTACATCCAAAATATAACCAGTGTCTCCATGTTTTGCTATATTCATGATGTTTCCAATAGAATCAGGGTCTACCCATTTGAAGTTGCCATATGGGAGAGGATTCGACATGGCCCATCCATAAAGGTTATTTGCATCAAAATAACCTAAATATGTACTTGGTTTTGATGCATCAAAATTGGGCAAATATTTGTTATTTGCCTTTACATGTCGTGTTACGCTTTGAGTTAGTCCCCCTCGAACACCTGATTCCAACATCAGCACCATGTCTATATCTGTAAGAAGTTGGAGTTTACATTTTGTTTCCTTTAACATTGCTTGCCAAGCTAGTCCAGGTGATGTACAAGAATGCAGAGGGTCTAATCCATATGCCTTAAAACATGTATTTCTAAACTCTTCCATTATATCACAAAGTAAAGTTACATCTAGTTTTACATAAAAGTCCGAATATTCTCCAAGTGTTTTAAATCCTAATTCATTCCATACTCTACACGCATGTTCATAATCTTCATGGGATATATCTGTGTCATATAGTTTACTTTTGAATTCTTCTTTTGGTGGAAGGGATGTTTCATTAAATCTTTCTAAGCTATCTATATAATCATACGGGAAAACACCTTTGCGAAGAACTAAATTAACCTTGTCATTACTTACAATCTTCTTGGTTTCTATTAAATCTTCTGTTCTCAGGTTTTCAGAAAGCTTCATTAAACTAGATGGCATAAAACGGTAAGAGTCTAAAAACCGAAGCTTTATATTTCCAACTTTTTTAGTAAAACTTATAAACTTCTCCGTAGTTTCAGCTATGACATTAATTTCTCCATTATCTCTTCCTAATTCTGGAATAATAAAATGCGCATCATAACCACTAAGGTTATGTAATATTACAGGTATACTTGTAGGGATCTTGTAGTTGATATTACAGCTGTTACATGCAGCACCTCTATAATAACCTGTCAGATGGTCATGATCATGAACCTTTTGATTTTCCACAGTAAATTCATTTGTACATAAATAACAATGAGTTGCATTTTCATGTTGAATCTCTTCTTCTTCATCCAAAGGTATCATTGGTATAATATCACTATACAATCTTTCAACACTTTCCGCTATTGTATACAACTGATCAAGGAATATTTTAGAAGCATTAACACCATGATAGACAATAGGTTTTGAAGTTAAATTAAATCTATTTAGATGTTCTTCAGAAAGAGTAGATTTAACCATTAAACAAAAACTGTTTGGATCATGTATCTGATATTTAACAGTTTTCTTTGCTACATCGCCATCATTATCTTCAATAGGAACTAGTGTAGATTCAAAATCAGCATAGACAACAATGGGAATCCGGTATTGATGGGAGATTTTTTCAAATTTTAACTCTGCCTTACTTGGACACGGTAAGATAATTTTTGCTTCATAGTTGTTGTTACATAGTTTTTTATGCTCTTGTAACCATTCGTTTCCTTCTCTTCTTTCTTCACAAAAATTAAAGCATCTTTTGCAAATGATCTTCTTATTTCTATTTTTAGATAATTGATTACTAACAAGAGTTTCAAATTTTTTAATCCATACATAGTGGGAAACATCACCTTTTGTAAGTAGTAATAAGTCTGTATGATCTGGGAGTTCATTCTTCACCACACGCAATGGGTACACTTTATTCGAACTGTCCAAACCAAAAACATTAACAGATGTTCCAGGGTTTTGTTTTTCAAACTTTGGGATGTCCTTCAAAGCCACTGGGTAAGTCAATCCTTGGAAATTATATCTATATCTTTGTAATTCATATTCTTCACTGGGTCTATCCGCATGGTGAGGTGGTACAAATTTTGCCGTCATTGCATATCTAAAACATTCCATATCTTCATTTTGAACATTTATACATGATTTGGTGTGTGAAATTTTCTTTGGGAGTGGAATATAACTGCTACCCCTTAATCCGTAGCCGTGTTTATGAACTCTAATATCCATACCCTCAATACTAACCAAACTCCAACCAGATCCTCTTCCTTCATGTTCTTGAATTTTTGTTAATATTTCTTCCAAACAATCTTCAACTATTGAATTAATATCTGAACTTGCCATGATGGTCTGGTTTTTTGTTATGAATCCTCTTGGTGACATTTCTCCTTCTACATTAGTAAACATAGCATTTAATAAAATGCCAAATTTAATAAAGTTTAGTCTTTTTAATTCTTCTGTGAGTATTTTACTTACAATTGTTCTTACTTCTTTAAAAAACTGATCCAATTCGAATTTTTCATTTTGAATTTTGTAATGCACTACTACTCTACCTTCTAAAGCAAATACTTTTAACTTGGTATTTCATTAGATGGTCCTGCTAATGGTTCTTCTTTTGGTTCTTCTTCTTCATATAGCTTTAAATCTTCATATTCTGTTTCTGTTACATCTTCATTATTATTATGGAATAATTCTTTATGTATTTCTAGTAGAATATTATCATGAAAAGTTTCTGAGCAAATTTCACATTGATGCGTCGTGTTAGATGGTCCTGCTAATGGTTCTTCTTCTTGTTGTTCTTCTTTTGGTTCTTCTTCTTCATATAGTTTTAAATCTTCATATTCTGTTTCTGTTACATCTTCATTATTATTATGGAATAATTCTTTATGTATTTCTAGTAGAATATTATCATGAAAAGTTTCTGAGCAAATTTCACATTGATGCATCGTGTTGATGTTTACTCTTTGAAATTTAGCACGGAAATGAAATGCTTCTATCTTCTATTCCCTTTATATAATGCTTCCCCCACCACATTTGTAAGGTTTTTTTTTAGTGAAATGTTAGAATTAGTAGTTTAACACTAAAGCTGAAAAGTAATGATTAAAGCCTATATTTTCTTCCAATTGCAAATACTCCACATATGCCTCCACCCACAGCCATAACAGATCTATGTTTCTCCAATATACACCAAAGGTGTGTCTATCATCTACCAAAATTGGAGATCCTATGTTTACTAATCTTCCATTTTCTATCTATGTCACAACTTCAATTAAAAACCTTCCTATAATATCCATTGGTGAATTCAGATCCACAAATATTCTTGTTACAACATTTTCACTTAACGAAGGCACTTCAATTTATTCAATTTCTTCATTGTTTTCTTCATCCACCTCCAATACTTCTTCAACTTTTGTACATTTGTTATAAAATATTGAAGCATCTTGGGGAGACATGTTCACTCTAGCTATTATAGGTGAAGAATGTTCTCAACACAAACCACACCACTCTTATATCGTCATGTCATTGAGTGGAAGGTGTTTTTTTTTATGGTACAATTTTAGTAAAAGAAAATAATACAATTCTGTCTTTACCACAATATTGCTCTTAATTAGAGCTTTTCATTGATGTATGACTTGCCCTATTCCGGCAAACCATTCTTGAGTTATTAGTCATTTTCTAATCCAGATTATTGCTGGGGAGGGGGAGGGGGGGGGCTTGCCAAATTTGGGGGGGGGAGGGGGAGGGGGAGGGGGAGGGGGGAGGGGGAGGAGGAGGGGGAGGGGGAGGGGGGAGGGGGAGGGGGGGGTTAATTAACCTAATTGAGGTCAAGGTCACCAACAAATTATAATTTACCAAAGTGATGGGGACGGCCGGAGCCATCCCCACCACTCTGTTTGCCTAACACTTCCCCAAATCCCAACCCGCTATAGTTACGTCTTGCAAGGGATCCCAATTTTTGGCCCGCACGCACGTGGCGATCCAGTTTGGTGGGCTGTGATACGGGCGGCCGGCCTCGGGCCTGGGCACTGGACCTGACCATTCCAATTTTACAATAGGGAGTCTGGAACAGTTAATGCAAGACGCAACTCTAACCTCCCACCCTTAATCTAAACCCACCCAAATATAATTATTTCCTAACAAAAAATTAAAAATTTTAAAAAAATAAAAATATGCGCTGCCTATGGCACAACACGCATGTCCCACCCATATTTAATGAAGTTCAACAGAACTTCTATAATTTAAATTTAAATTTAATCTACCCTCCTAACAGCTAGCTGTGAAAGGTTATTAGCACACACATACAATAATTATACCAAAACTCAACATCAAAAACACATTTTCCAAACATCAACAATACCATAACACCTTAATGCTAACATCGCAATGCGCAAATTAAAGCTTAAAATTAGCACAACTTAAAACTAAAAATAACATTTTGCACACACACTCACACACAACAAGTATTAATATTAAAACCCTAACAGCAAGAGTAACTCAAATATATATCGGCCGCTTATATATTTGAGGTACCCTCTGAGTTCGGAACAACCATCGCGTCCGACGAATTGTTCCGAACTAACTCAGCGATAGTCGCCAAAAAGGTTCTCGGCTCACAAAGTAGTGGGGAGCCATAGGGGTTTAAGGGGGATAGAACGTCCAACGTCAGTGGAAATTTCCAATGATCTATTCGTCACATGTAGGTCGCCGCTAATGCAGGTGGAGCGTTGTACCTTGCAATTAACGTTAGGCAACACCTGGTTTAATCCGCTGTTGAGCTTCACTGAGGCTTTCCCCATCGCGTAACACCATAATTGTTGTCTGTTATTATCTGAGTAATGGCAGAAAATTATCTGTCCTCTTTTGCCGCTTAACTATAGTTATTAAACTATTGGCAACATCAAAGCTAAATTGGTGTTACATAAATGTAACCACTATCAACCTAATTTATCTTGATAAGTGAAAGTGACGGGGGGGGGGGGTCAACACTTTTTTCTTAGGGGGGGGGGGGGGTTAATTTCAACATAATTACTATCTGTGCTTATATAAGCCGCAACGCGGTCGCGCGTCTGCCATTCACTCCCCAGGTACCACAGCTGAAACAACTAATCTGTAAGTCTCTACCACCTAGTAATGTTACATTATGCTTTGTTTTAACTTACACCTGTTAAGCTTGCTATTTTTTTTTATGTGGTTTATTTTTTTTAACTATTTCTTAACATTTAAAAATACACTTTTATTTTATATATAATATATCAAATAATCTCGCGTTACTATTTTTATTTTAGTTTATACTTATTATACAAGTTAACCACTACAGAATAATTAACTAACTTCTGCTGCTAGACTAAACTACTTGGACTATAAACAGTTAACACCCATATATTAATATATAATTATTACACTGCAAGTTTTACCTGTACAAATGCTAGATATAACTGCGATTAATCGTCTACAACACAGTTCTTAAACCCTTATAAAATAATTAACTAACTTCTACCACTAGCGGTAATTTTTAAAAATTTTACAAAAATTTATTAACAATTTCTTTCCCCCTACTACAACCTTTCGCGACGCTGCCGCCCCAACAAAGAACTGAAATCTTCAAAGTTCTTCCCTTTTATCTCATTCTCTTAGGGGAGGGGGTTGAGGGTTCACACTACCCTATATAAGCGGCATCGGTACCTCGCGCGTGCGCCATTATAATGGCGATAGGGCGACAGTAAACATCTATCCGTAAGTCCCTAAGACTATCAAACATTTTTTTAACTTACTCTTCTTACTCTAACATATGTTTGCGCTTATTATGTTAATTAGTCTCTATATATTCAGACACACTTGCGGGCACCGGTCATATACTCGCTGAATTTTAGAGAGTACACATCTCCCCTTTAAATATTATTATGGCTTCGCACACTTTACATTTAAAACTTTTACGCACTAAACATATTTTACAGAAACAATCTAACTCCACAGTTTCAAAACCGCGTACTACATTGGGTAAGCTTAAAAAATACTTCAGTTTTCACCCGTTGTATTTTGTAAAATCTAACCTTTCCAATACTTCTTCTACTGATTCTATTTTACACTCTGTCTTAACTGAAATGCTGAAATATCAAAATTTCAATCTTGTTACACCTATTGACGATCCTATCCAATTATTCTTATTCACTATATTACCAGGTTTATATGATTATTCTTCCTCAGACACATGTCTTGTTCTGCTCTATCAACTTGCACTGTAACCACCTAGAACCTCTCCTTTTTTCTCAATTATGGACACGCAGTAGGATTCACCCATACAGAGTAATAAAATAACTATTACTGCTACAAATAATGACAAACCAATTCTCCAATCACTAATGAGTTTTTATTAAATAAATAGATTTAAAAAAAAACCCTCCGGATGACCTTGACCCACTTCCAAAACCCACCCATCACTGTCAAAAAAACCCCAGCCGCTACTACCCCTACAACACTTACAACCGCCTGACCTTGACCTGGGCCAACTGTAGCCATTCCCCACTACTCTGGTAAAACCTGGAAAATGTGGAACATGTCAACGTAAGTGATTTCCAGAGACTTTATGTTTTACTTGAACTTAACAAAGTGCAACTTTAACATTGGTAATTTATGTTACAATAAGATACTCAATTGAATTATGTGTCCCTGATCATTAATATGTGATAACTAATTTTCAAAATGTTCAATGTTCTTTCTTTGATTCAATTTTTTTCTAAACCTTTCAATTTTTACGCAATAAATCAATTTTACTGAATTTTGGCTCCAAATACTGAGTCTGGTCCTTCACCCTTCTATTATTTTAAATCCTCCAGCTTAGGGCCATACAGTACAGAAAACAATAGTAATAATGTGGTTACTAGTAATGTTGTTCATCAAATTAATACCAGATTACATTACTCTTATGAGCGTGGCCTATATGAAAACACCCTGAAAGGAGAGTGAGCGAAGCAAACGAGATTGTCTTACAAAGAAACTAGATGTATGGAATTCCAGGATAGGCTTAGGTGTCTGAGATTATGGGTAAAAAAATGGGTTTTAAATTTATCGAGCAAATGCTCGGCTCACCAGTTACTCCCAAAGCCAAACGAGCAAGTGGGATGATAATTCAAACTCGATAGCGGTTAATTCAATAAAACCTAGCTATAATAACTCACTACCAGTTAGTATTTGTCTGTTAAATACCGAATGCTTTGGTCCTCACTGATTCTCCAACATTAATTAAATATGGAAAGTTGTATTTCAGTAAACCATCAACCCAGAGTGATAAAAAAATGAAGGGGCCATAGTATTTTCAAAGGTAATTCGGAAGAGAACTGATAAAAAAGAAGACGTTTGATATGTAAGTCCTTAAACTTCAAATACATAAATATTTGTTCTATGAAAACTCTCGGCACATTGTAATACGAACAAGGCAAATATTGTTGTTGGTAACTCAAGAGAAATGTTGAATAACCTACCAGTGGAATTACTAATTCCCAGAGACAAAGTTAAATTTTAAATTGAATTTCAGTTTGCCAGTCCGTCAGATTGCAGCAAGAATGAAGAAAGTACTTTCAAAGGAAAGGACCCATTGTTAAACTAGACGAAAAAGATTAAATAAAATAAATGGAAAAGGCTGATGAAAATGTAGAGACTTGATTTGAGTCATAAATGTTCAAATACAGAAGTATTTCCTATATGGAACGTTTCAGCACACTGCAATATGAACAAGGCAAACATTGTTGTTGGTAACTCAGGAAAAATGTTGAATAACCTACCTGTGGGAATTACTTATTCCAAAATACTTAGTTAAATTTTAAGTTGAATTTCAGTTTACCAGCCCGTCAGATTGCAGCAAGAATGAAGAAAGTATTTTTAAAGGAAATGACATATTGTTAAACTAGACGAAAAAGATTAAAGAAATAAATGGAAAAGGCTGATGAAAATGTAGAGACTTGAATTGAAAGTCATAAATGTTCAAATACGGGATTTTTTTCTTATATGGAACATACCAGCACACTGCAGTATGAACAAGGCAAACATTGTTGTTGGTAACTGAGGAAAAATGTTGAATAACCTACCTGTGGAATTTCTTATTCCCAACGACAAAGTTAAATTTTAAATTGAATTTCAGTTTACCACTCCGTCAGATTGCAGCAAGAATGAAGAAAGTACTTTCAAAGGAAAGGACCCATTGTTAAACTAGAGGAAAAAGATTAAAGAAAATGAATTGAAAAGGCTGATGAAAAGGTAGAGGATTTTTTTGAAAGTCAAGAATCTTTCCAGTCGGCGTGTTTCATAGAACTGCTGTTGAATCCAAAATCAACTAAAAGATACTTGATATGTGTGGAAAACAATGAGCTATAAGAGTATGTGAATACGTGGAGGACAGGATAAAAATATAGGACAATTTTAACCATCCATTTTGTTTTATCGTATAAGTAAAATGTTGCTTTTACTCAGGACCAGAACTCGGATACCAATACAACTCACAAGTCGCGGCCTGAGCCGGTCGCAGGAGTGGTGCTGGCGTTTTACCCCAGAGCGGGGTAGAGCTGTGCCCGACCTTGAGAATCATGACGAGCACGGCAAAGAACACGTTGCAGAATGAGAGTGTGTTTCCTCAGTACATGCATTCGCCTAATTATCTTGAGTTGTTGTAGGTCACCAGTTTTCACTTGCACAGAAACAAAAATATGTCTACCACATGCCTGTCTACTGAATCTTTTGGTCGTTACCAATTCTTTAAGATGAATGAATTTGCAACATTGAATTTCAATTTACCAACTGCAGATTGCTGCAAGACGGAAAGCACTAAGTTTAGTTTTTCCCAAATGAAAGTCCCATTGTAAAAGAGGATGAAAAAGATTAACAAAAATAAATGGAAAGAACTCATGAAAAAGAAGATATCCTACATCTAAACACACATATCTGATTTCCTTGGCCAAAAAAATGAGTTAAAAAATATTATTAGTCAGTGGAGAAAGGGAGAAATTGGAGTAAAAAAATGTTCAACTCGTATAAATTGGAATGTAGACAGTGTGCTGCATTAAGTGTGTTTCCTCCTCAGAGGAATGCAAAGCGGAGAAGCGCCTTATCTAGGTCACCAGCTCAAAGAGGAGATTATACGTATGTCACAATTGCAAGATTCGCACGGTCACTCTCGAGAGTCTATAGTCTGTAGTGATGGCTCCACTTCGTCATTTGAAAGAATTAATCATATATTAGAAGAGATATTTTATCGATTCCGGTTACTTTCCTGGCCGTCTGTGGAAGCTGCTGGGGAGCTACCTCCAAGAGTGTCGTTTCTTCGTCAGCGTTGCCGACTTAAGATCCACCACTCGTCCCGTCCCGTCTCGTCTCGCCTGCCACAGAGTTCAGTGCTGGCCACCATTCTGTACCTGTGGTACGCTAACGACATGCCTGCAGCTCGGGGGGTCCAGACCTCCCTGTACGCAGACGACGCCATGTTCACGGCCACCTCCGCCAACCATCTCCTTCACCCGTGCGACGCGGCAAGACGTCCCCATTGGTCCCTGACTATCAATGGGGCCAGGATAGGGTGGAAGACCAGGGTCAAATACCTCGGTGTGATCTTTGACCGGAGGTTAACGATGACGCCCCACGTCACCAGGCTGTGCGAAGTAACCAACAAGGGACTGTCTTCCATCCTTCCTCTCCTCCGCACTAATTCGCTCCGGGTGAAGACGAAGGTCCAACTCTACACTGCTCTCCTGCGCCCTGTTCTCACCTACGCCGCTCCTGCTTGGTACGACCTCACCTGCAGGACTTTGAGGAGGAAACTGCTTGCAGTCCAGAGCCAGTGCCTGCGTCGAGCCACCGCTTCCCCGTGGTTCGTGAGGAACTTCGTGATCAGGGATGCTGCTCGTGTCTCCACTATCAGGAGCTTCGTGGAACGTCTTACTTCCAACTTCGAAGACTCCGCTGCAAGCTCCGAGTGGGGATACATCCGGGAGCTGGTCTCCGAGGAACCACCACGACTTCGGCACAACATCGCTGAGTAAGCCAACCCACTACCCACGATGACAGGAAGCGCAAGCTACTAGGGCATTTGACCCTCCTCGTCCCTCAGCAAGGACTTAAGTGTTCAAGTCGATGCTGATAGAGAAGTGGCTGCAACCACAGTCATACAACCGCCACCACCACCTTAAAGAATATTTATGTAATTCAGTATGTCATCGAATAGTAAGGAATTTTTCATATATTTGAGGGGATATTTGATTGATTCCGGTTGATCCTATAAACATTTAAAAGATTCAGTATATCGACGTGCAGTAAAGCAAAGATTGAAATTGACAATGCCCTGCAAATGTTTTCAAGTCGAGTGCTAGTTTTGCCCGAGTATTTGACAATATCTAAAGAGGGAGTCCAAGTAACTTGCATGTAATATTAGTTAATTATAGACTATTCATTTACAAATAAAAGCTTAGCCTAAAAATCTAACAGGTCTGCATGTGCTCCAACCTTGACCTTCCTTTAGTCCTGGCCAGAACCTAGGCTTATTTTAGAAAGAGAAATAAAACAATTACAAATAAATTAAGTTGTCGATGAATTAGTAACTAATTCACTAATATAAAATAAATACCCCCCGTCGCAGCAGACCTGCGTACTCAGCGAATTTCCAAATTAGTAATATTAATTTTGACATCACATATTCATAAATAGGGAAATAAATGTCTATTCTCCTTAAGATAAATATAGGGAAAGAGTATGCAGGTATGCTGCCATGGGGAACACTAAAAGTAGGTTTTTAGCATAAAAAAGTTTATTTCGACCATATGAAGCCATATACTAAGTTTCATCAAGATCTGTCCATTGCTAAAGGAGTTTGCATTCTCCATATGATTAACATGGGAAAAGAGTATGCACGTTTGCTGCCATGATAAGCACAAAAAAGATTTTTTGCCATAAATGGATGAATCTCAACCAAATGAAACTGAATACCAAGTTTCATCCAAAAATATTGGTTAATAAGTGAAATATTAACACATCCTTATTCTCCATAAGATTAACATTAGAGCCTTAAAATACAATGTACTGTCTTTAGACTTTTTAATATCTCGGTAACCAATGGAGATAGAGCAAAGCTTCAAAATACTAAATTGTGTGTGTTTTTTTTTAGCCAAATCCAATGATCCAAATAAAAATTTTAAAAATTACATATGAAAAATGCAAATAACCCATTATTGGGGTACAAAACCCCCCAAAACTACCCCTTCCGGTTGGTCGATATGTCTGGTTTACGAACTCATCAAAATAAACACAGGATTACACATGTGTACCAAATTTGGTGTCGATCGGACCACTTTTACGAGAGTTATCGTGTCTAGGGACACACACACACACACACACACACACACATATATACAGGGTGTCCAGGTTCCACCTTTACAAACTTTACCAGGTTATTGCCCACGTCAAAATATGCAAAAAAAGTCCTATAAACATATGTCCTAAAATTCTTCGTTAACCCGCTAGCCGCCATTTTGTTTTTTACACTAAATAATTTTTATTTCCGTAACGGATCATTGTATTAAGTTAATATTTGGCATGAACCTTCACTATAACAATATTCATTTTCAGTAAAAAAATTATTTTTTTCCAATGTGTGTTTTCAAAATGGCGGCCATTTAAAAATTTTAAACACGAATATCTCAAAAACGGTAAATTTTATAAAAATTTTACAAGAGACAAAAAAGTTGACAAATTAAATTATCTAACCATTAATACCAAGTTTGTAAGGATCCAACAACAAATAACGGAGTTATTGAGATTATTCTCTTAAAATAACCTAAATTGGCATTAATCATAGTGCAAAATCTGTGTTTTTCCGCAGGAAAACCACAATAACTCCGCTATTTGCTGTCGGATCCTTACACTGATTTTGCACTATGATTAATGCCAATTTAGGTTATTTTAAGAGAAAAATCTCAATAACTCCGTTATTTGTTGCCGAAGCCTTACAAACTTGGTATCACTGTTTAGATAATTTAATTTGTCAACTTTTTTGTGTCTAGTAAAATTTTTATAAAATTTACGGTTTTTTAGATATTTGAGTTTAAATTTTTAAAATGGCCGCCATTTTGAAAATATTGATCGGAAAAAAATAATATTTTTTCTAAAACTGAGCATTGGTGTGATTAAGGTACATGCCAAATATGAACTTCATACAACAACCCGTTACGGAAAGAAAAATTCTTAAGTGTAAAAAACAAAATGGCGGCTAGCGGCTTAACGAAGCATTTTCGGACATAAGTTTATATGATTTTTCTGTTCGTTTTGGCATGCTTAATAACCTGGAAAAGTTTGTAAAGGTGGAAGCTGGACACCCTGTATATATACCGGGTGTCCAGCCCTAAAGTGTTACAATAGCTAACTTTTTTATTTTATGTCTGACAGTAAACTTCTTATGGGGAACCCCCGTTACTTTTTTATGTTATTTACAAGGGTGTATTTCAATTTTCGTAATTTCCCGCCATTTTTCCAATATGGCGGCCAACTTTATAATTTCTTATGGAACACCCTACATGTTATGGTGTTTTTGAAATTTGCATATAATTTTAAGACTTTTTTATTCTTTGCCATTTTCTTCTAAACCTCACGGTTAGGGAGCTAGAGGCAATTAAAGTTCATTTTTAGTTCCATAAGAATAACATGGGGCAAATTTTATCTGCCCATATCCCTGGGTGCGTGCCAGGGGTAGACCGGGGTGGTCCAGGGCTCCGGTCTACCCCTGGCGCGCACCCAAATGCAAGGGTTTTTTAGAATCGTGTTATCTTCTGCCAAATGAAGCCTAGAGCTATAAATAAAGTGTCATATTAAAGAAGAATAACGGTACTAATTTCCCTCTGTTACACTTTTGTAATTAGTTCATTAAAACCAATAGAAAACTTCAGTTAAAAATCAATAAAAAACAGATGATTTTAGACAGTTATAGCTGAAATAAGAAATTTTATTTTAAAATTCTAAAAAGATAGCCGACTAGATCCTTTTTCTACGTTAGAAAAAAAGTTAACAGCCAATCTCTATCTTAAGAGGTTATTTTTAAAACACGATCCCCGTAAACCTCTGCATTTACAAAACTAAAAAACAGATGATTTTAGACAGTTATTACTGAAATTCAAAATTTTATTTAAAATTTCCAAAAAGATAGCCGACTAGATCCTTTTTTCTACTTTTAGAAAAAGTTAACAGGTAATCTCTATCTTAATCGGTTAATTCTGAAACACGATCCCCGTAAACCTCTGCAGCGCCTAGCGCTACGGCCGCGAGGCTGCATTCGGCATTGTTGTTGTTTTGGTTGGGGTAGACCGCAGCCTTAATAGAAATTAAAATTTGAAAAGTATGTATTAAAAAATTATGCCTAAATTATTGATAATTCTAAATCTTTACAAGATATTATGGCCACACAAATTTGTAATAATAACTGATTAAAATAATGCATTTTAAAATAAGAAAATCGTAAGTGAAAACAGAGTTGTTGATATACGGGCATATCTTGTAGGTAGTTTTGAGAATTTTAAATGTTGTTAATACGATTTAAATTTGACCCAAGGAATTATCAATATCTAAAAATAATGCGGGAACAGATTATTAAGTAAAATAATTATGAACTTATAGTTGGGTGTATCAAATATTAACCAATAATGAAAAATGTCGATACTCAAATGACTGGTAAAATGTAGAGGAATTATGTTTGCAATTACTTCATCATAGTATTTTAATTGGCCGTTGGTTATTGTTGACTTATAATCAGCGTTGCCAATCACCTTTTATCAAATTACCCACGATCCCTTCCCTGCTAAATTTACTACCACAAATATTGGAAAATCGCTAAACTTACCCACAATCTAAGTAATAAGTGTACAGGGTAATTAATATAAGTGTAACTACTGTTTTATTGGAAAATCATGAGAGAAATTAAAGAAAAAAAATAAAGAAAACTGTAATATAAGTGTAACAACTGTTTTATTGGAAAATCATGAGAGAAATTAGAGAAAAAAACTGAAGAAAACTGGCATTTACTTTAAATTCCTATTATTATTAATCCATTATTTCATTCATAACTAACTCAACTTTGACTTGTAAATAATTAAAATTGACAAAACGATTACCTGCCAAGGCCCGATATACACTCTCTAAAGTGGATATTTCCCTCGGATTGGCAACACTGCTCATAATGAAATTACGGATTTTCAACATTTTATTGGGGATACGTTTAACGGTTCTAACGAGAACCTAACCATTGATTTCTTTTTATGTTAAGGGAATTCACCCCTAAAAGAGTGAGAATTATATGAAATTTTTAAATTACTTGTTATCTACAAAAAAACTACGTATGATGTTCAGTAGGCCTACCCGAAGTTTTCGTTTCAATTAAATGTTTTACGTGTGTCACTGTGTTGTGTTTTGCAACTGTCGATTTTAATTTCGTGTGACAATTTCTCATGGTTGAAATATTTTAACCACCTATTACACCTAATGATGCTGCCATTGCAGCGAAACTAGTCTTGGAGAATTTCACTTTTGAATTGTTTGGACGAAGGTATGTGCCTTCTATAAGTCTATAAGTTGAAACTTGGTATTTATAATATATAAGGTTAAGGTCTAATTGAAGAAAATTAATAATTTTTTTAAATTCATACTTTCAAAATTACGTCTGTTTGAAATATTTAGCATTAAGAGGGGGCCAGGTGGTCAGTCGTAGGGAACGTTGCTGAAATTACCTAAATACGTTTCTCATTGCATACTGAGGGCGAGAAACAATATCTAGTATTCGATGTAAAACACTGTGGATAAAGAAACGCTGCTGCACTTCAGCACGTGTGAGACCCAAGAATCAGGTAGACGATGGCGACTGGCGAGGAAGGAGATTTGGCCGCGGAAAGTAGGCTTAATTAATACATGCTATTCAATGGATACGTTCATATACGCCTGCATGCATAGTAGTTTTAGCGGCTGCCGACAGAGGCTGACACTATCGGGGGTCTCGCGGGTCAAAAATTCATCGTGCAGTGTTTCACCTGCACCAATTTTTCAACTTTATTTTAGGTCCGATAAAATTGGGAATAATTTTAAATGAAAGATAAAGACTTGGTCTATTCGATGTACTTTCCAACTTTTTTATATTTTGAATCCATATCAAGCTATACTGGATCAAAGTTGATCCAACATTGATCCATTATAGGGTTATATAAAAAATTTAAAACTATATTAAATAACCAAAATCTTTTTCTTCCATTTAAAACCCCTCCCATTTTTATAGGACTTGAAACAAACTTAAAAATTGGTGCAGGTAAACCTGCATGACGTTCTGAGGGTGGCAGTTTAGCCCCCTCTTAAATTGCATAAAAACTAAAAAAAGATAACAAAATTTTTGTTAAAAAGTGGTTTTTCGAAGATTTAATTTTAAATCCAACGATGTAAAAATTATGGAAATTGGTTCATAAACAAGTAAGATAGAGCGATTTAAATACAATTATAGTCCCGCATCTGAGCTGGTTGTCGCACGAAAAGCGCGGTTGCGACGCCAGCTCAACAATTGGTCTCAGGTAAGCGCTCCATTTTGCTTATTCCCGAACCGAATTCCATAACTTTTAAACCGTTTAATTTTGAGTTAAATTTTGCTAAAAGCCAAATAATATCATAAATTTGGTTACTTTTTATAGTTTTTTTGTAAGGTTGAAGATTACAACAGCTTCCTATTGAAAGTATGTACTTAATTTATCATTATTATTTTTATCTTCAATTGGACCCTTAACTCAAAAGGTAGTACCAAGTTTCATTGTATTACAACAAACCGTTCTTAAAAAAATATATTCTTTGAAAAAAAATGGTGGCTGTATGTTAACTATTGAGTTTGTAAATTTGAAAGGTCGACAGACATTCCTCAGGGACACTCTGTTTAAATCTATACTGAGTTAATCTTATATAATTCATCACAACTTTACCAGAGTTTATACAACACTCATAACCTAAAGACTAGAAAGTTCTTGATATAATGAAGGCTATATTATCTTATGTGTTTCTCCTTATTTAGGCAAGTATAAAGTTTTTCGACATTTTATCGAGAAAAGAGAATTCGCTTCTAAGGAGAACCAAACCATTTATCCCCCTTAATAAATACCTGTATAGTTAGTTTTTGCTTTAAAAATCACCATTTTCCTTATAAATATATCGTACAACTTTTTTGTCATAGCAATTCACCAAATACCTGTTATCTTTTGTCTGTCAATTGAATTAATTGCAAAAAGTATTTTTAGAATGTTATGAAATGTTTTTTTTTTCTGATGTGTAAGATGGATAAATTTGTTGTCCTTGTAAACAAGATAACAAGTATTAAATGGGGCTTAGAATGAATATTTGTATATACTAATAATAACCTAAATTGCAGGACAAAATGTGGGCACATCCAAAAAGAGCTAATCCTTCAGGTCATTTTCGGGGCGTTGTAAAATCTCCCCTTTCCATCTGGTAGGAAGAGCCAGCTCCATCCAGCCGTGTTAATTGTGTAATCAGGCAGACATAATGGGATTATCCCAGTGCACCTGAGCAGGATTCGTTGTCGCCAGCACAGGCCACCAAGAAAGGCCTACATGGATATACAGTACCAGCAAATGCGTAAGACTTAAAAGAGTGCATTTTCACTGTTACAAATCATATACCTGGTGGCCGAGAAACTGCTCAACCCAAAGAATTCTTTGTAGTCGTAGTAATGTCGGTCACAGACTGTGCGCTAAAATGCCAAGCCCGAAAGGCTCTTTTCTTTAAGAAGAGCTCATTCGCTCCACTCACTCGCCTCCTCGACAAGCTCGTGCATATATTATTTTGTTCAGCGACAGTTAATGGATGTTGTTGAAACTTTAACCATTCATTAGTCTAATCTGCACAACTTTGAAATATAAAAAAATAAACGGTATCAGAGAACTGACCCATACTTTCAGCTTTGTCTATAGGCCTATACACTAACCCTCTACTACACGCGCACCCACTTGTTACGTTACTACACGCGCGCGGACTGCCAGTCCGCATTTGCTGTAAATTTGTAAATCATGTATATTTCATTGCTTTTCTGCACTCAATATTTATTTTTAGGTTAGGAGTAGTAAGTCAATAACATATTACATAAAATGATATATTTTCAGTTGGTTAAAATAATAACATATTTACAAGTTATTAGTTTCAACTAAACAAAACCTTCTTCCAGAGGTACAGGGGCTTGAAGTTGTAGTCTAATAGGCACAGATTCATTCTCTTCATCATTTTCATTCTCTGAAAGTTCAGTGTTACTGTCATGGTCACTTTTTTCAACTATGTCTTCTTCGCTATCATTACTAGCGCCTAACTCATCCTCAAGCATCGCCCGAATGTCATCAGCATTTTGCCTGATGTAAGCCATAATTAAAAAATTATGTTTTAAAAGTAAAACATATAAAAAACAATAAAGAAGTAATGCAAATGTCAAATGATGTCTTCAAAATTCTAGTTTCACTAACACACGCGCGCGGAATAACAGTCCGCAGATACTGAAATTCAAGTGTCACGAACACACGCGCGCGGACTATCAGTCCGCAACTGCCGAACAACTGTCAGAAAACTATCCACAGGGAAAGATCCACTGCACTGCGGGTGTTACCAAACCGGTTTTAGTTAGAGGGGGAGTGGAGGGGAAGGTAGACGGCCGTTCAACCCTTTACGAATTGTGGAAAACTGTAAAAACGAAATTATGTTGAAGTGCGGACTGTGAGTCCGCGGCGCGTGTAGTAGAGGGCTAAGGCGAATTCTCATAGTATAGGCGAGTTTTAAACCTATTGCCGGTGGTGCGGTTTAAATTTGCCTTTAGTGTATTGGAATGTTCAACATATTCCGTATTATTCTTATTATATTGGCTACTCATCACTATTGGTACAAAAAATTAGTAAAATTTTTTAAATCCTGAATAGCTATTTCAACTTCTTGTCTATTCTGTTTTTAAAGAACAATATTCCGTATTGTTAAAATATAGTTCTCAATATTATTAATAGTGCAACATTAGATTCGTTATATTAGTGACGATAACATTCAATATAAAATCAAACACAGTAAATGTGGAATAGGCTAGTAAACTTCTGCTTCAGTGATTTAAAGGGTTGAATAGCTAGCTCTTTTTGGATGTGGTCCGGGGGGCCAGTCTTAAGCCTCTAGCTCATTTTGGATGTGTTTGGAATGCGGCGCAGGTGGATTTGCTCATTTTGCCAGAGCCCCAAAATGTCACGTGTTGAAAATTAATATCCGGGTAATTACTTTAGTTAATTGAGTTGCAAGGTATCAAAACACGTTCTAAGGCAAAGCAAAGGTTCTAATTTAGCCTTTCAGAAAATAATTTAATAGTATTGTTTTGACTGCTGAACACTTGCTCTTTCGAAATTAACTGATACAATGGAGATTGTAATAATAATACGAGAATGGAATAATTGAGATGTTTATTTTGGTGCGTTATGACATATATTCCTTTGAAATTAATCCATTAGATTACATATTCTGGTTTTTATCAAAGTTTGTACATGAATACATAGAATTATACATTATAATTATATATATATATATATGTGTGTGTGTGTGTGTGTGTGTGTGTGTGTGTGTGTGTGTGTGTGTGTGTGTGTGTGTGTGTGTGTGTGTGTGTGTGTGTGTGTGTGTGTGTGTGTGTGTGTGTGTGTGTGTGTGTGTGTGTGTGTGTGTGTTATTTTATAATGTAATTAAAATTATATATACATAATTTATAAACATAATGTATATAAAATAGTATTATAAATAGAATTATACATGACAAGCCTCTTTCAGTGACTTGAACCAATTTAATTGTACTTTTATTCTTGTTTTGATAAATTTTTCCCACATTAATACTATTTATACATTTTAAACCAGTTGTCCAAAATGCTGTGGAACAATAAAACTTTATTATTCTTATTTCTATAAGAGTTTCGTCTGTAACACTCCTTTTCTCTTGACCTACTAAACCGTTTTTTTAAGATTGAGGTGTCATTTAAAAGCTTATGATGTAGCGCGTGGTGAATGATGATTAAAAAATGTAATTTCGTTTTGGGCTTGGCCCCTATGGCCGTTAATTTATTTCAAGAGGACGCTTTAAAATGTTGACTAACTTTCATTACAAGATCTTTAACGATCTTGTATATGTAATAAAAGCAGACAAAGTAGTCTCCAAACTGTTATATTATAACTGGTTGACTTTTCTTAAACTATGAATTTAACGAGATTTAAGTGAAAAAATTTGAAAGTATAAAAACTTTAGAGTTTATTTAATGTCCAAATGACTAAAGTTTTTTAGTTTAAGATCAGCATTAACACAAAAGCAATGAAAACTGTTGTATCCGCGTGGACCGCAGCGCGGCAGTGGCGCCGAGATGACAATTTACCAGTTGTGTTTGGTTTTCCATCAAGTCAATTTGAGCGCCGGCGCCGGCCGAGCCCCGAATCTGAGTCCGGGACACGCCCGGCGAAGCGGTCGATTGAATTTCAATTTTATTTCGAAACTAAGTGGGAAGCTTCTTTATGGTTTATTTAACTTTCAAAGAAAGACGTTTCAATAAAGTTATATTTTTGTAACCTAATCCTGAATTACAATGGTTTATATATTATATATTTATATATTCGTAACTAAACCATTATTGTTGTAGTTTATCAGATGTAGCACATATTGCAAATATATACTTATAATACTTTTCCTTATAGCTTTAATATTAGTCACATTATTAAAATATATTTTGACTTTAATAAGATCAAATAAAATGTAACAAAAAGTAGTGGAATGTGTGAGAGGATGAAAAAAAACTAAAGGGAGTTAAATAAAATTTAGAATAAGGTTTAAATGGTTTGGACGAAAAATTGTTGATTCACGAATAATAGCCGCTAATTTTATTTTCTCTCTGAAGTCTTAGAACATGTATGATTTTTAAAAAAAAACCTTTAATGAGATGTATGTTGAGATAAAATTGCGTTTTGAGAGTGTTATTATTTTGGTAAAAGTTTTTAGGGAGTTGATTAATAATTAGACATATACAATGCGCTATCCAATTAATAAAGACTATGAGATCAGATAACAGCAAATCGCTGGCGCAGTATTTGATCGAGTGAGTGATATTGTCTACAAATACCTCCGTTGGTACAACTTGCCTCAACCAGTGGATTGGTTCACAATGCCGCGTATACATAAGTGTAATTTGTTGTTCGTTGAGTAATTTTTATTAACTGAGTAATAAACGATATGTTGGGATGGATACAGTGGTTAAACTCTAATTTTAAATTAAACTGCTCAACCAAGTTTCAATCTTAAATCTAACGAAGGACATAGGAGTGGCTTACTTTTTCAAAAGGAAAATTATCCAATGACAATAAAATAATTTCCGAGCTCCAATTATAAATTGTATTTAAATAAATTATATTTTTTATTCTCTTACTCCCTATTTATCTAAATAGTCAAAACCATTGGTATAAAGTACGATTAAAACTAATAAATTATTTTAACTACAGTAAAATTATTGTAATTCATCAACCTACAGTGTAAATCCACATTTTTATCTTAGAACACGTGATCTGTACTTTGACGGCTGAGCCAGCTTTTTTCAGATTTTCTTTGATTTTATTTTTAATTTAATAAAACCCATGGTAAGTTTTTGGAATATCAATCATAGGTTATAGCGTAAAAGAGTTTTCCTAGCACAGAGACCTGTATACATGTATTATTTTTATCCCAGAACCAATTTATTTGCAACGTTTGCAGACAATCGTTATAGCCGTTCTCGAGATCAGTGTATATGCATACATAGAAATATAACTTAGCGTACTTGTATTATGTTAGAGGATTAAATATGGAAATGTTTGAAATCCCCATGAAAATGTGATGTTAAACAAACGTTTGGCTAAGGTAAAGGTTTACAATAATCTAAAAAGTAGGAAAGCATTTGATTATTCTGTAATTAAGAAACGTCATTAAAATAATATTACATATCAAACCGATGTAACTTACCGATTCTGCCCGCAAGTTACACTTACTCTATTGGCAAATAAGATGAGCATTTGTAGAGACCTAAAAGACTACTGTTGTAAAATTACTAATGAGAGAAGTATTCATGCTTGGTCTTCGTATTTTAATTTTTGTGAACCTGTATATTAATTATAACTTATAACAAATATTGTCAAAGTAAGCGTCACAAATTTTTAGTCAGGCTAGGCCTATTAATAATAAAAATAATTCAATTAAATTGTTAAATTTTTTTATGTGAGTGAACTTAGCTTATAAGGGAAATTTTGCAATTATGACAAATTATATTATGCATTTTTCCTTTACCTGTTGAGGCATGACAATGAATAAAAAAAATATATAGTTACTGATGAAAAATGTTATTCTTTGACTTATTGTTTAGGGACTCGTAAACCTTTAAGACAGATTTTAATGATTTTCAATTTTCAATTTTAGTTGTGGTTCAATATAAATATTTACTAACTACTATAATATTATCTTGAAATTTACCGTTCGTAAAGTAATTCAAATACCCTCGTCACGGCAGACCTGCCTACTTAACTATTTTCCAATTTCTGTTATTGTTTATCCATCACAATAATATTTGGTTTTATTAGTGAGAATTATATTTAAGTAAAGTTAAGGTAAAAATACAAAAAAATTATTTTTACATTGTTTATTTAAATATTAATAACAAAAATAATTAGTTTTAAGAACGAAAATGTGTATTCTGCAATGCATAAAGAATTATATTTCTATAAATCCCAAAAATGTAATCATTAATTTTGACAAGTGCAGGTAGGTAAGTCAGCTGATCAGCTATTTATGTTAAGACACCTCTCTCTATCCCAGCTCCCAATATACATTTTTTTCCATTACAATGCCGTGGGATTTAGTAGATTTGCTGCCATGAGGGAATAGTGGGGGTTTCACCAAATATTAGTAACTATAGGCCTAATGAAGATATATACCAAATTTTATATTTATTAATTTTATATTTATTGAGAAATGTAAAAAAGAGATTTATAAGGTTTTTTATTTCCCCTAAGAATAACATGTAAACTTTTTTTCTCCGTAACCAGTGAATGATTCACAATACTAAATGGTTTACTTTTTAGAGATATTTTGAATGGCGTGCTTTAAAATTGGTCAATTTAAAAAATAAAATGTAAAAATGCAAAATTCCAATTTTTACCCATTTGGAACCCTATAAAAGCCAATTTCCATAGTCCAATCAATGTGTCTCGAACAGTAATGAGTTTTAAAAACGACACCTATGGACCGTGTTTTA
Source organism: Neoaliturus tenellus (assembly GCA_030545055.2). NCBI lineage: Eukaryota > Metazoa > Arthropoda > Insecta > Hemiptera > Cicadellidae > Neoaliturus > Neoaliturus tenellus. Next base: position 208,064,602 of record CM061531.1, read on the forward strand.
AATTAGACCCTACAATATTTTCCTGTATTTTACACAAATTACAGAATTAAATTACATATTATTTCAAAGCTTTTAAAGTATAGAAGGTTTTAATTTAGTTGGACATCAGACCAGATCAAAGCAAAAAATGTAGTCTAAAAACTTATCACAAATAATAAATTTAAGATAATTTTTATTTTATTTCTACCAGGAAATAAAATATTTCCTTCTTATATTCTTTTATTTTATGTGTCCAGTGAAATTTTGCATAGCCTAACTTTACTTTTATAGCAAATTTGAAATTCTTTCCAATTGCTTTCATTGTAGTTCTTTAGTTTAACAGGTTTCCGTTTTTTCGTAAGGACCAAAAAAGTGTAGTTATAGTAAATAGTGCAGTTTTAAAAACTTAACATCTTTGATTACAGCTAAACGAATCTGGAATGGACTAGAGTTAATGGGAACTTTTTTGTTTCTTTAGTGAGTAGAATCTAAGGGCTAAATTAGGTCTCTCAGTAGAAACTAGACCTGTATAATTTGTATCAATATATTGAACGGTGTTAAAAAAAAGTAAGCACTTTATTCAAACCGTGCAAATCCCGACTTAGAGGGGGGCGGGGCAAA
>CM061531.1:208065301-208088099 GCA_030545055.2 Neoaliturus tenellus
AACAACGGCTATAAAAGTAAAGGAGAAAGAATTGATTGACGTAAGTAAACTACATAGGTATATACCACATCAGTCTGTAGCTACAAATAATTCTGTAGTTTACTTATTATTTATTTGTTGCAAAACCAAAACCTCTACAGTGAAGCTCTTCTCCTGAGCTGATAAGCCTCCAGCGATAAGCCAATTACGCCCCTCCCCTTCTACTTAAACTCTGTTGTAAGGAGTCTTTAACAACCAGCGATGATTACTTCTTACACCACTTTGATTTCTTCGTAGCAAAATATTAATAATAATAATAATAATATGAAAAATTATAAATAAATAAATAAGAGAATACATTCCCAATCTTCCACGTATAATGAGCGTGGCTTACGTACTCATGTTCATTTAAATGCAAGTATAATAATAAAGTAGCAATCACATTTGCTTATAATGTTTGTTGTAAATTGTTTAGTAAGGTAATCTAAAGTTCTATAATATGTACTAATGATGCAAAACTACTCGTACTAATGGTACTAAAAAAGATATTACATTACCGTACAGTATACAGGGTGTCCAGCTTCCACCTCTACAAACTTTTCCAGGTTATTAAGCATGCCAAAACAAACAGAAAAATCATATAAACATATGTCCGGAAATGCTTCGTTAAGCCGCTAGCCGCCATTTTGTTTTTTACACTTAAGAATTTTTATTTCCTTAACGGGTTGTTGTATGGAGTTCATATTTGGCATGTACCTTAAAAAATTCTTAAGTGGTAAAAAACAAAATGGCGGCTAGCGGCTTAACGAAGCATTTCCGGACATATGTTTATATGATTTTTCTGTTTGTTTTGGAATGCTTAATAACCTGGAAAAGTTTGTAAAGTTGGAAGCTGGACACTCTGTATAACGTTAAAAATTTTATTTGCTTAAGACACATACTACAATAAAAAAATCAACTTAAAAGTCAAAGTCAAAGTCAAATCAAGTTTATTTCCAAAAATTAACATGGTACAAATATCATAAAATAAATGAAATAAAACCCTGCATGGGTCAAAGACCTGTGCGCAGGGCTGAGTCTACAGTAAGAAATTGCACCCTAGTTAACAAAAAAATCTATTATCGTAAATAAAAAACTTAACATAAATAAAAAGATAAGAACATTTTTTTTATTAATTAATAATAGAACTAAAAGGGATATTCTATGATTTTTGAATCGGGTAGGCTAAATAACTACACAGACATCTAATGCTAATATTTGACTAATTAATGGTGACTGTAAAATAAAATATTAAAAGAAATTAACTTAAAAAAAAAAACTAAAATTATTGGATTTCTAACTTTTTTCAGCAGCTCGGCAAAGAGAAAGACTTGCAAAACGGGAAAATTGTGAATTGTGCGTCAGTGTTAGGCTGTAGTATTAGTTATAAATGGAAGTAAGAAGTTGCTCAGACGCCTCTGTACCGATCTCCAAAAGCCATGCGGTTATGCGCCCTTTGTACACATTCACTGACACCTGTGCCTCTTTTATCTCGGACGGGACATTCCTGTACAGGACATTGGCTAAAAAGAAAGAATTTGTTTTGTTGATAGATTTTACAATCTTAGGAATCTGTATTCCTATGTTTTGCGCGTTTCTAGTTCTATACCCATGAATTACTGGAGTTATTATTAAGTGTGGATTTGTTTTCATGTATAAGAGAAGAGATTTGATATATAGTTGTTTAATAGTAAGCAGCCCCGTTTCCTGAAAAAGAAGTTTAGAAGAGTATTGTTTTGGGTTTCTTTAGACCGGCTTTAATTATACATTTTTGAACAATTGACAGTGGCTCTACAATTGAATTGAACGTTCCCCCCCATGCAATTAAACCATAGTGAAGAGACGACTGAACATGTGCATAATATATAGACTTAAGTTCCTTTTCATTTAAGATGTTACTGAGTTCGGAAAAAACATAAATCATTTTTCTAAGTTTAGATTTTAGAAGTTCTATATGATTTCCCCATTTGAGGTGTTTGTCCATAACAACCCCAAGATACTTATAATGGTCGACTCGGTCGATGGTTTGACAGGCACAGGTAGTACAGGTCACGTGCCCGCAGGTGTGCACTCTGACGACCTGGTGGGCGGGGGGGCTCAGCACCCTGACGCAGAGAAATGGGTAATGCCTTGGTCTTGCTGGTGTTCATAGTTAATATATTTTGGTCAAACCATTTTTTTAGGAGGGAAATGTCGCGAGACGCTGTCTCAAAAACGGCTGGCCAATTATCACCCGAAAAATGTATTGCAGTGTCGTCAGCGAATAAATAGATTTTACCTTGCATGTTAATTTTATCTATGTTATTTACGTATACTAAAAACAGTAAAGGTGCTAAAGTGCTTCCTTGGACTAAACCATAGCTATAATAATTTACATCACTCTGTTTGTTTAATATATTTACCGTTTGACAACGCCCACTCAAATAGCTTTTGAACCATTCGAGGGCATTGCCGCGAACTCCAATTGTGTCTAATTTTAATAAAAGAAGTTCTCTGTCAATGGAGTCAAATGCCTTTGCTAAATCTATGAAAACAAGTAGGTTTTTGTTATTTCTATTAATATTTTCCATGATATCTTTATTTAGAAGAAAAAATGCATCGTTTGAATTTCTGTTTTTTCTAAACCCGAATTGGCGACTCGAAAAAATAAAATTGTTCTCTAAATATGCCTGTAATTGTTTCTTCACACACTTCTCAATTACTTTGGAAATAACGCTTAACAGTGATATTGGTCTGTAATTATTGAAATCGGATTTGCATCCTGACTTGAATAAGAGGAGTAATCCTGGCAACTTTTAATTTCTCTGGAAAAGTGTTAGAAACAATACTCAGATTAATAATGTGTGTAAGAGGCCTAATCAAACAGGAAATATTATTTTTGATAAATTTTGCAGAAATTTCATCTGGCCCTGGTGCCGAGTTACCCCGCATTTCCCGGACGCACTGCTCCACCTGACTCTCAGAGACCGGCAACAGCCGGAACTCATGCCCCACCCTATGTTCGTTGTCGTCCACCACTGGCGGGCCGGCGGCAGGTGGAATAGCACTTGCCAGATTTTGGCCAACATTTGTAAAAAAGTTGTTAAAACCATTAGCAACCCCCTCCACCGACCGTCCAGCTATGTCACCTTGTAAAAAATGCTTTATAGGAAAGCTGGATCTGATCTTTGCTGTTCCGCTGAATTCGTTTACTACATTCCAGAATAACTTTGGATTTCCGGATGTTTCAGATATTTTACTTCTGTAGTAATTATTTTTCGTTCTTTTAATTTTTAAAATTAATTGATTTCCAACTTAATTACCAACTTAATTATCCTTATACTTTTAAACTAATTATAAATGGGTTAGAACCTAGAAAGTATACTTTATATTGAAAAAAAGAATAAAAAATAATACAACTGAAAACAAAAATGCAAAAAATAACGATTATAGCACAATGATGTTTTCTAGTACCTATTAGTAATTTTGTATTACTAATAATCAACTACAGTAGTACTATACTTTGCAATAAAAAAAATGCAGGAATCAGCTTCATATAAAATTCAAAATATGTATAGAAAACCTTCATATAAAAGTACATATTTTTTATTCTTATTGTGAAACAGAGAATGGTCCCAAAGAAAACTTGTTGGGTTTGAGTTCAATGTGCCACTCGTAGTTGTCCCCCTGTGTTTCAAGCTTGTGTTTAACTTCCGTTTATGGACATAACAGAAACAAAAGCCGGCCAACGTTCCAAGTTCCACAAGGTGGACCTCCACTAAGACAGTAAAATTAATATAATCAAATTGCGTCTACAAAGAATAATGTTTAACTTAATGTTATTGAACAGTAATTAAGCAATTTGCAATAATTACATTGTATCAAACTTTCACACTCCTCCTATTTGAATAATGTCACAATCGCGAATGCAGCTCGTTATTTTCCTTTTTTTAGAGAAGTTTGGGAAATGTTTTACTCATGCTACGCTGTATGTAGTGTCGAGCCATTCTTTGTTTTGTAGGCAATTTATGTTTACTTTATTTCCAACGTTATATTTTCACTTTATTTTTCCTCATTTATATTGCTATCTTATCTTGATTACATTTCAATTTTTTATGTAAATTGTTTCACTCTTTTGCATTCTTTTGAGCATAATCACTCTTTTGATTTTCCATACTTTGCCTAGGTAAAAAGACAATTCTAGAAGTTTTTTTCACAAGGACATCTCAATTTAAGATGTCTTGTGGCTACTTACAATCATTATTGCTTAAGTAATCTTTCTTTTCCATTGTTATAAGAACATAATTTATTATTATTATTTCTAGTTGTGTTCAGTTGTAAACATAACATTGCATTTACTATCTTTACTATGTAATAAATAAAATGTAATTTAAATTTTGTATAATCAGACACAACTGAAGAACAGCAAACACATATTCCTTTTAGTCAAACCAAAATAAAAAAACCACAATTTCTGTTATGAGGTATAAAACATCTAAATTCAAGGTCTAGATCTCCATCGTAAATAGTTTTTCTTCTGAGTGAGTGTCTGCAAGGAACGCGAAACATACCTAAGACCTGCGTTAATTGGCTTTTTCCGAAAAAAATATTAATAAAAATTCCCTTCATATATTTCTAAATAATGAAGTAGTATCCAATACAGAAAGCACATTTTTACCATTGACGTTAACATGAATTAGGATAGGTAAGAATGAAGTCGGTTTCTTTATTTGCCGTTCTACTTAAAAATGTTTCTAATCGGTCAAGCCTGAATTCTCAAAATTGTTGATCTTCGTTTCTCGGTTTTCTATTAATTTGGCAAATATGAGGGTCCGTTTTAACATGATGCCCACGACATTCTTGTCCCTCCTTGTTGGCCTTCCTCTCAGCTATAGTGACAGAGACAATTCCAAAGATTATTGATTGTCTTTTTGGAAACAAATTATTCATGGAGACAGTTCATCAAGTACATCAAGTCACTTTACGTAAGGTATGTCTTCTTTATCTTTGCGTCACTCTACACTTAAGCATTTTGCAGTAGCACGAAGTTGAATGTTGACATATGAGGCTTTTTTAGCTTAAAACATATGCTCCAATATTATATTTGAGCCTGCTAAAATTTGGTGCTTTTAGTGAATAGTTGACTCTTCAAAAATATGCTCCTTGTAGTTTAATTTTGTGCTCGTAGTAGTTTTCAGATATTCTCTGATAGTTAAGAATTTATCATTCTAAACAACCAAGTCTATGAAATAGGTTTAAATTCATCATCAGTCAGGATATAGGCCTACTGTCCTGTCCGTCTTAGTGCCAAAGAGGCCATGAACTTCCTTCAAAATCTTAAATAGGAATATGAAATAAATTAAACTTTATTTATTTCATAATTATTACACTCTACAGCCTGTATGACGAAGGCTATTTACCTTTTTTCCTTACAAATGAGCACAAGCCGGGCTTTCTTTCTATGGAGTCAAAAACACCTTACTCTGGTTTAGGAGGGTGAAAAATTTACAAAGTACAATTCAAATGTTTCAAAAAACATTTCAAAGTACAAAAATATGTCTAAGTACAAAACTATATGTTTGACATATTTTTAAAATACAATAAATATGCAAGGATGGTATCAGGATCTACCATTTTGTAAAAGAAAAACCAAAATATATTTATAATTAGATTAACAATTTGTAAAATGTTGCTATGCTTAAATTTAATTGGTCTTGTACTCTTGTAATATAGAGAAAAGGAAAAGAAAGCTTAGAGGTAAAAACTTAATAGCCTAGTACCCATGAATCCAACTTTAACTAATAATCCTATCAGTCTTTCCATGATTTATGTATTAGTTAGACGGCTTTCTATATTTGTATTAAATTTTAGAATTGAATAGTCTTGAGAAATCACTCTCTCACTCCTCAATTGTGTCTTAATTTCTGCCAGTTCGACGATTTTGGAGAGCACTAATCAATAGTAGCTATTTATGGTCACAGAAAAAGGGAGATCAACATTATGAATATTACCTATGTCCAGTTGATAAAGCTAGAACGCTTATACTTGTATTTAATTCGTTGTAAATTTTTGTTAAGTGAGTTTCAATTACATAATACATAGAACACTTAAAATACGCATTGAAATGGTATTGCAACTATGATATAGTTTTTATAACATTATTATTATAGTTATGAACAAGTAAGAACAGGAACACAAATTATAATTCAGAGTGCAATATAACTTTTCGTGAACTTAACCATAATGCGTAAACTTTAATTGAATGGATGTTGTTATAAGAAAGTACTGAAAGTTTGAGGTTTATCCTTGACCATAAATTCAAGACCTCTTCACTATGTTTACGGTCACCTTATACAATGTATACAGAACCGAATAAGTAGGGACATCACGTGTTAAAATATTTTAGTTTTGCCCCCGAAATCTAGAGTAAAATAAAGGGCGGATGCTAGGATTACTTTTCCTTATTGTCACAGGAAGCGCTCTTTCTACCTCTTGAATGTCAAAATGAGCGTATTTATTTACAAAAAATCAAAACAATAACAAACGTCTGCAAAATTATTCTAGCCAACTGTTTTCATTCAACCAGTCAGCATGGTCATTGAATAAAAATTACGTCTTGGTGGTGCTATCTGTGTTTCGGGGGCGGCGTTCTCACTTCCCCATAAAAATGTCCCTACTTATTCGGTTATGTATACATTGCCGAGATACGTTTAACGTCTATTGTAATATAATAGTGCAGGTTTAAAAAGATTGTAATTTACAATACCGAATCTATCAGTAGCAGTAAACATAATTTATTAATACATAATTAATAAGTAATAACAAAGTATACGGCTCATAATTTGACCCCTTTCTTATTTTACCGTTGTCCAGGTTGTTTTTCCAATAAATTGTTCTCAGTAAAATTAATTTAATCCAACAAATATTAAACTCTCCCTAAAATTAAAAGAAGATTTTTTTTTGAAATGAATTAACTAAAAATTAATTAGAATTAATTTTTGGGCCTTTTTACCTAGCTGGACTTCTTATGTAAACATGACAAATATTTAGATTAAATAAAAATAGAAATCGCTACTATGGTAGACACTCGATTAAAGTTTCAGTTGATTTAAGCCCTAATAGTTAAAACAATTTTAAGATTAGCCGTTGTGAATTATAATGGGATTGTGCTCATCTACAGGATACCTGTATGAGCAGGTATTTGCATACCTTTCAAACGGTATGCACAAGTTTCTCCTCCAATGGACACAAGCTGAGAAAAAAAGGAGGAAAAACATGCTTGCCAATTAATATATAGGTTTTTTCAATAATTACGTAGTTTAATTAAATTGAGTCTTAAGGTCAAAATGAACAAACACGTCCCCTATTTCAATTACAAGCAAACTCCTTCTAAGAGAGTGGAAGAAGGCTTAATTGGCTTATTGCACCCGGCTTATTGCTTTGGCTTTATTGGCTCACAAGCATCACTTAATATAAAGCAATTGAAGCGTTTACGGCTGTGATGCTACGATATCGTAAAACTAGGTTTTATCTAACACTTCACATTATTCAGATTAACTTATTGGTTTCTGCGTTCGACTGGTGCCAAGTAAGCTCAAGAGAATCTTTGGATAATATATTCTAGGTTCATGCATCTCAAATATGATAACTGAAAAGAGTTTTTGGCAATATCCCTGTTTTAAGGACCTATTGAGTTTAAAGATAATAAATATTCAAACGTTACGGTTAACATTCCACAAAAATTAAAACTAGTAAACAAAAACGTTCTTAAAAAATGTAGAAACTATATATAAACATTTGTTCATACAGTATTCTATACATTACTTTTGCGATGTAGCAAAAGTTCTTCTGCTTAGGAATTTTTGTTGCAACGACATGTGTTCCTTTTTTTTTTGAATGAATGATACCAATAAAATAATATGTATCATAGCCAAACCACAATAGTGTACTTCGTAACCAGGGCCAAAAATGGTGTTTTGCCAGCCTCGAAATCGTGTTTCAAGTTCGAGACGAAGTGGAAAACCAGGAACGATTGAGAGAAGCAAAAAGTTTTTGGACGAGTTACAATAGTATATTTCGTTACAAGGACCGAAAGTGGCGTTTTGCCGGTCCCGAGATCGTGTTTTAAGTTCGAGACGAAGTCGAGAACTTGAAACGATCGAGGGTTGGCAAAACGCTTTCGGCCCGAGTTATGAACAATATTTTTCATCACACTACACAATTCAATAAATTCTAAACAAGTGAAAAAATAACTTTTTTGTTCATAACAAACAAAACATAACCTGAACTTCAACTAACCTAGCGAGATGTACTGCTTGAGTTTCTGGTTGCTAGGCTTCACATCAGCTAGACTTCACATCAGCTCAGGCCACCAAAACTAATGCTCTGACGGTAAGTGACTACAGCTGATTCCAAGGGAAAAGCACTCTATTCCCATCTACGTCATACACATTTAACAGTTGCTATCAGCTGAACTACCAACTACGTCACTGATTTGTTATTTAATTTTGTTGTTGTTAAATACCTTCTAATATTCTAGATTTTCTCTGCTATTGTTTCCATTACCACAATAGGCTGGAAAATTTTGCCGGCCTAGGCCGGCAAAACAGGTGTTTCGTTGGTAGAAGTGAGGGTCGAAAACAGGTGATATCGATGTAGTGTGATGAAAACGATATTTTTCATCACACTATACTATGCAATAAATTCTGAACAAGTTTAAAAAATATTTTTACCAACCCATAACAAACAAAACATACATTTAAATAACCTAGCAAGATTCACTGTTCTAGCTTGTGTTTTTGGTTACTATATAAACCACACCACATCGGCTACCGCCACCGAAACTAGAATACTCTAACGGTAGGGGACAACTACAGCTGTTTCCAATGTAAAAGCACCAACTAAGTCACCGATTTATTATTTGTGTTATATGTTATTTGTCTTTGGCATTTAGTATGGATCTAGGGCCGAAAATGTTCGGTCCTACCCCTTAAACACATGGATGTCGTTGTTAGAAGTGAGGATCGAAAACAGGCGATATTGATATATTGTTATGAAAACAAATATTTTAATAGAAATATTTCATTCGTATTTTGCATCGTAATTTTTTTCTTTACATTGAATGCACACAGGGTTTTTGGATAAATTGTTTTCCAATAGCAAAAGCGTTTATTTTATGACAGTACACTTCTTAAGGAAAACTCTCCCTTTTATGTTGATTTTACATATGTATTTAATATTCAACATTACACACTACTTTTACAATATTGAGTCCAAATTGAAATTTTAAATAAACACCTACTTTTTTGTCATTTTTACATTGTATCTGCAATTATTTTTTTATTTGTTGTAATTTTTCCTTGAAACTAAAACTTAAGTAGCGGGGGACAGTTTTCTCAAACAAGAATAACATGGGACAACATTTATAAGAAACTATTCAGTACAATAAAAAAATTACCAAGAGTGAGGAAATGTCTTAAAATGAAATTTTATGAAGTTCTATCCCCTAGAATTTCTATTAATTGTATTTATTTGTCAATCATATTTTAAAATAAGAATTTTTTTAATAAGTTTTTTATGAGGTACATGTTATTGATATAATATTTGTATTTTTATTTTATTTTACTGAATGGTTTAAGAGATCAAGTAATGAAAGTTTGTTTAATGTTATTTTTATTAAATAAAAATAGACTTGAATTGTAATCAGCTCCCTATCAATTATGTTTAGAGAAAAACTACACCGAATATTAAGAACTAAAAAGTGCGTACAAAATACAAAATTGACATAAAAACTCTGGTTCTATTTTAAAACATTTTCAAATTGGCCATTATATTGGTAAATGGCGAAAAATATGTCCAAAATTGACGTCAAAAAATAAGTTGGAGTGCTTATAAGAAGTTTAATATTAGACATAAAATAAAAAAGTTAGGTATTACATTCCTTTGGACCATAATGTACAGTTCTGTGATAACGGGTTAGCTAATACATGGTGATTATCCATAACTTAACGATTTTAATTGTTTTTAAATCAAAATGATTACTTTCATATTTATACACTATGAAAGGGAAAATTCTTAAATTAACTGTAAACTTATAACAGATCAATACAATGAATCCTCATTTTTCTTTAAATGTTTAAATGAAAATTAGGTTCCTCCCTTACTTTTATCAGCCGTGCTAGTGAAAAGGAACAAAATGCTTCAAGAATACATAAGGTTAGTTACAATAATTCACTTAGTGTCAGAGATACTTTTACTTTATTTTTTATGAAAAAAATAATAGATATTTCGTACCCAAATGTTTCTAAAGGCTATTCGATGAAAATAGGGTAGGGGATGAAATAGGGGGTATTTTCTTCAGATATCGATAATATCGTCTTTAAGAGCCCAGAAATTCTTCTGTACCTCTTGAACAGGATTTGAAAAATAAACCTGATTCCATTCCAATCTAAGAGTTCTGCTATAATTTCCATCACCGTATATCTGTTTTCGTTAGCACAAAAAAACATAGTAAAAATATCCTTGTCTTTATAAAAGGTCCTACATATATAAAAGAGTTATTTCGGACATTTTTTCCATTGCACTCTCTTGGGTGGAAGGAAAATGGGAAACAATTTACTTTCCAATTATACATTTAAAGGATGATAAAGACGATAAAGAAGAGTGGTAATATTTAACTAAATTTGGCGTAAAACCACATTGGAGCCCTGTTGGAATATATAAATGTGTAAGTAATTATTTTATTTTATGAGATTTAACACTTAAAATTGAGTATTTATAAAAAAATACACCCTGAATTGTATTGGTTTGTGTAGTTAAACTCTTAAAATACATGAAGTTTTTTTTTTATTGCATGAACTTTTTAAGATTCGAACCTTTGCTTAAGTATTCTATGTATTAATTTATTTTTTCCTTGCATAATGATTGAAAAGGGAATCTGAAAATTTGGTTGTGACTTATCACTAAAAATTTGAGTCAGCCTTCCTCTTTAATGGCTTCCGCGTTGTTTATTCGTTTTAACAACTCTTACATCTGTTTTGCATCCGAGTGATGCAGTAAACATAAATTAACTAAAGAATTAACATCCAGTCATTGTTGAAGATGCATTACGTTTAGTAATAAATAGGCTTTATAATGCCGGAGATATGGCTGTACAATTTATTCAATTTATACAATTTATTATATAACGTTGCTATGTGAAAATTGTTTCTTCATTATTGTTTACTAGCCGTTTCCCGTCACGGCTTCGCCCGTAATTGAATTTATTTTTTAGGTAATAAAACCTTTAAAAGAGCAACAAAATCTTCTTCCTTAAGAATGTCATTGAAACAACAAATTAATGTGTGTTGAGCTCTGAAGGAATTTTGCAAAACATTTTCTCAATGAGAACCATTGAGCAAAAAAGAACATCCATGTCAAATTTCAACCCTGTATGCCCTACAGTAATTTCAAAGTCATGTTGGGCGGAGCCCTAAAGAACATAAAAAACTATATTTCTAAAATTGTTTCTTAGTAAACACCTATTAGCAAAACAGAAGATAAACCTTAAATTTTCACGCCGTAGGATTTATGGTAAATTTGAGGATTTGTGACGGGAAGCCCCTGGAATAATTCCTATGGGGCGGAGAACTAAAGAACTTTGAAAACTGTATTTGCAAAACCGTTTCTAAGTGAGCACCTATTTGCAAAACGGAGCATCCACGTTAGATTTTAATCCCTTAGCATATATGGTAATTTTGATGTTCTGTGGAGTGGAGCCCTGAAGTAAATCTGCTAAATTGTTTCTTAGTGAGCAACTATGAGCAAAGAGGAACGTCCATCTCAACTTTCAACCCCGCGGGCCCAGAGTAATTTTCAAGACTTGTGGGACGGAGCCCTAAAGAATTTCAAAATATATATTTGAAAACCTTTTCTTAGTGAGTAACCTACCTATGAGCTAAGGGGAACGTCCATGTCAAATTTCAACCCCGGAGACCCTAAAATGTCTTTGAAGTCCTGTTGGGCAGAGCCCTAAAGAACTTTGAAAACTATATTTGCAAAAACCGTTTCTTAGTAAGCACCCATGAGCAAAGAGGAATTTCAATGTCAAATGTCAACCCCACGAAGGACCTAATGTAATTTTGAAATCCAGTGGGGTAGAGCCCTAAAGTGCTTTAAAAACTATATTTGCAAACCCTTTTCTTAGTAAGTACCCATGAACAAAGGGAATCCTCCATCATATTTCAACCCCGTGGGCCGTAGAGTAATTTGAAAGTCCAGTGGGGCGGAGATCTAAAGTTCTTCAAAACTATATTTGCAATACGTTTCTTAGGTTAGATAGATAGTACCTATGAGCTAAGAGAATCGTCCTTGTCAAATTTCAACACGTATAGGCTATACAGTAATTGTCAGCTTCTTTGAGGTAGATCCCTAAACAATCTTGAAAACTATAATGGTAAAACAGCTTCTTAGTGAGCACCCATGAGCAAAGAGGATCGTCCATGTCAAAAATTTCAACCCCGCGAATGCCCTAAAGTAATTTTGAAATCCAGTGTGGCGGAGCCCTTAAGTGCTTCAAAAACTATATTTGCAAAACCGTTTGTTAGTACCTATGAACAGTAATAAAGTATATAGTAATAAAATACGAAATAAAGTAAACTGCACTTAATACAACCAAAGTACACCAGACTAAAAGTAATAGTACATCACTATAATATTGACAATGTCAAAAATAAATAAATATATCTCACACCTGGTTACTTCTATGCTTATAAGCATTTTCCTGAATGAATCATAATGTGGCAGATGTAAACAAACCTAATTCAATTTCATAATCATATGTTAGAATACAAAAATGTTGCTTCCATAAGAATAACATGGGAACTTTAAGGATGTCTAGGGCGTAGCCCTTTGTGAACATTAATATGAAAATAGTCAGACTTTCCTATTTTGAGCTTAAAGAATGAGTATACCAAATTTCAGTACTGTAGCTGAGTGAGTCAGTGAGTGAGTGAGTGAGTGAGTGAGGGCTTTGCCTTTTATATATTTAGATATTGTTAAGTAGCATTAACGGAAACTTAATCGCAATAGATTTTGCTTAAAATGTAAGCAAAACTATTAATAAATGGTGTTCTGAGAAGAAATGTTCAAAAATTTGGAGAATTATTCAACAATTTTATTGACAGCTTTTCTGATTTATAAATAAAAACAACAGTGCTGGTTTTTTAATAAAATTATTCTATTTTGGGTTAAGTTCTATTCAGGGTGAGTCGGTGGCGTAGTGGTTAGCGCGCCGGACTTCGAGACGATGGCAGCGATGTCGTGGGTTCGAATCCGCGTTCTGCCAGTGACTTTTATCAGTACCTTTCACCTTGTACTGTAGCGGCTCACCCCCTTACTTTGTCTAATACGATCCACGCACAGATCAATAGTCTATGTGGACGGGGCAAAGTAAGGCAAAAAAGAGGTCCGCCAACCTCTTAAAAAAAAAGTAGATATCCCACCAGGAAACAAAGAGATAACGTTTGTCTTTCGTCCTCTCTATTTATATTCCAATATAAAAATATTTCAGCTTTACTAGCAATGCTTTAAACTCCTTTATTTTTTGTATCTTTTTATTTAATGTATTTTTATATCAATGGATTATAATAACCTTATATGAAAACTCATAAAGTATCCAAATAAGTTTAATTAAAGAAAAATAAATAAAAAATAGTCTTAATATTTTGAATTTCTCTTTATAAATCACTTCCAATTTTAGGTGTCAGAATGGTTTCTCCCTCTCCACTAGGTCTGCTTCTTTTAATAATTACAGATCTTAAGATACTAATTCAAGCTTAAGTTTTATGAGTTTATATCTTAAAACTTTTTCAATGTGTTTGAGGTGTAAATTATAATATTTAACCCAAATGAAAACCCACATTGAGATTTTTTCAATCCTGATTTGCAATGGTTGATAAAAGAATTGTGGAGTTTAAACGCCTCTTTCTTAACATTGTACAGCACAGAAGATCATCTAAATTGAAACAGCTTATTAATAACGGGTCTTAATATTGTCAGAATTTATTAAAAACAAAATGGGAGAGTTAAATGATTTTTTAAATAACCGGTACATTAGAATATTAACTATTTCCTTATTAATGTCTAATAGCATGTTTAAACATATTTAACTTATTAAACATAAGTTGATCCTAGTAAATTTAATGCATACTAAATAGATAAAAACAATACACATACAGAAATGTTACAAAGTAAAAAATTGTATAGAAGGAAAGAATATATGAATAAATAGTATATAAAATAATTTCTATTTTATTAATAAGGAATTCAAGTATAGTATAGTTAATTTTTTAACACGGATAAAACGAAATGGAGTTAAAGGGTAAATTAGTAACAGAGGTTGTGACTTATCTACAAGTGGCGACAGTAACGGTTCTTAATGGGATCATTCATTATTTATTCATTTGTACCCCTCTTCCATCTTCTTTGCATCCCTTAAAACTTTAATCGGTATTAATATTTATAAACTGATGAAATCTTGAAGGAAAATGAGTTACGACAAAAATATAAACACTTCATTTAATTATTTTTTAATTGGTATTGTGCTTGTACAATGGGTAAATATTATAATGTTAAGTTAAATAACTGCATTAGAATTTCACTTAACACTAAAAATAATTCCACCTTATTCATATCATGAATGATATTGAAAAAAGAAGAGTTAAGTTTTTAGGAATTTTAAAATAAACAAAATAAAAATGAATTATTTTAACTGCCACGAAATATTCAGTTCGTCTTTGTAACACTGCTGTGTTATTTTTTAATAAAATAGTTATTATGCTATATGTTTATTCTAATTTGTTTTAATTTATTTGAAGTTTGAGATAGTTAATTGACCGCTGCAGTTTGCAGCCTATACAGTATTCACTTATTGAGTATGAAAAGCTTCTGTACCGTAAATATACTAAATTCATAAAGTTAAATACATCAAATGTCCAATGTACTAATTTTGGAACATTTTCGTATATAATTTAACGACTAAATCCATTAAAATGTTGAAATAAATTTTAAAACCATAAACCTTTGTGGCTAATTTCGCGGAAAAAAATAACATCGTTTTCACCTATCCTATGTTGGTGGATATTTTATTTAAATAATACCCATAAGTAAAAAATCGAAATATCCATTGTTAAGAAAAAATAGTTCAATAAAAACAAATTTTTATCAAACGTGGGGTTAAAAGGAACAAATCATAAGATTGGTATCAAATAAACGGAACTCAATATCCATCAAAAAAGATTAAACCTTAAAAACGTCACTACACTTGAAAACTACTTTGATTCCATAGCAGTAATTTTATAAGAGGTGTAACTTAAAACTCTCAGTGGTTGATGATACAAGTTCGTGTTAAAATCTTTGCCTAAAAGCGAGATTAATTATTTAACAGACTCGTGGTAACCTTGGCAACCTTGCATAAGCGCAGCGGGCTCTCGCATCACATTCTGGTATATTCACTTAATTACCGTACGACATTAACCCACTATTCACTACTTAAAGTTAACATTTTAATTTCCCATGAATATAACTAATCGTAAATTGTTCTAAACATAATGGTGAATTTGTTTTAATGCGTAAATTACTGTCCAAAAAGTTTATCTATCAAACTAATTATGAGTGAAATGTGAGAAATTATTTTGTATGATTGCAAAGATGCATGTTTTAATAATTTTAATTCATATTAAGCTAAAATGGTCAAAATTTGAAGAATTACCTTAAACCATTATATTTTAATATGTTTTCAAAATTAAAAAAAATATTCATAGCGAATAAAAAATAGCTCGTTTTGATCTTATATGAAAAAACTTTCTCGCTTTATCGGAATTTAAATAAAGGCATAAAATGGGAACAGGCAAAGCAATGATTGACGTTCTGGGAGTAGCCTTTTCACACCCTCTTAAACCAGAAGGCATTATCTTTTAATAAAAACTTACGTTGCGTTAAAGACTATGTTTACCATCATAATAATCTATAGAGCAAATAATGAAAAATATTCAAAAGAAAAATTAAAATTCCACAACAGGCAATCTCTATGTAAGCCAATTTTTGTGTGATCAAATAAAATTGTAAAGTTCACAGTGTCCTTCAGGTTGAATTCCCTCCTCCCCCAATAACAAGGGGAAATCGAACACCCCAGGGTTTAAGGTCCATGGGAGTTTTCTTCTAAAATTGAAATATTATTATTACGCTGCCCTTAAACGATTAAATATTTTGTCTACATCTGTAGTGGTAACATTAGACTCATTTAAATAGTAATTGATTGCATACATTATTTTTAAATTTTTTAGCAATGTGTGTAGCTATATTCGAACTAGCAAAATTTGGCAGGGTTATAAAACCAGCTTAACTGAATCCATAGACCATGCTAGAAGAGGAAAATAATTTCCAGGTTTTAGTTTATGTTAATTCAAAAGCATAAAATAAATTCATTCAGTTACATGTTGGTAAAAAGTGAAAATTATCAAAACTGTTAAAGAATATTCCTTTTTTTTTTTTTTTTTTTTTTTTTTTTTTTTTTGAAGGAGAGGTGGAAAAATGCATTACGCACACAGGTGGCCAGCCTGTAGTATGGGGCTTCCCTAAAGACGGGTTTACCCACTAAAAAACCTCCTCTACTCTTTAGGAATCTAACCAGGAATTGTTTGTCACATTACGTCAGGCTAGGCCTAAATTTGGCTTACGCCCGTGGGGCTCGCTCCTTATCCAGCCGCTCGATCAAGGGATCTGGGCCACTTCGCGGTCCAGATCGGTTTTCTTTTCCAGGAGGATGCCCCGGACGAACTGTGACAAACAATCCCAGTTGCCCTCATCCTCCATAATCTTTCGGCAGACCGTGTCCACCGAAAAAACACCGAGTTTTCTTGTGGCCTCCAGGCGGGGCCTTTCCCAACGCGAACAGCGGAAGAAGGTGTGTTCCACGTCATCGGGAACGCCCGGGCAGTAGATGCAATCCGGTGAACCGGTCTTGCCCATCCGGTTCAGGTACGACTTGAAATAGCGGTGACCTGTCAGGAACTGCGTGAGGAAGTAGTCCACCTCGCCATGCCGCCTTTCTACCCATGGTTGGACCTGCTCGATGAGTCGCGCAGTCCATCGTCCTCGGGTGTCGTGCTCCCAGCTGTGTTGCCACTGCTGGAAGGTTCGGGAGCGCTCTTCTGTTCTTGCTGTGTCCTTGCCGATCTCGCCTTGTCTCTGATAAATCGCTTTCCTCTCCCCTGCCAAGAGCTTGACAGGGATGACTCCGGCGACCACCAGGACGGCAGGCTCGGACACTGTCCGGTAGGCGGAACACACCCGGAGCGCAGCTTGACGCTGAACCTGGGCGAGTCGCAACCTGTAGCACTCCTTATCTAGAGCGCCTGCCCACACCTCTGCCCCGTAAAGGAGCACGGACTGGACCGCGGACATCAACAGACGTCTTCTGCTGGATCGGGGACCCCCGACATTGGCCATCAGCCTACTAAGGTAAGTGACTACCTTAGCGGCCTTGTCCGCCGTACGGAAGATCTGATCCCTCCAGCTTAACTTGGTGTCCACCATAACCCCAAGGTATTTGGCGGCACGAGTTGATGTGACCACCTCCCTTCCCACTCGGAGTGGGACGACGGTGTCGATCCTCTTCTTCGTGAGAATCACGATCTCCGTCTTACTGAGAGCAAGCGAGAGACCGTGATCTGACATCCAGGTGTTGACCACACGCATGACTCGGTTCAACTTTAGTTGGGCCAGCTCAACGTTGCGTGCAGCAATGAGAGCTGCGACGTCATCGGCGTACCCAACCAAAGTGGTTTCCTCAGGCATCTCGGACCTCAGAAGGCTGTCATAGGCAACGTTCCAGAGATCCGGGCCGAGTATTGAACCTTGTGCGGCACCAGAAGTGACTTCCATCGTCCGCGTTCCGTCCCTCGTGTCATAAATCAGGCTTCGAGAGCGTAAATAATCCTCGATGAGCCGCAACAGATATGCAGGACTACGAAAGGTGTTGCGAAGCGCATCCAACATATCGACCCACCTCGCCGAGTTGAAGGCATTCTTGACATCAAGCGTAACAAGAAGCACTACTCGGCGGGAGTAATGGTTGTGGCTCTCGGCTCTCTCCACAGCTCTCTGAACTTCGGTGACAGCGTCGATCGTTGACCGTCCCTTTCTGAAGCCGTACTGACGGGGGCATAAGTCCCCGGAGGCTTCCACGGCAGAAGTCAGGCGGGAACGGATCAGCTTCTCGAACAGCTTCCCAGCCGTGTCCAACATGCAGAGAGGCCTGTGGGACGACGGCAGCTCGGGATCACCTTTGCCCTTGCTGATCAGTACAAGCCTGGCTGTTTTCCAGGGAGCCGGAAACACCCCTTCTACCAAACAGGCATTGTACATTCTCAACAACAAGTCAGCGTTGATTGAAAATACTTTCTTTAAAGCCTCACTGGGAATCCCGTCCGGGCCAGGAGCCTTGTTGTTCTTCAGGGAGAGAACGGAGGACACCTCAAACTAAAGAATATCCCTTAAAGCAATTCTTTAAAGAAATAAATTATAATTTACTGTTATAATATATTTAATGCCGATGGAACTGTTTAGGACACTGTGTATTTTGTCAACGGTAGGGCCACTGTGATGCTAAACTATTCAACAGGTATTGGTTTTTTTCAATTCCAAACAGATCGAAGGTAATCAACGTCACGTGGCCCTTCTGAATAATCAATCTCTAGAATGATGAGGAATTACAACTATGGTCTTACAGTAGTACTGCTGCTCTGAGAAAAATGTATTGTAGCCATAAACACATTATCCTACCAAATTATTTTATTATAACTGAAGATGACGTAATATATTAATAATAATAATAATAATAATAATAGGAATAATAATAATAATAACAATAATAAATAATATAATGAGATGGCGAAAATATATTACCTCATATGAGTATTCATTTAAATTTTATTTTTAAAATGATTTTTTCCTCCTCCCATATAAAATCTTTTAACAATCTCGAATGAAAGTATTCAATCAAATCATTTTATCAACAGGTGGTACATCAAAGAGTACAAAACACTATGTTATACATGCTCTTTACAAATCTTGAAGTATGTTAAATGAAAGGCTTTACGTCTACGTGAAAGGCTGTCACATAACTACATTTAAACAATAAACAAAAAGTAACATTTAGTACACAGATCAATATCAACATGTTCACAGAACATGTTGGTGTCAAACTGATGCTTGACAGATGATTGATTGATTCATCTTAACGGGAAGTTAACCAACAATCTTTGTTTTTGACAATTATAGGGGAAACAATAATAAAAGTAAAGAGTAAAAAGTTTAGTTTACCAAAAAGTAGAAAAGTGAGAATAAAAAATGAATTATATATTTAATTCTTTTATTAGTGTATAATTCCGTTTCATTTCTGATAATTGTTGGCAATAGTAAGTTACTAAAAAATCACAAACTTACATTAAATACAAAGAAAAACTGTTAAATATGATGATTATTGAAAGAAAAGATGAATGAAACTATTTACCGGTTTGAAACGATTCTTTTCGTTTAATGAATGTTTTATTGTACTTCTAATGAAACCGACCTCTTAGTCTTTGCTGCTATAGACCTAAGTTATATGGGTCGCCATTGACGGTTGGTTTCACGACCTTTGCGTGACGCGGATTGTTAACATTCAGCACAACCGACAGTGTTACCAACATTGCCGACAGTGTTACCAACATTGCCGACAGTGTTACCAACATTGCCGACAGTGTTACCAACATTGCCGATAGTGTTACCAACATTGCCGCACGTTGATGCCACCACCGCCGCCACCGCCGCCCTGTCATCAACGACTGGTGAACACCGCCGGAAAACTTCTTCAATCTTTTTTTATTTTGTATGCCTACGCCAGTGGCATTTATAATTAAAATGTTTTACTAAGTGTACTAAACGCTTTTGAGGGAAAGTGGTCCCAAATTTTTGTCACCATTAAAGGAATAAAAGTCACCTCTTGAACCGAAGTCAAAGACACCATCTTTTAGGCTAGCAAGACACCCTAATATTTTTCAAAACATCTAACCACAAAAAAAAAAAAAAAAAAAACAGAGAAATTGAGATTTTTCTGAACAAAAAACGCTTTTTGTACTAGTTTTCCTAATAAAAGTGAGTATTCGTTTATAAAAATCGAAATTTTTCCGTCATTTCAGGTCGGATGATTTTCAACTTTAAATTTCTCAATAGTTAATTGAAATTTACACATTTTAATTGTTCATTTCTATTTTGATAATATTTCAAATTCTTGTAGATTTAAAATCATCATTATTTTTGAACCAGAAGAAGTAAAAAAATATTAAAATGTATAATCCAAACAATATGTACAGTACACGTACTGTACGTGATAGTCATGCCAAGTTCCAACTGAATACCTCCAGTGATTTAAAGATCTCATGAGTTAAGCCAATATTACATATGGACATACAGACAGAAAACTAGGAACAGGAGACCCATGGTTTATCTGTATTATAAATTATGTTTGTCTCTATGCAAGGAACTAATTATACTTAAGTGTTCCAAAGCGTTCCGGGACACCTTGTAAATTGATATATTATTATACCAATTGCGATCAAAATAATAATAAGAAGAATTGAGAACATTTTTGAAAAGATGTCTAAGATTAACAGCACCGATAGCTCTCCAGACATTCCTTAGTTTGTGTAATCGTTCGATTGGGCGTCTTGCTAGCCTCAAGAATGGTGTCTTTGACTTCAGTTCAAGAGGTGACTTGTTTAATTCATTTAATGGTCATCAAAATTTTATTGGTTTGGACCGCTTTTCCACACAGCGTTTAGTGCACGTAGCTCAACGTTCTAATTATAAATGCCCCTTGCGAAGAGGTAATAAGAAAAAGATAAATTTGTATTATATTAATATAAAAATATGAAATCTTCAATTTATTAACACAAATCTATAAATTCAGTTATCCAATTACATCAGCATCCTGAGCTCTAAGAGTGCTAAGTGCTCAGTGCAAATCTTCCCCAACCTTAATGAAACGTTATAAAAAACACACAAACTACGTTATGATTGGTAAGGTTTGTCTTTGGCATATCGTAAATATATATTTATTCTACATTTTGAATTGTTCAAAAATATCCTCTAAATGTTAAAGTTTTGTACACTTTTTTAGAGAAATAGAAGTAATGATTTCATTATTTCTTTTGACAAATAGAATCATAGCCTAGAATCTTTTCATACAATTCAAATTTTTCGAGCTACAAATACGACATATATCGTTTTATTATTAAAAAGTAGAATAAATATATGTTTACGATATGCCAAAGACAAATCTTTCATTGTCGTCAAGGACATAGATGGGTGATTTTATTTCATGATTTTGTTTGTCTTAAATTATAATGTAGTTGGTAACGTTAATTTTAAAGCGCATATTAATATGCAGTATTCACAGTTGTAAAATTATAAACTATAGAAACATCCCTTACACAATAAATAGATTTTGCTTTTAAGCTAACAATGCTGGTTCTACCTAGTCATTTTGAACGAGTTTATCCTCTTGATTCTGTTAATATGAGGATAATTTAAAGCCTCGTTACAAGAGCATCCCGCTGCGAGCTGATGTGAGGGCACCACGCCTCCCCGAGATGATTAAATATTCATTCTGCTTAAACCTCGAATTTTAACTCAACAGAGTCGTTATGAATAATACCACTTTGGCACACGTACAGGATGGGGAAAAGTCTGCAAAAGATGTTATTTTTAAAAGTATTTAAGAAATAAAATTAAAACTTTGTAAATTTATTTAGGGTATTTTTTTATAACGTTTATACGTTATGACGTTATACGCTCATAACGTTTTTATAAAGTATATTTAAAAACTATTATTGAGCTTTGAATCTCCAGAAGGAGTCAGAAGAAAATCTTAAATATAAGCATAAGTCAAGATGTATATCAAATTAAACGTATTTATGAGTATAGAACAATGCCGCAAAGTATACCTTAAAAAGACGAGCGAGTTAAAAATAGCAGGCGATCAACCATTGAAATATAATAATATTCCCGAAAGAATAACTCCCCGATATTCTTTAATATTTGAGGTCGGGTTTGTGGCAAATCGCTCGAATGCAAAGCCCTTTAAAATTACGTAGGCTTCTTATATGAAGTAGTTAATTACACTTTCGCTGGCAACTTCCATTGTGGAAGTCTTGGAAAAACTTCATTGTCCTATATCATATTAAACTTAATTTCAAATGGCTTTGTATTATGAGTGATAAACCACAAGACCGACATAAAAAGGTCGATTTTATAAGGGGAGTTATTGCATTTTTTTGTTTTCGGCAATATGCTTTTGATGCAGAGTACAATCGCTTGCCATTTTTTCCTCGGTTGTCATGTTGAAGTCGGGTTTGCGGCATTGTTCTCTATTAAAAGAGGCGTTTAATTTGATTTAAATATTGACTTATGCTGACATTTGAGATTTTCTTCTGACCTCTTGGGGACCGGCCAAACTTGGAGGTTCGAGGCCAAAAAGTATAGTTTAAGAAGCAGCCTTTAAGACTTAAATCCTTATTCTTATCCTTATCCGTAGTCTTATACAGATAAATAATTTTAAAGATATACTGTTAAAACATTTTTATCCGGTATATTAAAACATAAAGAGGCTCAAACAAATAAATACTAGCCATTTTAAGTTAAATAAGATGAGTGTTTAAAATTCATAAATCATTATATAATGCACCTTTGTACAATAAGTGGAATTACTTTTGGTTTGTTT
>CM061531.1:208088122-208373034 GCA_030545055.2 Neoaliturus tenellus
TTTTTATACGTATGAATTTGTTCTCTTTGCCTATGCAGCGGTCCTTCGTGATATTAAAAATTATATTTTAAAATAATATAATATACATCTTTTAAACGTTTTATTTCATTAAATATATCATACAGCATTCATAATATTAATAATATAGCATTAAATAAATAATATGCTTCGTGGATATATAATTAAAGTTTTTTTGAAATCTATTCGACCTTATAAGTTTTATTTTTTAATATTTGGGACATGAAAATGAAAAGGATGAATTATTTTTATTTATCATTAACTACACAAATTAATTAACTATGAAATAACTTTTAATTTGACTATGATTTTGTTATATAGTTTCGAAATTATCCCTACATAGAGATAGACTTTCAGCCAAAAGTAGTTTTTAAGATTAAAGTATTGTTAGAACACTCTTTCATTAGCTAATTGAGTAAAAAATTGTACTATGTAACAGGGAAAAATAAAATTGTAAAAGCTATAATCAGTTCTACAAGCAATACATTGTCTCCCTTTACAAATGAAATAAAAAAAATATGCTTATATGGTATACATTTTTATTTTTACTTTTCTTGCCCAATAGAATTTTGACTAAAATGAAACTTCTTTAGACTGAACAATAAAATCTGAAAAAAGTCAAAAGCGATAACAACAAGATAACTGAGTAGTGTGTTTTGGTCACTTTTAAAACCGGCCACGTGCCCACGGAGCCACGTGCCGCGGCAGCTGGCGCCAGCTGCCATGTCACATAGCTTCCGGTGGGGGTTAGAGGGTATATATGAGATGCTGTAGTTATATTTTATGCCATATAGGTTGGGGTGGAGATGGCGATAGTGTTGGCGTTAGGGTGAAGTGAATTTGCGCATAAAATTAAAATTAAAAGTTAGTTCAAAATTGAAATTCGTCGGTGTTAACGAAACTCTAACAGTTGAAGAAAAATTAAGAGTTAGTTCAAAATTGAAATTCAAACTTATAACTGAGATGCGGAAAATATGTCAAGGTCATCCAGAGTAAGTTTTAAAAAATTCTATCCAACTATCACCAGAAATAGTTTTAAGTTGAAGTAGTTGGTGATAGCGGGATAATTGATTCGTGCCATGGGAGAGGTGTTTATCGTTTGAAAGTTGGCGATCGAATGAGAAGCGCCGCCTAGGGAGAGGGCTTATAAAACGGCAACCTTCCCCCACCACCCCTTCCCCCAATCCTTTAGACCAATAACCGGTCGCCGACTCTATGTGGTGAAACTGAACTAGACATGGCGGCCGCCATGGATAATTATAACCTCAAACCTTAGTTTTGCATTGGTGAGCATGAGCCACCCCCACTCCTTTACCTTTCTTTTATATTTTTAAAACCGAACAGATGTTCGGGCAGGTGTTGGGGGCAGAAATGTTAAAATATTGGGGTGGAGATGGCAATAGTGTTGGCGGTCGGTTGAACTGAATTTGCGAATAAAGTAACTAGGGTTGAACTAAAAGTATACATAAATTAAAAGTTAGTTGAAAACTGAAATTTGACGGTGTTAACAAAACTCTTAATAGTTGAACAAAAACTAAAAGTTAGTTTAAAACTGAAATTCAAATTTATAAATAGGATCTGGAAAGTATGTCAAGGTCATCCAGAGTAAGTTTTAAAAAAGCCTACCCAACTACCACCAGAAATAGTTCTAAGTTGAACTAGTTGGTGATAGTAGGATAGGTTGAAGTAACTTTTGAATTTTATTAGTGAACATACAATTAATGTGCAACAGCAGAGTTTAAACAAGTTGAACTTTTGTGATGAATTACAGAGTTGTAAATGCAAACACCGACGACGATGAGAAGGTAAATGCAGAGTCCCCAGATGATGTATTTGAAAAGCTTGAACAAATGTAACATTTCAAGTTGGTTTTCCCGTTCCATTTCCAATCGTTTAATTTCCAATTTCAATTTATCCTCTTCCATTTTAGTTACGAAGGGAACTTCATCCATCATATCCATCATGATTGTGTTAGTGTTTGAAATTTTAGTGATGTTGATAGTTCAGAAGTCGAAGACGGAATAAGAAGTGAAAGGGAGAAATGTTAGTTAAATAAAGAAGTGGTGGGGGGAAGGATGAATTACAAAGAAGTGGTGGGGGAAAGACGTTGCTCTTCATTATTACCATCAGTAGTGTCAGATGGTGCAGGAGTTAGATTTAGTAAACTGTCTTCGTCTAAACTTTTAACCTTATCACAAATAGGACAATCGTATGTTATTTCCAAATTCATTTTGATGGTTGTAAAATTATCTACAAGTTCTTGTAAAATATTAAAAATGTCTTGTAACTCTTCTTTAGAGTTTATTTCAAAACTAGAATTCATTCGGGCCAATGGAGAGTTGTTCATTGTTGGAGAGTCGGTGATGGAATGAGGATCGGCGCATAGGGAGGGGGCTTATTTAATGGTGACCTTGAGCAGGCGTCTAGGGAGGGGGGCTGTCTAGGGAAGGGGCTTTTATATGGGGAACCTTGAGCTTATGATTGAATAAAATGTTTAGTTCTTCTTCTTCGTCTTTTAATTCAATTATTTGAACCGAAGTAGTTGTTTCATCCTCTTCACTCGATGAAGAAAACAATTCACCAGGATTTAAATATTGAACTACAATTCTGAATCATCTTATAGGATATTCGTCAATGATAGAAAGTAAGTTTTGAAACAATTCTTCCATCTCTTCCCTGTCAGTTATTATATGTTCAAACTTGATAAATTTGTTTTCCATGTTGTTAGTTAGAGTGTTGGAAGTGGAATGATTTAATATTATATAAAAATTAGAACTAGTGGTGGGGGGAAATCTCAAGGTTATCCAAATGAAGTTTTAAAAAAGAGTGTAAAACTGAAATTACACATTTGATGGTTTTACAGGATCGGAATACCAATCTGATCTGTATTTACATCTTTTTATCATATGTGTACAAAAATCATCTTGATGAGAATTGGTGCGTTGACAATGAGCAAGATCTAGAGGGTGAAATTTGAAACATCTTTGAGGACAACATGTATGAAAATATCTTGATTTGTAAAATTTGAAAGTTCGCAATTCCGGTGGTGGTAGTTGTTTTGTTTTGCATTTGCAATAACAAGATCCGAAGAATTCACATTTAGTACAAGCTAACCCATCCACCATCATTGGTCCTAAATCTGTACACTGTTGTTCACAACAGTAACGAGGTTTGTACTTGTATTTTTGCTCTTCCATGTTGACGCTGCGGAGTCCAGTGAAAGAATAAGAGTGTATAGTGTTGAATAGTGAGTTTTATGTACTGTGAAAAGTGGTAGGGGTAATTTCAAGGTCATCCAAATGGAGTTTTAAAAAATTATACCTTACAAGTGTAAGGATTATTAAAATTTAGGAAGTTTGTTTCTCTTTGTTTTCTTCAGACTTTTTATCTTTCTCAGCTTTAGCCATAGCAACTAGTTCTTCTATTGATAGTGGATGTACTTCAGGAAATTTTAAAATTAATTTAGCTTGGTATCCTTCTTTAGCTAATACATCTATATCTTTAGTCATTTGTTCAACAGTGTTGTAATCTTTTCCATAGATTTTTCCATCAAGTTGAATCATCATTCTGTACAACATTTTCTTAAATAGGTCTTGTCGTGGTGAGAGCTAAGAAGCGAATGATTATTTATACAAGTATCACATCCTTTTTATTAACTCACATTGATCACGTGATTCTTTAGTTGTAGCTTTGTCTGTCAAAAGTTATTCAACATTGGTAATACTTTTGGAACTTGATGTTATGTTGACCAGTTGGCGATGAAGAAGTTGTAGGTTGTGTAGAAATAAATATTTCATCATCGCAATATTTTGTTTTAGTGAACATCCTTGTATTAGTAGCACTAACATCAACAGTTAAGTGATAACCACCGGTAAGTAAAACTCGCATTTCGTTGGTTAAATCTTCGAGTTGTTCAAAAGTTGTTATGGTGTTAGTATCGTAAGATGCACACTTGACCTTTAGGGACATGTTGCAGTTTTATATTCAGGGATTAAGAGCGAGATGTGTACGGTATGAAAGGTAGCAGTAGACTGATGAATTTTGCAAGTACATTTCCCCTTTTATA
The DNA here is from genome assembly GCA_030545055.2 of Neoaliturus tenellus. NCBI lineage: Eukaryota > Metazoa > Arthropoda > Insecta > Hemiptera > Cicadellidae > Neoaliturus > Neoaliturus tenellus. The sequence goes on from CM061531.1 coordinate 208,092,207, forward strand.
ATTATACAGAATTGGGTCAAGGTCATCCCGTGGAATTTTTAAAAAAAGCAACATATTGTAATGTACAAAGACATTACAATATGTTGCTTTTTTTATTTTTATTTTTTTTTTTGTTTTATATCATATTTATTGAAAAAACAAATACAAAGAAATATTTACAATGTTATGTACAAATTAATCAGTAGTAGGTGTTACATGAATTGTAAGTTCAGTAGAGTTGTTTCCACTGGGTCCATGTGATACCAAATAGAGTGCGCCGGGTTGAATTATACGAAGATCTTCATTTTGAAGTAGTTGTACGAAGCGCTTTGGTAAGAAGATCTGAAATTTTGCTTCATCACCAATTGTATAAGGTGCCTCGCTCAAAGTGCAATTTATAGCATCACCTACTGAAGTTTCCATTTTCTTAATAGTATGAATGATGTAGTGTTTTTCTTCTTTTAGTTCAGAACATTTCTTCGTAGGTAGAATTGATGATTTAGAATGAGCGTTGAACTGATCAACTAAACTTTGAAGTAAGTTCTGTGATGCCATATTGATGTTGTTGTTAATCTTCTTGTTAATAAGAATGTCCGTCGGAGATGTTGTCTCTTATGAGGTTTGAGTAATACTCATGCTGTGTCATGGTAGCGCTCTCACTTTTATAATCGACACTACCCCCACCAGTTTGTTGAAGGAAATTATTCAAGCGGTAGGCATTCTTTAAAGCGCACTGTGACCTTCGATGTTTAAAACTTTTTGATGAAATACAAAGTTCGTTGAAGTAGCATTGGAAATCTTTATCAATAATTGCATTAATCACTTCGTTGCTTGTAAATGATTGTATCCAATTTGCTTTTTCCAATCCCCTTGTGTAGATAATTTTAAACTCTTTGCAATAATGATTCATAATGTGCGGCATCATGTTATAATTAATGAAACCTTCATCCCATCTTAAGTTATGAAAATGTTTGTTCAACCATTTGTTTGTAACTTTCGCTTTAGTTGTTAGTCTATTAAATGGTACTGGAGGTTTAAACAAATAATGATAAACTACTGATGTGTTCATGTCCAAGATTACTAATTCTTTAATAATAAAATTACCATCATTTCCTCGAAAAGCTTGAAATTCAATTATACCTCTTTTAACTTCCATTATATGTGGCGCATTAGAAAACGAAACCCGTTTATTCATGATGAAGTCTTACTAACAACTGACTTAAAAATTGAATGAGCCGATGTTTATAACAGACAAGATTGTTCTTCTTCTTTCACTTCTTGTGCCACTTCATCAATATTAAAATTGGTGTGATAGTTGTTTAATTGTCTCCACATTTCAACTTCTTGAGGTATTCTATTAAAGATTGAAGTATCCACGGGACCGTATAAAATTGGAACAAAAGGTTTTTTGTCCAATGTATCAATTAGATAGTCTTTAATTATTGCACTTGAAAATATTAGTTGTTTCAAATATCTGGTGACGGGACCGGTAGTACAACTTAAAGTGTAAAATTCTTCTTTAGTGAAATATAATTTAACATTATGTGTGGTTAAATCTCTGAAGCGAACAATTTGTCCTCCACGATGTTTTACTATATCAACTTCAATATTTGATTCCAATAAACTTAATCTTGTTCTTCTTCCAAATGTGTTGTTACTTAAATAGCACTCCAAAAGATGTAAATGTTTCATGAGAGATTCCCAAGTAGTTTCACTGAAAGTAACCATTTTGTTTCCATGATTTAAAATAACAATTGGTGAATAATCCATTGATTTTAAAATTCCAACTGATATACTTTTTGTCATGCATGAAGAAATTGGGTAGATAATCCGAAGAAATACTTCTGTTAAAATATTGGTTGTAATGTTAACTTCAACCTTCTTCCTTTTTACTTCTTTTTCAGCTTTTTCTTCTTCTCTCTTCTTATGTTTGTTGAATTTTAGGAACTCGTCCATTTCTCGTTCAACTTGTTTTTCTATATCTGAACTATTATCATCCATTAGAGGTGTATTTTCTTCTCCGTTAGTAGAATTCATCTTGCGAATGATGTTTCCCATACGACGGTTGAAGATAGAATGAAGTTTCTACTAATTATTTTCTCGCTTTTATATTTTTCGTAAAATCCTTGAAATTTATACAATTACATAATTGTTTGTTTTCAACTTGTCTTTCACAAATGAAATTCTAACCTCAAAAATTAAAGCAGATAATTCTAACCTCAAAAATTTGCAGTTGTTATACAATTCTTCTTAAAGTACATTCTTCACAATTCCGGTCAGCGGTGTGTAAGTAACTATTTTATCATGTAGAATTAGACAGTATGCCGAAGTTCCATCCGCTACTGGTTCTTCAAATTCCATTTCAATTTTTATATCCACACTTGATGATTTTACCGATTCATTTTGTTTTGAACAATCGATTACAATTATTGGAGCCTTGGAATAATACTGGTCAGGTGATAATAGTGGTGTATTAGTCTTTCCATAATATGACGATTGAAATCTTGCATACATATCGTATAAAATGGAAAAACGTTTTTTGCTGAACATGACATTCAAATTGTCATAGGGAAAGAATTGAGAGTTTAGGAAAACTTTACAATTCTTTATTTTACAGTGATCAAATTGACCAGCATTTGCAGTGATAACATCTTTTCGCTTAGTTTGAAAACCGAGTATTATGTACCTTGCTCGTTCCAAGTAAGTTGATGTCTTGACGGTCCATGTTTGTCTTTCTGTCTGAGGTAGTGTAGGGTATTCATGAAATTCCCAACTTCGGAATGGCATCACAATATCACGGTCAGATTTTAACTTTCTCAATAATAGGATTCTATGTTCATCGGCCAATCTTACATGAGGTACTCTCCAAACAACTTTATCCAACTGTAGTTGCCATTCCAGTTTATCTTCCGTAGTTGCAGGGTCTGCAAGTATTAAGTCCTTATTAGTTGAAGATCTGAGTAATACTAATTCTTGTTTGACATTTATTATTACCCGTTTGTAATCTTCAGCGAATCCCAAAAGCAATCGTAAAGGTACATGAAAATCAAAGTGACCGTTGGAAGCTGGTGTTATAGTGTCTTTATCGGGGGCAACCCATCCGGCAGTGACTATTGAATTCTTCTCATGCGGTGTTAATGATGTTAATCCTTTCAATGTCGTTGTTAAACCAACCTTTTTTGTTGAATCAACCGTCACCCCTGATATTTCATATCTTATTTCATCAAAAAGATATGCCATCGGGTTATTTATAAAAGGAACTGTTGAAGAAGTTTTTCCATCCAATTTTAATACCTGTCCTTCGATGTACAAGTAACTTTCACACGGTAAAGTGTAAATATCTTGTTGTTGAATGGGGATCCTTATTTCATCGTTATTGTTTAATTTTGATGAAGTGTAAGGGTTGTGCGTGTGATATTCCTTCTCCCATAGTGTTTCGTCGAACGTTGGTCCTTGAGATATATCCAGGATATCCATCGCTGTTAAGTTTCAATCCAATCTTCTGTAGAAAACGAATGTTTTCCGATGTTAACTCTTCCAATGTCGAGGAGCTACTGAGCTCCCGACTCTTCCGTTGCGGTTTAAATGATAATCCCATGTTGACTTTTATGTTGCTGCTCTGATGTGTATCCGTATAGTAATTGTTTCTCCTCTAAAGTCAACACTATGACCGTCTTGATCCAATATGTTCAGTACGATGTCTGAAATGAAACTGGTGTTTAACGGTAGGTATATCAAGTTTTGTGGCTTCTCAACAATTTTAAAACCGGGAGCCACTGTTGGATAAAATGTATGTAAAATATGTTGATTAACTCCATCTCTATACGATCCGTGTATAATGTTGCATGTGACATCAATACTATTTACTTTCAATATTGTTACAGTTGAATCACCTGAATGAGTAGTTCCAGGAGTTAAGATTTTCTTTTTTGTATCTGTAAATCCAAGTAAACTGCCAATCGACTGTTCCAAGCTGACATCAATATAATATTTTGAAGTTATTTCTGCTTTTAAAGTATTATTGTTTCCTTTAACGGTGATATTGTCTTCTCCGAGTTGTTTCTGTAATAATTGGTTTATATCATCAATTTCATAAGCTCCAGTAGGAAATGTAATTATTTTCAATTCTGAGTATTTTCCTGCAGCATCCTTAGTTTCATAATAATGTAGTAAATTGTTTTTTCCTTCTGTAACATTAGGAATTGAATTGTAGGTAGTCAAATCAAGTAATGCCGCTTCCCATAATCTTTCCTTGGATAGACGCAATGCTGGGAACAGCGTACTTTTCAATGTGGATGAATTTCCACTCAGTGACACTGTATACGATGACATCTTAAAGCTGACTGACACTCTTCGCTAGAAACTCCAAACATAAATGCCCACATATTTCAGTATTGTTAGGTTGTTCTCTTTTGTAATTGTAAAAAATGTTTTTGGAGTTTCGAAAATAATGTTGCAGTTCTTTTGGCGGTGGTAGATTGCCAAAACTGTCAAAGTAGTAAATGGTTTGTCCGAGTTTTTTATAGCATACCCAATGAGTGCCTGGACCATAGGTGGAATCCAAATTTACTATTCCAGTTTCATTTTTCCATATTTTAGTTGGTAATGCATCTTTCATAAAAACTCCTCGAAAGAATGGTATTTTCAAACATTTTACATAATCATTTAACTGATGATTTGTTAAGGCTTTATTTGGAATTATCAATTGATTCTTCTTATTTAGTACACACGGTATGGTCTTAGGTATAAACCTGCTCCGTTTTTTACCATTTGCCAAACAGAAGTCTTCTTTACACTTGCCTTATGAGTTCTACGACGTCCTTTTTTAATGTTTCCACCTCTTTTGGGAGCGCCTCTCTTTGCAGGTCTTCCTCTGCGACGTCTTCCACCACCTAACTTTGCTTTTGTCTTCATGGCTGTAGTTACTGCCCAAGCTGCTGCTTTTTCTGCAATATTTGCGTCACTTGATTTTACTCTTTGCCAAGCTTTTTCCGCTAGAATTTTATCTGCTATTGATCTATTTGTTGAATCTTTATACTTTGAATATGCTATATCGTGTTCTTTGCAAGCTTGATCTAATTTATTAATTCCAGGATCTCCTCTTGCTAAACGTTTTGCCAACTTAGTTCCAGGTCCACAATATTGATAACCTCCGGGCAGATGTAATTCGTATGGTAAAGCGTCTATCGTTCGATTTACAACAGCACCAACTGGAATCCGTCTGAGCAGGGATAATGCAGCTGATGTTATACCACGTCCTCTCTTGCCGCTGTCTTGACGATGACTGAGCGATACGGTCTTCATTATGTTGTCTTATATAATAGGTGTGTTTACTCCACGAGATACTTTACATGAATGAATAACTTGTGCAAAATCTTTTATATTTAAAGACTTAGTTATTCAAATTAATTATATACTGATTTATGATTCTATTTTTAATCCAAGCTTCTCGTTCATCGGGTTGAATCACCACATGATTCGTTGTACTAGCTATATGATTGTGGGTATCAATAAGTAAATTACCCACTATTCTTATTAAACAATCTAAAGTTACAGCATCTTTCGGATGTTGAGGATCTTGTAACTGCATAATACGTTTATCATTACATGTGTAAGCGGTTAAATCACTTTTTGATGTTGTTATGACTTGTCCAATAGTAGCAGCATCATTTGAATCTTCACCTGGTAAAATATTAATTATTTTCTTCATCTTTGCATCATATTTGGTCCCAAAGTGTTTATCCCAAGTTATTGTTTGTCTCAATGTAACACAATCATCATCTCCATAACCAGGATAAACATTTTTTATTCTTCTATGACGACCATCGTATGTATCTAATCTACCACCACTTGCAATTAATGTTTGCACCATAAGAGGTACATCTGAATCTTTTATACCAAATCTTCCATTTGTTATTGTTTTATGTCCTGCATCCCATTCATCATTATTTCCTTGCATTAAATCAAACTTTTTATTTCCATGTATAAATTTATCTCCCCGCTTTAACACGGCATCTTCATGTTTTACAAAATTTGATGTTTCTTTTTTTAATTCTTTGGATAATTGCTCCATAGTAACAGCATCTTTTGGTTGAGAACCAAACTTTACATTTGTCAATGTTTTTTCATGACAATCGATTCCATCAGCATCTTGTAAAATACAGTTGTCCTTGATGTATTTTAGGTTTACAGCATCACCGTCTTCTTTTGGGTATCCAATGTCATTTATAATAAATTTATAAAAAGAAAATCCATGTTCAGTTTTTTCAGGTATTATAGAATGTAAATATTCTTTATTAACTGAATCTTTATCATTTTTGGGATTTCCCACATTGGTTATTCTATAATTTCCAGCATTATACGTTTGTCCATCTTTTAAGTTATTACCCCATTGCAATTTTAAAGTATTTAAAAGTTCAGATGATAAGTACTCTTTAGTAATTGCATCAGAACCTTCAGTTGGTTTACCAACATTAATTAATCTATGTGATTTAACATCGTAAGTATTCTTATGTAATTTTAATGATGTTGAAGTAGCTTCTTTTACTGTCTTCAAATTTGCTCCATCAGTATCTTCTTCTGGATCTTTAACTAGTTTTAAACGTTTATTACTTATGCTATAGTCACCTTCAGGTGTTTGCGGTAATCCACTTCTTTTTCTGTCTTCTCCAACTTGCACTCCTAAAGCGGAGTACCGTCCGAACTTGTCGACGCTCATGTTAGAACTGATACGTCTTATGCTTGCACCTCTTTTATATCCACGGACAATTATACGACTATACCGCGATTCCTAAGTTCATCAACTAGAGCCACCCATTCATTATTCAAACCTGTATGACCGGCTTCCATGGCTTCATGCAATAGTCTCATTCTATCAACCAATTTATTGATATCATTGTAGTAAATCACATTCGTATTGTATAGATTTTTCATCAATCCTTTACCAGATGTTGAAGTATCTCCTTTACTCTTTTTACCATGTTGTTCAAGAAGTGATAAATCCATAAGTGATAAAGATTTTCTTTTCAGTGGTTGTCTCACCGCTGGTGCAGTACGTAATGTTGGCAATTTTCGTGGAGGAAACAACTTTTTTATAACGATGTTATATTTTGTTGCACGTGAACGATTAATCATTGCATCCTTTGAGTAGTTTCTTTTATGAGCGTTAGTATTTTGTAGAATCTCCTTAAAAACACTTAAATCTTTGGATGAATATCTTAGTGGTATGTTTTTAAAAATTAATTCATATAATCCTTTTGTTCCTTTATATCTATGCTCACCAATAATGATGTAATCGTCTTGTGTTATTTCAAGCTTTGAATCGCCAATCTTCAATTCATTCCCATCAATTCTTGCTCCGTATACGTGTGATCTACTCAAATTCGGGTTTGATTTCATGTCATGTAGCATTTTCATTATATATTTTCTTCCAAGAGGTCCATGTTGTAATATATCGCTACTCAATTGAGTTAAATTTGGAATAGATTGTTCTGCTTCTGGTATTGGCTGTTCTTCTTCCTTTTCAACAATTGGTTCTTCTTCTTCTTTTGTTTCTTCTTGCTCACTAGCACTTGTATATGAATCATCATCTTCTTCTTTTTTTAATGCTTGTACTTCTTGTTTAGAAACTGGTAGTAAAACATCTCCTTCATAATGAGGTTTACCAATAGTTTCTGATATCTGTTTTAAAGGTTCCGTAATAGGTTTAAATGTAGTCTCTAGAAATTCTTCTCTTTCACTTAAACCCATCCTCAATGCACGATTCTTCATCCTAATAGAATCACTGAGTGATTTTATTTCTTTCAATAGTTTTTCTTGATTCACCATGTTTACACTGTGAAGTTCAACGTGTAACTAGATGTAGCATCGGTAGTTCAACGCATAAATACAAATTTATCCAACCCTATACGATATCTACCATTTTTAATATCTTCTTCCTTCATAATAACGAGAAAGCTATATTTCTCATTCCATGCTTTGCCACACATCTCTTTAAATTTTTCAAATGGCATATCCGCATTTACATGATCATTATATATATGCTTTAAATTTGTTTCATCTTGCTTGAAGATGATCAACATATTTGCATTGTCTCTTATAAGTTGTTTTGGAATTTTACTGTATGTTTGACCAATATAAATGCTATCAATATTATGATGTCTTCCCATAGCAAAATAATTCCTTATTGTGTCATGATTTTCACAAGAAACATCGTCAAATATAAAAATAGAAAATGGTTTTGCTTCATTCGGTTGCATAATTGTTTCACTGGCATTAAACTTGTAAAAATTCACTTCAGGTACACTTGCAAGTACTTTATCCAATAATTGATATTTTGGTTGTTGCAATGATTTTGAAAAAATGTATATATTATTAAAACGCAATCCTTTAGGATTAGTTATAAGGTTAAAAACAACATTAGTTTTTCCACAATTTGAAGGACCAGTTATTAGACATCTTATCGTATTTGGTAGTAATTCACCATGTTTTCCATGATTTAACTTATCATTGTCAACTGTCAATTCATCAATGTTATTGATATTAAATCGATCTTTTTGTTGTACAATCTCCATCTTGTATAAAGGTTAAACACACAATGAGCTATTAAACAACTATACTAAGTCTTTTGAAGGAATCCAAGAGTCTTCACTTTTATCAAACCCTAACCACCGGACTTTAACCATATCCTTTTTCCTTTGTAAAATCTTCTCGACAAGATATACATCACCAACTGTTGATTTCAACAATTCGTGTCCGTAGAATCCACCTTGAAGTAATTCACCCTTGTTATCCTTTAATAAATAGGTTTCAGGTATAGTTGGTTGCACTTTATAAATTGTAAATACTTCATTAGTCCAATTTGGTAGATATCTTTTACTAAATACACCTTTGTATTTGCTTATACGAACTTTATCGTTGACCTTGAACTTCTTTGGTTGCAATTTTTCTAATTTCGGTGTTGTATTATTTTTAATGCGTTGTAATACAATTTTCGCATTAGCACTGTTTACCTGGATAGGTTTCATTCCAATGGTACGATGATATTTGTTGTTATACTGTTTTATAAGTTGTGGTAATATGTCATACCACACATATGATCCTCGTTTTGAAAATTGTTTATACATCGCACCTTTCAATGTTCTATTGAATCTTTCAATTATTGAAGCTTTAACTTCAGAATTTGTAGAATAATGATTTATTTGATATTTCTTCATCAAAGCTCTAAAGTCTTTATTAAAATATTCTTTTCCATCATCGGTCTGTAGATGTTTAATTTTAAATTTATTTCTTTGTATTGTGGTTTCCATAGCTTTTGTAACACTTTTACCAGTCTTATCCTTCAATGGTAAAGCGTCAGCTATTTTAGTAAAACAGTCTATAATTGTTAAAATATATTTAAATCCTTTGTTTAATTTACTGTGCGGTATCATTTCAATGAGATCAGCTTGATAAAGATCATTCATCCCTTTAATGATTGTACTTCTTCTTGGAAATCTTCTTCTTGCTGGTTTATGTAGTTCATTTACAATCTTGTCCTTCACACTTTCCATCTTCAGATGTTGCTTGTACACCGCATGTAAAAATACTGATCCATAGAATAGTTTATTCTCATTTATATAGTTTGAATATAGGTCAAGGCCAATTCATATTAGTGTAAAAAAGAGGGAACATGGCATTGGGCTTGCCATGTCCCCTCTTCTTTACGGAAAGGAAAAAGGAAGAAGGTAGAGGACGAAGAATAGGTTTACTGGTCGATAGGGTTTAGAGAGTAGTGGCCGAATGGTAAAGTATTAATTTTATCTTCTAAAATATGGCGCTTGTCATCTTTGTAGCTTAATGCCCACTTTGTTTGTTTGACACTAAATAGTTGATGATTATAACTTCTAATAGTGTTGAACGTTGCAGTTGTTTCAACATTTTCAAACAAACATCTTTTATAATGTTCAAACTGTACGTTCTTCTTCAGGAAAGAAGTTTTTATTCCTTTGGCCTTCTTCGTGACTTGATGTTCGTTCCTCTCGTTTATGTACAGTTGAAATGAATACAGTTTGGACATTAATGCTACAATTTCCATCATCGGCACACCATTTGTTTCCGGCACACCATTTGTTTCATCTTTAAATTTTCCCAATACTTTCTTGTTTTTGTCGTAGTCGTAATTTGGATGATCCTTAGGATAATCGGAAAAGTCGAAATCATCTTTATATATAAAGGTGCGTAGATCTTCATACATGTCATTTGTTTTAATCCAGTAAATGAGTGCATCCGTATCCATATATGCAATACCAATGTTCTCTCTTCCATAATAGTTAACCATCTTCTTATAATGAAACTCATACATATGTGTTTTTGAAATATCCAAGATTGACATTCCAAGATACAAAGGACGATCCATTTCAACTGACTTCTTGTTCATGGAAATAACAACTAGATTTTCATTAATAATTACAGATGAACCAAAGTTTGGTTGTTGCACTAATTTCTGTAATTTTACTGGATCAGTTACCAATTTGATATCCTTATGTTTCCTTTTGTTTTCCAAAGTCTTGCCAAATATTGCGTTGTTCATTAATTTGAAAAAATCTTTTTGAAAACTTGATGTAGCGGCGGCTCTTCTTCTTGTGTTGTTGTCGATGTAAGGTTTTAACCAACAAGATTGAGAAAATTGTAGTACTCGATTAATTTTTGTAATTCTCAGTCCTAAGTCTAAAGCCTGTTGTATCATCCAGTAGTGTCCAACATATCGAGACTTGTCGGTTAAAGTCATCAATAATTTTGGCCATCTTCCAGTAGGGGAAATTTCAGTCTTCGGAAGAAGTGGTAAATCATAATGTTGATCATGAAGATGTTCAGGATATTCAAAATCCACATCAAAAATGTAACCAGTTTCACCATGCTTCGGTATATCCATTATGTTTCCAATCGATTCTGGATCTATCCATTTAAAATTATCATATGGAAGGGGATTTGACATTGCCCATCCGTATAAGTTATTTGCATCAAAATAACCCAGGAATGTTGTTGGTTTTGATGCATCATAATCGGGCAGATACTTGTTGTTCGCCTTAAAATGTCGTGTAACGCTTTGCGTCAATCCCCCTCGAACTCCTGACTCTAACATTAAAACCATATCTATATCAGTAAGAAGTTGTATTTTACAATTTGTTTCTTTCAACATGGCTTGCCATGCTAATCCAGGTGAAGTGTACGAATGAAGAGGGTCCAATCCATAAGCTGCAAAACATGTATTTCTAAATTCTTCCATTATATCACATAATAAAGTTACATCTAATTTAACATAAAAATCTGAATATTCTCCTAATGTTCTAAATCCTAATTCGTTCCATACTTTACATGCATGATCATAGTCCTCTTGAGATATGTCCATGTCGTAAAGTTTACTTTTAAATTCTTCTTTAGCCGGAAGTGATGTTTCATTAAATTTTTCTAAACTGTCTATGTAATCATATGGAAACACACCTTTCCGAAGTACCAAATCCAGTTTGTCGTTATTTACAATCTTCTTTGTTTCGATGAAATCTTGTTTCCTTAAATTTTCTGAAAGTTTGGACAAACTTCGACGGCATAAATCTGTAGGAGTCCAAGAATCTTAGTTTTATGTTTCCAACTTCTTTGGAAAAACTTATAAACTTCTCTGAAGTTTCAGCTAACACATCGATTTTACCATCGTCTCTTCCTAGTTCAGGTATTATAAAATGAGCATCGTACCCACTGAGGTTATGCAGAACCACAGGAATAAATAGTGGTAAATGATAGCTCAAGTTGCATTTATTACAAGCAGCACCCCTGTAATAACCTGTGAGGTGATCGTGATCTTTAACTTTATAATTCTCAATAGTAAAATCATTTTTGCATAAGAAACATAGAGTTGCATTTTCATGTTGAATTTCTTCTTCTTCCTCCATCGGTTTCATTGGTACAATATTTGTATATAATCTTTGTGCATTTCCAGCTATTGAATATAAGTGATCAAGAAATATTTTTTCTACATTTTTACCACGATATACTAGAGGTTCTGAAGTTAATCCATATCTGTTTAAATGTTCTTCTGATAATGTTGATTTAACCATTAAACAAAAACTATTTGGTTTGTGCATTTGATATTTGACACTTTTTCTAGCTTCACAATTTTCATCTTCTATAGGAATTAGTGTTGATTCAAAGTCCGCATATACAACTATAGGGATACGGTATTGATGATGAACCTTTTCAAATTTAACGAATGCTCTGTTTTCCGCAGGTAAATTAATCTTTGCTTCATAATTATTGTTACATAGTCTTTTGTGCTCTTGTAACCATTCTCTTCCTTCTCTTCCTTCTCGTTGAAAATTAAAACATCTCTTGCAAATTATCTTTTTGTTTCTATTTTTTGAAAGTTGCTTGTTAACAAGACGATCAAATTGCTTTATGTACACATAGTGAGACACATCTCCTCGCGTTAGTAGTAGTAAATCCGTATGATCTGGTAGCTCTTCTTTTGCAATACGTAAAGGATACACTTTGTTTGAACTATCTAATGCAAAAACATTGATAGACGTACCGGGATTTTTCTTCTCAAATTTTGATATATCTTTCAGTGATACAGGATAAGTGATTCCTTGAAAATTGTATCTAAATCTTTGATTTTCATATTCTTGGTCAGGTCTATTCACATGATGTGGTACAAATTTAGTTGTCATTGCATAACGAAAACATTCATTGTCTTCATTTTTAACATTAATACAAGATTTTGTATCTTCAATTCTTTTTGGCAGAGGAATGTAACTTGATCCCATTAGTCCATATCCATGTTTGTGAACTCTTATATCTAATACTTCAATACTTGTAAGACTCCATCCGGATCCTCTTCCTTCGTGTTCCTGAATTTTTGTTAATATTTCTTCTATACAGTTCTCTACTATTGAATCAATGTTTGAACTTTCCATAATGGTTCGGTTTTTTGTTATGAATCCTCTTGGTGATAATTCTTCTTGTACATTTATAAACATAGCTTCTAGTAGTAAACCAAATTTAAGAAAGTTCAATCTTTTTAATTCTTCTTTTAAAGTTTTACTTACAATTGGTTTTGCTTCTCTAATAAATTCTTCTAGCTTCAAGTTTTCATTTTGAATCTTATGATGCATTACTACTTTACCAGGTAATGCAAATACTTGTAGATTTGGTAAAGTAGTTGAAGATGTTGCTGTTATTTCATATTGTTCTTCTTGTTCTTCTTGTTGTTCTTGTTCTTCTTGTTGTTCTTGTTGTTCTTGTTTTTCTTCTGGGTTGTTGTGAATTAGTTCTTTATAACAGTCTAATAGAATTTCATCGTGAAACGATTCCGAACATTTATCGCAACGATACATGTTGAGATGTTTACTCTCCGAAATTTCACCAAGAAATGAAATGGGCTCTCACGTTCCTCCTATTATAATGGTTCCCCCACCACTATTTCATCCTCTTCACTATCCTAGGAAATCAAACATTTTCAACAAAATATTAACCTTCTACAAACTAATTGTTCATTCGTGTTCTTTATTCCCATTGGAGTTTTAGTATATACTTCTTTATATTCAAACTTTAACAAACTTTCTTTTAACATCTGTTAGGACAGATGTTATGGGACAGATGTTAAAAGAACAAATGTTGGAGTGGAAATGGCTAGAGCACAGGCACTTGGTTGAACTAAATTTGCGCATAAATTAACTAGAGTTGAACTAAAAATTCGCATAAATTAAAAGTTAGTTCAAAACTAAAATTCGACAGTGTTAAAAAACTTTAACAGTTGAATAAAAATAAACATTAGTTCAAAACTGAAATTCAACAGTGTTAACCAAATTCTAACAGTCAAACAAATAAGTCAAGGTAATCCAATTTAACGCGAGAACGAGGAATAGAGCACTAAGTGGCATGTTAGTCCATTACCACAAAGTGATCTATTCCTCGCTCTCTATTCTACATCTACTTTTTTCAGTTTACTTATTTATATTAAAATGTTCAAATTTTACTATGTAGAATGTCCATTCTTTCTCTTCAACTCTTCGATTGTTTTTAGCAATTGTAACAAATATTCGTTAGTTTTCACCAAAGTCTTTAGTTTGCTACATCCAATTTCAATGGAAGGTATTATAAGTTGTAATTTTATAAGTTCAATCTTTTCTTTCTTGCGAATTTCTTTCTTTATTATATTATTCCTTATTTTTGCTGAAGATTTAAACTCCATGTTGTTTCTGCTAAAGCCACAATAATAATAAAAGTCTCTTCAAACAACCTGCATTTATACACATTCCCCCACCACTTTATAATCCCCACTCCTTTCCCCCTCTTCTTTATATTTGGAAGGAAGTATTATAATTAGATTCCTAATATTTCTTTTCCTTTTTCACTACATGGGGGGAAGGGTAATTTGTTATTACACTAGTTGTGCAAGAAAATAGCCGCCAGTGTCCACACCTTGTTCATAGCACTCCATCATAGATTGTGCCCACTGCAACATGCGGTCTCTGTCATTTGGTGTGACAAGGAAAGAATGACTATCACCATACAATATAAAAGAGTCAATTCGTACATAACATCCTAAATTTAACCATTTATTAGCTTCAACTATAAACTTTTCTATTGTATCAAATGGAAATTGTGGATCAATTGATATAACCTTACGTTCTTCACTAAGTTCAACAGTATAATCATCATCATCATCCTCACTCTCACTATCATTATTTAAAATGTCTTCAGGTTGTAGAAAAACATCGGAAATTTTGGAAGAATTAATATGGTCATTCACATGAGGAGGCATTTTTAAGTAGGTAATATTGTAAACAGCAGAGACGAAACAACAAGAGCGGCGTGTAGAAGCAAAATGAAGGAGTAACCAACGCTCGCTCCGCTTTTATAACAGTATGCAAATGAGGGGTAAGAGCTGACCTTAACCGGTCATCAACCCAAAGGAGTGGGGGAAGTACTTTTCTTACTACTCAAATGGAAGTAGGTTAGTAGGTCACGGGACTTAGAGTGTTAAAAAATAATGGGGGAGAAACACAACGCTACAACGCGTTGTGTTTCTCCCCCAGTATTTTTTAAGCAATAATTTGGAAAAAAACTATGTGAATTTACTTGCTACGCCCCCACCTTGTAATACCATCCAGTTTGTGTCTGAGGAGATAGTCTTTAGAGTCTAACTCATAAACGGATTTCTCTTTGCGCAAGGATTCAATCACTTTAATATTATATCTTACGCCGTTACAAGTTGCCAAAATGTGTTCGTTGTCAATAACACTTTCAAAAAAATAGACACAACCTCTCTTAAGCCTATTTCCTTTCACACCAATAATTTTGGATTGGTATTCAACAGTGGGGGTTTCTGTCACTTGTGGTTCATAAATGTGTTTTACGACATGTACACGGCAAAAACTTTCGTTTTTTACACATTTCCTCCCACAAGGTGATCCTTTCTTAATTCCCCTAGTAAGCGTTTCAGGGCAAGTAGTAGGACGGCTAAATGCCCTACGACGCCGTTCTTGTAATAATTGAAATTGCTCTGAAGGAGCGGGTTTAGGAGTAGGTTTAGGAGTAAGTTTAGGAGCTGGTTTAGGAGCTGATTTAGGAGCTGATTTAGTAGCAGGTTGAGATGATTCAGTTTTGTGATAGGTATGATCTTCAGGTGTACTAAGTGGTGGGGTAGGAGGCAATGGTGATAGTGGGATAATGGGTGTGCTAAGACGATGAACAATGGTTTCAACGGAAGGGGTATTAGGACGGTGGTGAACTGGCTTTTGCGGTGGCGGCATAGTAGTTAATGGTGGTGCGGAGTCATTTGAAAGCGAAGTTGAAGGCGAAGGCGAAGGCGGTGAAAAAATACTACGAAGTCTAGAAGTGTTGGTTGGCGGAAGAATAGCTCCAGAAGTTGAAGGTTGAGATGCAAGTCGGTTCTTGTAGCAATCAGGAAGGTTTTTGAGGCGAAGAATTTTCTTAGGTGCAGGAACAGCCGTAGTAGAAGTTGAAGTAGAAGTAGAAGTTGAAGTAGAAGTTGTAGTTGGCAGAGATGACATGGTTGTGGCTCCAAGTTCGCAGCGTAACGTCTGGAATCAGAATGAAATGTTAGCCGCAATCGGTGCGTCTTTTATAACAATATGCAAATGAGAGGGGTAGCAGCTGGCCAAGACTGATTATTGACCTGGGAGGTGGGGGAAAAGGGGAAAGAGAAGGTATTTATTTCAAATAATTCACATAACTTTTGACTAAAATAAAATAACCAAATTCTTCTTTTACTAAAATGTTTGTCTTACATAGACCTTTTCAATGATGTATCGCTTGTCCAAATCCGTCAATCCGTTATCAAGTTATAGCCATTTTAATTTTTCAGGTCATGATCGGTCATTCACCCGGAGTAGTGGGGGAAGGAGTGGGGGGTAGGAGTGGGGGAAGGGGGGGGCTCCATTTTTTCGGGGGGGGAGGGGGGGGAGAGGGGGGGGGCTCCATTTTTTCGGGGGGGGAGGGGGGGGAGGGGGGGGAGGGGGGGGGGGTCATTGACCCTTCCGAAAGTGGGTCAAGGTCATTCAAGATTTATAATGATCCAAGGTGATGGGAACAGTAATACTGTTCCCACCACCCTGTTTGCCTAGCGGTTCCCACTCCCAACCCACTAGTTACGTTCTGCAAGGGAGGTCCCTCGGCCGTCCGCATCAAAGCGTAACTTCCCGTCCGCATCAAAGCGTAACCATTAATTTCAGGGAAACTGGAACAGTTAATGCAGAAACGCAACTCTAACCCCACCCAAACTAATCCCACCCATCATATTCCTAAACAAAATGCAAAAAAAAGTCCGGCTTGCGGATGTCCCACCCATTTTAAATGAAGTTCAACTGAACTTCTGAATTTACAGTTAATCTACCCCCTAACATCTAGCTGTAAGGCAAAACAAATGCACAAAACAAACATAAATTATTAGTACCAACACATCATTATTAAAAACCAAATAATTCAACACAACCAAATACCATCATTATTCTTAAAATTAATACACCTTAATGCTAAACACCTCTTAAAATTAATACACCTTAATGCTAAACCCAACTTATAACTAACATCGCAATGCGCAAATTATTTCTTAAATTAAATACAACTTAAAACTAAACACACACACACACACACACACATACCACATTGCATTAAAAAACGCAACGTAGTAGAAGAAGTTCAAATATATATAGGCCTACTATATATTTGAAACCTCTTGCTGAGTCGCCAACAACCTTTCGCTATGAAAGTTTGTTGACGACTGACGCTAAGATCAGGCTCGTATTGCTCCTCGGATTCTCGAGTAGTGGGGGAAGTTGTTTCACTCCAGTACAGTGTTCAATCCAGTCCAGTTCGCAGCAGTGTAAAAGGAAGGCAAAGGAGTGGGGAGCGACGCATGCGCAACAACACAAAACCAAGGTTTGAGGTTAGAATTATCCATGTGCAGTAGCGCTAAAGTGAGTAATACAGGACTAGGCGCATGCGCATAGCATGGACTGATTCCGGTCCGGAGAACTCGTTGTATGCGCAGCAGGTTTGAGGTTAGAATTATCCATGGCAGCTGCCATGTTTGGTCTGGTTTCACCACATAGAGTCAGCAACCGGTGGTGACCGGTCATTGGCCTAGAAGGAGTAGGGAAAGGTGGTGACCGGCCATTGACCCAGAGGAGTAGGGGAAGGAGTGGGGGAAGGGGGGGGGCTCCATTTTTTCGGGAGGGGGGGGAGGGGGGAGAGGGGGGGAGGGGGGGAGAGGGGGGGGGGTCATTGACCTTTCCGGTCGGTCATTGACCCCAAGGAGTAGGGATAGACACAGAACCCTACTTCTCTTACTACTCAGGTGAAAGTCGGTCAACCAGTCATTTGCTTGCCATCTGCCGCCATCTGGCTGGAGTTATTGCCTCTATAAAGGTGGGTAGTTTATCGCGCTACAAACATTCATTGCCTCGCATCCGCTCGGTCATCATCTCTCGTTAGTTTTATGTTATGACTACTTCACTTACTAGGTTTGAGGTTAGAATTATCCATGGAATAGCCTTTGTAAATTCTAACCTATAAAATTACTACTCTGGCTTTCTGTTTCAATTTCTTTTACACTTCATTTTATATCTCAGTCTTCTTTTAACCTCTGAACTTAACACATCGGTTATGATGACTGCACAATGTTTAAAATTAAAGCTTTTGCGAACACAACACATATTACAAAGTACTTCTAAACCTTCAATTTCAAAGTGTAGAACTAATTTAAATAGAGTTAGGAAGAAGTACAGTTTTAACCCATTATACTCTTCAAAGACTTCGCAGGTTAATGTTGATGATAGTGTTATTTACAACATTTTGCATTCTATGTTACAATTCAACAACTTTGAACTTGTTACACCTATCGACTGTGTTCAACAAGTTTTTTTATTTTACCCCTACTATTCCTCATATAAGCGCTGTCACCACAATTCCTACTTCATGCTCCTCTATTCTCTTCAGCTGAGCTAAGATTTGAGGTTAGAATTATCCATGGCGGCCGCCATGTCTGGTTCAGTTTTACCACATAGTGTCGGCAACCGGTTATTGGTCTAAAGGAGTGGGGGAAGGGGTGGTGGGGGGAGGTTGCCGTTTTATAAGCCCTCTCCCTAGGCGGCGTTTCTCATTCGATCGCCAACTTTCATACGATAAACACCTCTCCCATGGCACGAATCAATTATCCCGCTATCACCAACTACTTCAACTTAAAATTCTAGTGATAGTTGGATAGAATTTTTTAAAACTTACTCTGGATGACCTTGACATATTTTCCAGATCCCAATTATAAGTTTGAATTTCAATTTTGAACTAACTCTTAATTTTTGTTCAACTGTTAGAGTTTCGTTAACACCGACGAATTTCAATTTTGAACTAACTTTTAATTTTATGCGCAAATTCACTTCACCCTAACGCCAACACTATCGCCATCTCCACCCCAACCTATATGGCATAAAATATAACTACAGCATCTCATATATACCCTCTAACCCCCACCGGAAGCTATGTGACATAGCAGCTGGCGCCAGCTGCTCGAGCAGCTGCTCGGGCAGATGGCACGACTTCCGGCGCAGAAGTAACCAAAACACACTACTGAGGGGGGCGGGGCAAACGTACTAGGCGGATTTTTCGGGACTTCCTGCATAGTCATCCTTTTTCCCTGTTTTATTTCGATATTAATCACTTTTTAGAATTCATTGACTGGCTATATGATTATGTGTGGTATGTCCTACGATGGGTAATAACACAGAGTAAGGAACCTTTACTCTGTGGTAAAGGTTCCTTACTGTGTGGTAATAATCAGGATTGAGCGCCTGCCTAAACACCGAAGCAATATCCGAAAGTAACTGAATTGCGTCTCCGTAGTTGAAGGCTCTTTTGTTATGCTACAAACTAAAAGTCTGCAGTACCCAACATCATGAATTTTTCACCATAAGAACAATGTTGAATTTCAAACGTCCACTATTATTTATTATTAGCCTTTATTATTAGTTGAAAAAGATTCATCTTTGTGGCATTTTAAAGTAAATTTTAATACCTAGGTTCCTATGAAAAAAGTTTTGGATTATTAATTATTTGGTTAATCAACAACAAAGTATTTTCAAAATCCTTTGTTCAAAAATGGACGTGCTTTATCAGTAGTTAAAAATCATAAAGGGCTTTATAATCGTGATTTTTATTTCACAGTCCCCTACATATTAAAATTTTCTTTAAAATTATAAAAGATAAATCTTCTTCAAAAAATATGAAGGACGTAGCGGATGTTACAAATTTAACATTAGTCCTACGTCAAAAAATACTACGTAGTATTTACTGCAGACTCTTAAAAAGTTGCAGAAAATACAAAAATTGTCATAGATCGAAGAAATTTCTTACATTCCTAAGATATTTCAGCATTAATTTATAATAACTGATAGAAAACGCACTGAAATTAATTGAATAGGTATCTGTTTAGATAGATATCCATCCCTATATTCCATGATTTCAGCTGTGGTGTGCGAGTAGGCATGATACAACAAAAAAAAATATTTAAAGTTACTCAGCTAAATAAGTAATTTAATTTTGTTACTTAAGATATAATTTGACAACGTAATTGCGTAAATGTAGTCTAATAAACTACATTCTGCGCCACAAGTCGTTTTGCATAAAGTGCAGAATTAATTAATTACAGCAACATGCATTCTTCTCATGATGAGGGCACTTGTTCTACTTAAACAATTTCATTATAGTTTGTTACACACTGAAATTATTAACTAGAATTTTGTCTTATAATTTATTTACGTGTACACAACTACTAAAGCATAACACACAAAGACTTAAACTTAAGCCTTTTTTGTGTCAATTTATATTTTCTATTTATACCTACGATTAATTACTGTATCCTTCTCTGTATATTTAATTAAGGCCGTATGGAAAAACTTTGGACAGATCATCGGGTACTTCTGCTGGCCCGCTTTATAACTCTCATGGGGTTTCGCGGGCAACAACAGCACAACAACATGCAACATTCAATGTGCTCCGTGTCCAACAACAACACAACATTCAACATTCAATGTGCTCCCTATCCCATAACAACACAACAACATGCAACAGTCAATGTGCTCCGAGTCTAACAACAACACAACATGCAACATTCAATGTGCTCCGTGTCCAACAACAACACAACATTCAACATTCAATGTGCTCCCTGTCCCATAACAACACAACAACATGCAACAGTCAATGTGCTCCGAGTCTAACAACAACACAACATGCAACATTCAATGTGCTCCGTGTCCAACAACAACACAACATTCAACATTCAATGTGCTCCCTGTCCCATAACAACACAACAACATGCAACAGTCAATGTGCTCCGAGTCTAACAACAACACAACATGCAACATTCAATGTGCTCCGTGTCCAACAACAACACAACATTCAACATTCAATGTGCTCCCTGTCCCATAACAACACAACAACATGCAACAGTCAATGTGCTCCGAGTCTAACAACAACACAACATGCAACATTCAATGTGCTCCGTGTCCAACAACAACACAACATTCAACATTCAATGTGCTCCCTGTCCCATAACAACACAACAACATGCAACATTCAATGTTCTCCGTGTCTAACAACAACATACGATATTCAATGTGCTCTGGGTCTAATAACAAAACAACATGCGATATTCAATGTATTCCGTGTCGTAACAACAACACAACAACATGCGATATTCAATGTGCTCCGTGTCTAACAACAACACAACAACATGCGATATTTAATGTGCTCCGTGTGCAACAACAACACAACAACATGCGATATTCACTGAGTTCCGCGTCCAACAACAACATACAGCATTCACTGGGTTTTGCGAACCGCAAAATGTGCGGTCCATGAGAACCTTGTAATTAAACTGTTTATGGCGTAACTCTGCTAATGCGTTGGTTTGGCATTTTGATTAAACAGAGAGTTATATTTTTAATCATAATTAGTTCTAGGTAATGTAATATATATTTGTAATGAATTATAAATGACATGTACAGTTTTAGTAACATTAATGAGGGTCAGAGATATCTGTAAAATGTTGTTTCATTTTTATTTTTTACTTGGAAATGTTTTGATTTAGCATGATTTTAAATTTTTTAAATTATATCGTTGGAAGATAAAGAAAGAAAAACAACTTTAACGGCCACACAACTTAATCTGTTTACTTGTAGTGGTTTGAGATTTGTGGTGAATGTTTTAAAAAATTATTAACTTTGAAGGACTGTAGAAAGGGAATCGGATTTTCCAAAGTCAAGGGACTAGCTCCAATTGATTCATTGTAGCCACAAACCCAATGAAAAAAAATCACAAGACGAAAAAAATTTTGCGCGAGCAAATAGTGCTAGTTTTAGAGTATACGATTAACTTTTTATAAGGCATAGAAGTACTGCCAACCACACGTTTGCCCACCACGCGCCCGCGCCGGCGCTGCGAGGTTACACTTCATAATGACCACGCTGGCCGTCGCTAGAGCGTGACACCATAGGCCAACACCATGGACCGTGACGCGGCAATGGAGCTCACGGCGTGCCGTACTGTACACTGTACACCAACTGGTGCGGACTGACCCGTGTAGCCAGGTCGGGACAGTGGTGTTTGGTACGTGGACTACACGATTGGTTTACCCCACCCCTTTGGCTACACATTGGCATTGGCTTTATTCTCGTATTAGAATGCCAACCTAATTAATGTTTTTTGTGGAATCTGTTACCAAATTTAGCAGCACTCCAAGAAGAACTACTGTCTTTTACAATGAAGTACTGTATTTCCATTCCGAGGTTGAGGTCGTGCCGCGACGCCATTCTATGGCAACTTAATGATAATTTAATTTAAATTATGAATTTTTCTTTTAAAAATCTATGCCTGCGCCTAGCATTAAATCTGTGGATATTTAGTTAAACAGTTTGTTAATAGTTGTATATATAAAAATAAAAGGTCGAATTTGACATAATTTTGAGGTGTGGAATTTGAAGACTGATAATTACTACGGTGGTGCTATATGTTTTGGCCTTAGGGGTACTACGCCAATTTTGTTAACGCAATTTAGCATGAATTAGGATGACATGAGAATAATTATCATAAGTGATCAAAGAAAAATCTATAGATATAATTCTGTATTTAAATTATTGTTTGGTGGAATAAATTAAGCATTATGGCGAAAAATATTTTACCTGACACGGGTCTAAATTGAGTTTAAAAATTCAGTCATTTTAAAACCTCGTGTGAGTGCGTCACGTTAGTCCCTATGGAATATTCTATTACCATACGAAAAACTATAACCAACGCAATCGCAATAATGGTTCTTGAATTAAAATTGACATATTAATTTACAAGATATATTTTCCCATAAAATTATCATCTTCCCTCTTAATCTGCCTAAAACACAAGTAAATCTCAGGTGCAGGCTGGTACTTATCCAAAACAAAAGTTAAGCCTTGGATGACTAATTACTTGGAGTTTGACGTAGCCTTAAGATAAACGCCCCGTTGTGCGCCGAGTTGCCGTCGAAAAACTTGTGATCGGCGTCAATCTCAAGTTAGGCCAGGCCCAGCTGTGTGAGAGACTCCGGTTACACGACACGACAGACGATCACTCGCTCCAGTAGAGACGGTTAAAACAAATAAAATCGGATACCTTTACATTTTTTCTCCATTTAACAATTGGACTCATTTTTGAAATCAAATGAAGAGTCTAGATTTGTAATCTACCTTTACAATACAAAGATGTTCTGTTTAAAGCTTATCAAATTACAGTATTTCCATTGAGATAGAAATAGTCTTTTGAAACCAACGACACTAAGTGAAGATCAATGATACTGAATAAAATAAATAAATAAATATACCTTTATTCATCAAGCTTTTCTCAATAATAACTCTTTACTCGTAATAACAATGGCATACACTAATAACAAAATAAATAAGTTTACAAACCAAAGAGTTACTCGATCAAACTTGTTTACCTACTTGGAATGTTCATTAAGGTTTTTGTCATCCAAATAAAAATCTACTTCTAAAAATTAAACGATGCAGCAATGTATTAATTTTATAATTTATATTTATTCTTAACAGTTCTGTGATATTCTATGATTATCAATAAATTTAAGAAATTTATGACCAGTAATTCGGATGTAAATAAATTTTCCTTTCCAATAAAATGCTTATTTAGTGGCAATGGCCAAAAACTGAATTACGAGTAAAAAAAATTATATCGTTTCATTGTATTTTACATTTCTATTAGATTAATACTATTCTTTACAAAATGATAACGCCATTCGAAACTTTTTGGATTCTTTTATGATTACGCTTCTTAAGCGGTTGATGGGTATAGAAGAAGATCTATTAAAATCTAATCAGTGGCCTCCACATTTAGCCTAGAAACGAGTGTTATCAGAACAAGTTTTTATCAGGCTGGAGCTGTTATCAGCCGGAAGTGAGTCATCGTCTGTGTCAATTTCCGGTGCACAGATCAGTGCATAGTCTTGAGCGACTAACCAAATGGCCATCAGTCTGTGTCTGTAGGCGAATGGGACTGTACGGTGTTCTAATGCCTTGATAGTTGCCCTATAGCCATTTACTTAACTGTTAGTCTCTGAAAACTATACACTAACTCGATGAAAGTAACAATTGGTGGAACTAAGAAATATGATGAAAAATATTTAAGGTTTAACTCTTACACACTGCGTAATTATTAATTAAACATCATACAGCACAGAATAGCCAATTCTAGTGTTTAGGAGAAATTTTCCGTTGACTGAAGTTCAATTGACTATTGTTGCTCTCTCATTGTATGTCTAGCAGCTTTATTTCCGTTTCCATGCAGGTATTATTTATTTGTCCCGTAGGATGTACGATCAATAAAAACACTCCATTATTATATGCACAAACGGGATTAAGCTAATCGGATGAGTGTTCCGTTAATATCAACGTTATGACCTGGCCTACCGTGTAGTTTACCTACCTTAAAACAGAGCAGGAAATCAGTTAGAAAACCTGACACACTTTTTAAGATGTGATCGATTAATCTGTTACTGTAGGTGTATTGTAAAGCTTTAGAGTTAGCGACAAAATAAAAAATTTTAAGAATTACAAAATTTACCCTTAAAAGTATTGGCTAACAAGTACATGAACTTAACTGATGAAAAAGTCAACTTTATGACCGAACTTGCTACGCGTTCTTAAAAATCTATTCTTTGAAATCACTAGATGATTAAATAATGACCTATGAATAGTAAAAGAAATAATGTAATAACTATTCTTTAGTAACTACACTTTGTAGAATATACTAATACTGTACTTAAATATTTCACGTTATTTGTTATTATTATTTTTAAGCATGATAACCAACGAGGATGATGGGGTCCGTGCGCCGAAGTTACAGTCGTTGCAATGTAAAGTTCATTGAACAAGACCTTTAGCTAACCAAGCTCAACTGCAACCCTAGAATGGTAACAAAAGGAAAAACTTCAAGCGCTTCTGGAATCAATCTTTAACAAATTTCTCACCGACGGGCATCACATTGCATGGACAATCGTCATATTTAAATCTGAAAAGGCTAAAATTCAAAAGCATCGCCAACCGATGCGTCGCCGCGCCGGGTCGGCTGTTTCGCGAGTGCATGGTTGCCCGCCGTGTTGGACAGGTTTTAATGACGTCACTGGCGGACCGGTTGATGGACGTGGCTGCTCCGCCGCCGCCGCCGTCCGGATCAGAACCTTTCCCACATCGCTGCACGGTCGCAGACGAGCATTCCGATTTTGATCTCTGTGAGCATCTCCTCCACGTCTTTCCCATGCATTGATGTTCCATTCGTTACAATTTATTGTTTGGAAATTTATTGCAAACTTCTTTGTTTTTGTGTAATGGTGACGTTTCTTTTACCGAATGAGTGTGATTTTGTCCTCAGAAGCGATTTTGATATTTCTAAATTTATTGAAATATTTAAATAGTAGAATAAAAATAAAATTTAAAAAATACAAAGGATTTTTTTCTAATATACCCTTAATTACAAATTAGTTATGTAAAGGGAAATTTTGAAATCTTATGTGTAGGCCCTCGGTATATAAAAGGTCTCTTTGAACGTGTGTTAAACCATAAGCCATGTCTTCTATTTACCATGCCAGGCTTTCTCGATCAATTGGTTATTTGGAGGTACTGGAAATTAAATTTAAATACCTGCTCAGATTTTTTTATATTAATTTATAAAGAAGAATAAATAATATAATAAGATAAATAAATATTATACACACAAGAAAACATTAACTTAAGACCAAATATAATTATGTACGATAATAAAGACACTCAATATACTTGTCATGGAAAACTTATTTTCGTCTAAATTAATTTACAGCTGACACTTGTTTATTCTATTGTCTTCTGCACAATTTATTATTTTATTATTTTTGTCTTCTGCACGTAGTTTCCAATGTTTTCAAACTGGTTTTGTGTTATACTTTAATTTTGTAGAGTAAAATTAGTCTATTTTAATCTCTGTGTTATTATTTTTTTATTATTCGCTGGGCCTATTTGAAGTGAAAACATGCAAATCGATCATGAGTGAATTTTGTCTAATTTTTATTATGAACCAAATACCAGCGTATTTTAAAACGACAAAACTATTTCACATAGGACGACAAAAAATTGAAAAGTATTATTAAATCCTATAATCACCTGTTACCGTAGCTGAGATCAAACCAAGCTATTATGGTGGAGGAGGATTCATTCCCACGCAACCCAACTATCAGGGATCTCAGCCGCGGGCGGGATATATATAAACGCAGACGAGGTGAGCGGGACGGTCAAGAGCGCAGGCGTACTGCACGCGCATGCGTACAACGGCGCTGTCTAATGGGAGCTGCGGGAACTATTATCACCACTGCTGAAACTAAATCTCTGGCAAACCTTTGTTTAGATATTTACTTTCGCTAATAGCATTTTTTATACTAAAAGGGAGTCATTTCTATGTCGAAATTCTGGCCGTCTCCCTTAAATTAACGGTAAGTAAGCATTGATAACAGAGAAATGTCAAAAATGTCCATATCAGACGCTATTGAATATAACCGTTTAACTTTAGATTATTAAGGTTGACCATCTGGCTACAAAGTATTTTAATATGCATCAACAGATTATGTTTGACTTCAGATTTTGTAATTAAAGGGTAATACAGTTCATTACAGTATTTCTTTAGGAAATTACATTCCACTTATACAGTGTTTGTAATTTTTTTATGAAAACGATAATTAATGATTTAATTAGTTTATTAATGAATGACCCATTTAACTCTCACTATTATTATAATTGTGATTAATTGCAGTGTGTCGTTCTTTACAATTAAATAAATATATAGGCTAGTTATAAAAGCGAAAAGTAAAATCGAAAAAGACATCCGTCGTTACAATGGTAAACTAAGAACCGAAACAAAGTAAAAGTGGTCCGACTTTCTAATACAAACAAGGTTTCCTTCGCATGATCGATTCTGACTTCAACAGAAGTTTTGATTAGCCTAAGCCAAACTTTAACGGATTGAACTTCGAATGACTTTTGGAAGTCTTCTTGTCACCTCATTTTCCAGATTTTCCAACATAAAACATTAATTAAACAAAATATAGAAAGCTTTTTCTAGAATTTTGACTGAATTAAAAATCATTTCTTCGGTTTTCGCGGTTACATAAGATCGATAATAAATGCACACTTTGTTTGATAAATTAAAAGAAAGATAACTGTGCTGTAACTTTCGTTTTTCTTTCATAAAACACTGTAATCCCATTTCCATAAATTAACTGCCCAATGAAAAATAAAGATTAAACAAAACCTTACCTCTCTTTACTGTTTTCTTTACAGCACATTTTTTATATTTTAATTTGTTCAAAAATATAAAACTCGAAAGAAAATTGAATAGTTAAACTGTGGTAGCCTACTTCATTTTATAATTAATTTATTACAATAATTAAATTTGAAATTAAAATATTTTTGATGGACTTGTACCACATTATTATAGTTTATCCATGTACTTCAGAATACGGCAATGTATTTGGGAATAAAATTGTATTCCAAAATAAACATGAATCCCAAGTTTAAGCCAAATATACCAAGACAAATAAATGCAATAAATCACTACAGACACTTTTCATATAGTATGAAATTGGTTTGGATTTCAGGAATAATACTCGTAGTTCACTTGCTTCCAGGTAGCTTTTAACGTGTGTTTACCTATTTTACTATCAATAGGTGTTTTATTTTGCAAGTCAATAAAAACTATTATCTATGTTAATTTTATGGACAAAAACGAGCTTCAAGAAACTGGGACGAATCTTTAGACGTTACACAACTGGTCCAAAAATAAGAGAGGAATTTTGTCACAAAAACAGCTTCACGTATTATACAGGGTGAGTTTCTTAAAGTGATCCAATAGCGAACTTTTTATTCTATATCTGACAGTATACTTCTTATGGGGGACCTCTTTACTTTTTTATTTTGCTTTCAGGTATGTATTTCAGTTTTAAAAATTTCCCTCAGTTTTTTCCAATATGGCGGCCAACTTTAAAATTTCTTATGGAACACCCTACATTTTATGGTGTTTCTGAAATTTCCATGTGATTTTAAGACTTTTTTATTCTTTGCCATGTTCCCTAAACCTAACGGTTATTGAGCTATAAGCAATTAAAGTTCATTTTTATTTCCATAAGAATAACATGGGGCAAAATTTATCTGCCCATATCTCCGAAACCATTGATTAAAATAAAAAATACTCAAGCATAAAAATGTCTTAAATTGATGTTTTAAGAACATTTTACTCATAAAAACTATCATTTACGCATAAATTAACTTCTTTCTAATATGGCAGGAAAAAATGAAAATTTTAAATTTTTTGTGATTATGAAAAAAGGTTCTTAAAACATCAATTAAAGACATTTTATTTTTGAGTATTTTTTATTTTAATCAATGGTTTCGGAGATATGGGCAGATAAAGTTTGCCCCATGTTATTCTTATGGAACTAAAAATGAACTTTAATTGATTCTAGCTCAATAACCGTTAGGTTTAGGGAAAAATTGCAAAGAATAAAAAAGTCTTAAAATCACATGGAAATTTCAGAAACCCCATAAAATGTAGAGTATTCCATTAGAAATTTTAAAGTTGGCCGCCATATTGGAAAAATAGCGAGAAATTTTGAAAACTGAAATACATACCTGAAAGCAAAAAAGGAAAAGGGGTCCCCTATAATAAGTGTACTGTCAGATATAGAATAAAAAAGTTGGCTATTGGATCACTTTAAGAAACTCACCCTGTATATACGTGAAAGATATATATCTCCAAGTTAATTAAATCAAGTCAAATGCCCTAATTACCCGGTAATACCAGTTTTTTTTTAATGTTACTTTTATATTTAATCATTTATTCAAGTATTTATTTTTACTATTACATACCTTTGTAAACATTACAATAAGAATGTATTAGACTATTCAAACCAAACAACTCTTTCAGTTAATTCAAATAAACTTTTTGTAAACTTTTTACCGATTTTTTCAACTGTCATAATGCATTCTAAAAGTTAATAATAATAATCTTTATTCCTCTCAAAAACATATTTACAATAAACAAGAAAACAGCTTGGAATTTCTAGCCATCTTACAAAGTTACGATGGCTAGCACAACAGAAAAAATAATCAAATGTTCATCTTTGGTCACATTATCAGATAATCGGCGGGCGGCGGGTCGCTGCAGCGTGTGCCGACTGTAGTGCGTCTTTATCATTTCACTCTTATCTTAATTACTTACTATCTACAACATAAGGTTTCCTGGTTGCTACAATTCATTACTGAATAAAAATTATAAATTAATTTTTATTTTTTTTAAAAGTTAAAGGCATTTCCAGACTACTCATTTGTTCAAACTAAGTAAACAAAATGAAAGCAGCAAAGGGCCGTCGCGTCGTCTCTGCGGCAGCCCGCGCGCCCTCCACGATGACGTCACGGCAGGTCGAGACTGGCAATCGTCACAACTGAGTTACGGCCCTCTTTTATCTGTCCTTTTATTTCCCGGGAATAAAGACATTACTTACTACTGTTTTACACCTAAGCCGGTTCTTGTTCTGGTTAATGTTCTTGTTGTTGACGTCAATGATCTTAACGTTGATTTTTTAAAGTCATAATCCTAATTTTTATACAATATTTTAAAAATATATTATAAAATTATGGGCCATTTTTTAAGTTGATAGGCGACCAAAGTTAGTATATCTAATTTTAATACTATATTTCGATGAACACTAAAACCATCAAATAATATTAAGTCCTCACATCAGTAGACACATTGTATTTGATTTTACCGATTCATGTTACCTTTATTAACATAGTAATCTTTTCATCTTTGGTAATGTTATTTTTATATTCACTGTCTTATACAGTAGAGATGATTGTCAACCCACCCATATGTATATGGAATATTATCAGGACTCTTGTTACAACCAATCAGTAGTTAATTAAACCTGTAAATAAATTAATACCAAATGATATTGTAATTACATTGATATCAACGATTTGTTTTAATTGTAACAATTGTAAATTAAACAATAAAAAATCGTTTTCTTGATAACAATAAGTTATTGGACTTGATATCTGATGGTAGCAATCTTGAACAAATATTTTTGTTGCAGTTGATTTACTACGGTTATTACATTATACGCATGTTGAAAACATTATACTGGAGTTAAATAAAAAACCAGAAATTAATGAGAAAGAGTATTTGCTTACTGATTTTTTATTCCTCCCATTATTAACCATATTCGAATAAAACATTTTGGAAACGGAATAAACTAAATTACTTATTTTTATTCTATTTTTCATGCGTAATCTCTTTCACACTTCTGATGCTGTACATTGCAGTACAAACTGATAGAACGCATTTTTGAACTGGTTTTCTGTCCTCCGAAGAGGAAAATAAGAGACTTATTTGCCCCAAGACAAACACATCTCCTTGACGGAATCGATTTTGCCGGCGTCAAAGAACTTTTGATTGATGTCAACCAACACTTTAACGTCTGACTGTCAACACTCTTTCTGACACCTCTTTTATCTTTCATGTTTGTTTTCATTCTACGTTTCTTGGCTCCGGAGAAAATATCTTACTTTTATTGATAATGGATGGTCTTAGCGCTGCCTCACAAAATTATTATTCCTAATAATTTGTTTGCCAAATGTGTATAAAGGATGGTTGTAAAAAAGTTGAGTTAAATTGTTGAATTAAATTTTCTTCAAACGAGCAATGGAAGATAATTAAATAGTGAACAGTAATTTTAACGAGTTTCTAATTATTTTTACAGATCAAATTCGCCAATAACATTGATCGCATCAAATGTTTACGTTCTGAAAAGCGGACTAAAATAAAATTGATTCATCCAATAAACCAGAAAGGGTGTATTTGCTAATCAAAACACCCATACGCGTATTTGCTTGTTTTACGCCAGTTTTGCATTCGTTCTGCGTGGATTTATTTTGAAAGCTCATAATTCCACCCAACTGAGGGCTTTATCGCTACACTTTAATATTTCAAACGTAAAACTGTTTCATGTCCGGACTTTTTCTTACTAAATGATACAATATATAAATTATTTTTTTACAGATAGAATGTTTTTATATATGTGCATTTCAAAGCATACATTTCAAGTTTAGGCTTGGGCAAAAATCCTTCACGGAAAAGAGAAATAATAATTTTTTTAAAGGTGAATTCCACTGTTTTGCTTTAAAGGTGGGTATATTGTTCCAGAGTTAGAATGTTATTCTTGATAAAGTATATCTAATCTTTTATAGCACAAAAAAGGTTAAAAAATATTTATTTGTTTATAATAAATAACTTCTTGATTAGCACTATACATGGCGCTGTTATTTAGGTTGAAATAAAAAATGTCTTCCAAAACTACTCGATATATTTACACTTACACAGTAACAATATACAAGACGGTAAATATATATAAAAGATATTAAAATGGCAACCGATTTCGAAAAGTCAGACCGGTCATTATCAGGCCCAATCCGAGACTCAGTCATTTATATTAATGTCAATGTTTTGTGTGCTCCATATCTCACGGACCTTACGGGTTGCCCCAGTAAACCCTGTTAAATTACAATTTATTCATAATAACATACAGATAAGCAAGGGAACCCTTACAATGAGTAAGAAAAGTTTACATATTGACAAAACCGACCTCCGTCCACCCCCAAATAAAAATTACATACCAATAGGAATTTCTCAGGATACCATTTTAAAAGTAAATCTGGGGTGAGTTTGTGTTTTTCTGCGGCACTCATGATTTGATGCGGAAATTAAGTTTTCCTTCGACTGCATGTAAATAATCACATTGCCACAACTGTAGACCCTACTCAAAAGAGTTCATTTCCGGTTTCCGTTTCTTTTCTGCGCTAGAGCGGCAATGTTCTTTACCGCACGCTAAGTCAAACAGCAATTTAAAGTCAGCTGTTATTACAAACCATGCCACACAGCTGTTGGTCATTGTTGTTGTTTAGTAATTGCTTCCTTTTTAGTTTGAGGTTATGTTTGATAGTTAACAGTGTTTTCCAACAGAAACAAATAAAAAATCATCTAAATGACATTTTGTATACAATAAAACATTAAATGTGTTGCAATTATGTTGGTAGGAAAAATCTTGTGTGTATTACGAGCGCAAACAGTCATTGCCGCTCTCGAAATGTTTGGCCGCACTCATCTGACGCTTGGTGCGGCCATCTGTTACCTGTTACCTGTTACCTCCTATGTCTGTCCCGTAGACCACGAAGGCATGGGACCCGTCCTTAATTTCCTTGTAGTAGGCTAAAACTTGGCCGTCAACTCCTGACGCTGTCCAATCAGGTTATGGTAAGGTTGGGGAGTGGGTATAGTCGTAATGTCCGGGAGAAAAATCAGGATTATTGAAAAGGTGGTAGATCATAGTAGCACTTATCGATGAGGTACTGCCTGAGTTTCTTCTTAAAACTGTTCAAATTTTCAATACTCTTGATTGTTGACGGTAATTGAGAAAAATATTTAACATCTAAATTTCTCCAGCAGCAATGGCGTACTTTACGCTCTTAATACGCAAATAGATATTGCATGTTGTATCAATCATAATTATTATTCCTGTACTTTCCAGTAAAAACATAACTAAATGCTTAAGTCTTGTGTTTTCCTGTACACGCGGTGAGAAAATCGAATATTTTTTATTAGAATTAATATGATAGTGCGGAGTTCGATTGCACACGACGGCAATGACAGTCTAGCCCGAGTTGAGCCCGCCTAGAGCGTAACTCTTGGCTTGATCGATTTCGGCGTCGCAAACTTTTGATTGATGTCAGTCAAACTTCCAACTTGAACTGCAAGTCACGTACGGATTAACTAGCTGTTTAATGCCTTTTATACTGGCAAACACAACATTCAGCGTTACATTTAGGATGTCATCACCAATGTTGTGTAGTTCTGGTGCTTTGACCCAAAGGATTAATGTAAATTTACGAAATGGGGGAAGGGAGTTTTATATAGGCTACACTGTAAAACTGTTTTTTTCTGAACAATAAGTTTAAATAATCATTTTTCTTCTTTGACTATTTACTAAACACAGTTTTGTATACCGTATCTTCAAACTGTTTTGTATTATAAAAACCTTACTTTTCCCTATTATTCCAGGAAAATGAGACATGTTTATAAGACGTTGCTGTCAAGGAAAAGGCCGTATGAGCAATCGATAAGCAGCCTCAAGGAATTTATTACTCCCGAATTTTGGGAAGTGGATACTAACTGCCAATGGTATGTAGTGATGGTCTGCGTACGTGTATATTGGATTGGTGTGATACGTCACTCTAACCATTGATTGATAAGGTTACAATCAAATGTCAAATCCACTAAAGGTTTAGAGCCAATTTTATACAAAACACGAAGCCTTTTAACATTTCAAAACCATCTTAATCGTGTAATAGGTTATAAAAATCTCTAAATGAAGTGTAAAATATACGTAATTGCAGCAACTCTGGCAATGGGAAATATTAAATTAATTATTTGGCATGTTTTATATTAGGCACACCTTAAATCCTTTTTCCAAAATTTTTACGTATTTTTTGGGCTTCATTAAGTGTTAAGATTTTGTAAATCTATGATTCAATTCTAAATTATTACTAACCAAGATAATATTATAGCCAACAAACAATAAAAAATAATAAATACAAATTTATGCTGAATATTATAGCAATATTTTTATTTAATTATGAAACTATGAAACTCACTAATTTTAAATATTAAATACTTCAATTCATCTTTAGTCAAATTCTAGGAATTCTTAGGGTTTCATCAATAATTTATATACAAATTAAGATTTTGTGTTAAAAGAAAAATAATGTTCACCATTCAATTAGTTATTTGTCTAATGGTCAATATTTCCGATTATTTTCTGTGTAATAACGTATATCATTTAAAGAATTGAAATAAGTTGAAATTTCAAGAATGAATAAGTGTAAATGTAACTACTTACAACTTCATAATAATCCTACGAAAATCACTTCTTCAACTCCGTGAAGTACACAAAGCCTTATTTAAATAATTAGTGTTAATAATTAGTGTTACAGTATTTAGTAGGGTTGAAGCAATATTGTTGATACGAATCATAACTATTCAGGACTGTATTGTGCTGATAAAACCTTCAATTGAAGACGTAAGATTATAATGTAACTTTTTTAGGAATTAAAAACTTGCTAGTTAAAAATAAATACAGAATAAAACAGACAAGTATTTTTTTAATACTTCAAAAGCTATCAAATCTAATGTATTAAAATGTTCCATCCTCTCCCCAAAATTATCCCTAAATCAGTTATATTCCACCAGACTCAGGTCGGGTTGTGCATGACAATCACAACAGCTGTCCGGGCGGCCGCGGTAGGTGAGTAGGAAGGAGTCTATTATTCCACTGATTATTCTAGAGCCACGTTAAATTACAGGCCTTTGTGCCCGTAACAGGCCCAGTTTGTCAGAAAGGTGATTTATGGGGTACAGCACTGGACTGACAAGAGCCCGAGAGGACTGGCGGGCTCGCTCGCTCATGGATATGTATGACCATGACATGAGGGGGCGTTGGTTGGTGTTACAGTTTTATGGATAATGCAGTGAAATTTAAATAGGCGGGCCACAGCAGACTCGCGTACTCTGTGGAGTTCAAAATTGATTTGTGAATCTTTTGCCGAATAACATGGGCTGAAGATGCAGGTTTCAACCATTAAAATTGTTCTATTTGGTAAAGAAATAAAAATTGTATATACCGAGCTACGGTATTGATCAGTTGAGATGTAAGGGACCCTATCCCAATGAGGTGAAAACCAATTTTCCTTATCCATCCAAAATAAACTTATTATTATATTTTCCTATTGTTTGAAAACTAGAGAGGGCAATGCTGGAACCTCTTATGTTTAGTCGTTCTGTAATTCTAAAGGTCTTTAATTGAAATAGTAATTGTCAAAATTAATGAAAATTCCATTGTTGGCCTTTTTTACGACATTTTACGATCTTGTTGCCTAAACTAAGAATATATGAAAATTATAAATTTTTGAGGGACTAATTGTAGACGCAATCATAAAATAGTTCGCTGTAGATAAATACAAGTCTATATTATCTTATGCCTATATATAAAATATAAATATATACTACTTAAGTTGTATATTAATTTATATCTATTATATTGTTTATAATATCTATTATATTATTTATATCTATTATAATGAATATAAACATAATTAGTCACTAATCAATAATTAATTAAGATTAATTTAACCTAAATAAATCGTCGAGGTTTCTCGTTATGAAACCGATATTTTTCTCTGGTTAGTTTGTTATGAAATGAAGGAAAACTCTTTTCAAAAGGATCTAACGGATTTGAAATAAATTGTCTGATGTAATTGTATTCATCGTTCTTCAAACTTTTATCAGCTCTGTCAACATTTGTTACTCACAGTTCATTCAATGTCAATTAACTAAGTTTTCAACAAACTTCCTGTCAATCTGTTAATTACACTCAGTGTTTCTGCTACCTAACTGTGAATTTCTAGCTGAGTAATAAAATATATATTATTTTTTATATCTATGTTAAATTAATTTTTTAGACTATACTCTGATAACCATACACAATCGTGCTTTTGATTGTTGTTTTAAAATGATGTTAATGAAACTTTTATAAATCCGAAACATAAGGTGTATAGCCTATTTAAGAAAGAATATGTCTAGTGACTGAACAACACTATTAACTTACCAATTAAAAACAAAATTCCAATGAAAAATAAACAGTAATTCGTTCCTAAAGAAGAAAACAATTTGGTATAGTCTAAAAACAGTTCTTCGTCTATCATAGATTCGAAGAAATATCATAATAACTGACTCAAAAGATTGTTTGAAGAAGATTATATCTCACATTGCAATATCAACGCCAGCCCCTCTTTTCTTCAAAAAGTAGTCCACCTTTAAAGGTAAGAATATGATTAACTTAGTCATTATGTTTTATCTACTTTTTGTAACTTCTGTTCAGCCTTGACGCATATAAATAATTTTCGATTGCAGCCATTAGTAAGGAACTACCTACTTACTTTCTTTGGACGCAAGATTTCAACTCCAGTCCGATATTAAAATTTAATTAAATAATTTATTTAAATTAAATTTAATTCAGTATGAACCAAACAGATAGGCACTGTGCAGTTTGATTTATTATATTGTAAAAGTACCACGTTGGTTTTAAAATTTTAATAAATTATATTCCATCCGAATGAACGTCCAGGCTGTTTTTTTTAGATTATACATCAGAATCCTTTCTTCCTCACCCAAACATCATAAAAACTTGACGAATGTGAGGTAGGCTTATAGGCTTTCTAGCAATAATCTTTACCCAGACTACTGAGAAGGCTTTATTTATGGGAGAGGCCTAATTTTAACGCGAGGGCGTGTTGGGGGGGGAGGGGTTAAAGCCTGACGATAGCCAGATCCTGACAGCCCAGTTGGACTTGATGGACTGTCGCAGGGGCGGTAGATAAACCCTTGGTATTTTTATTTTTGTAATCCTAGAAAGAGTAAATCCGTCTAGAAGTGATTTAAGGGGTTTGTTTCCAATGTGTCTCGTTTGCTTGTATAAGTGTTTCATTTCGTGTTATTTTGTTTGCAATTGGTAAACGACACTTCATGACGTCCACGACATTGATTTACTGTATGTATCTTTCTGAGGGTTGCTTTCCCCAAGTTAGTTTAAATTTAAACTCGAGTTTAAATCCAAGTCTATCATTTGTTTAATATTAAGTTAAACCGGTTAAACTACAGAACAAATGTGTTTGGGGAAAGCGATCCCGAGTCGTTGAGAAAATAAAGGAATACATAGAGAGTACACATTATAAACAAGTGTTCAGTCAATAGCTGTATAAATTGCCTATATCAGCAATGCTGAATATTTGAGTATTAACTTACGATAATTTAAATTAACCCAGCATTAAATTTGGGGCAAGGGTTATAAGTTTTTGTCTGCCAACACAACTTTATATAAGTTACCTAGTACCTGGGGGCCGAACATTTTCTCGGTAAACTGAAACAGTGATATTCTTTAAAGTAATATCAGTTACAGATAGTATGCTAAAAATTCCCAGTGCAAAAAAGGCTTATTTGTTGTACGAGACCAGCTCGTTCGCTCCGCTCACTCGTCTTCCACACTGTTTCAAAATAGGCCTAAGGGTACTGCACTCTGGCGTATTTTGTTGAAACACATGTTGAATCTTTTATACGTGGATTCTAATTATTTAGTTAACGGCTGTTTTCATAATTCTTACTGATGCTTTTTAAAATTAAAATGCAATTCACAAATAGAATCAATAATATATACAGCCCCATGTGTAACTCACTGACTCACTCACTCACTCATGTACATAAATTCTAAACATCTTCCGGGTGAGCTGGCATGGCGGGTGAACTTGATTTTTGGCATGCGGGTGGCTTAATATCTGATACCCCCGGGAAAAGTCTGAAAACCGACAATTTTTCATTTCAACCCCCCCCCCAAAAAAAAAAATAACGAAGGGTGGAAACCGGTAACCCGAAAATGTAAGGTTCTACTATTTTCGCTGTAACTTTTGAACGGGAGGTCCTATCTCGAATCTGAGGGAAAATCGTTAGTGGGGAATTAAACACTCTACAAGTTAGGTCCTATGATATTTTACCGTATCTCATCCCCTTCACCCTTAAAAAGGGTCGTACTTCCAAAATTTCAAAATTCGTCAACAAAAATTGGAATATTTTAATATTATTCGTTTAGTATTATGGCACATCGATGAGTGAAATTTTGTACATATTATGCACTAATATAGGTCTAACTATAGTAGAATTCATTGATCAATTTCAACCTAAGTTTAGTCCAAAAAAATCGTAAACAAACGAAAACCTTAACATTTTTTCATGTATAGTGTTTATAATTTACTTTTACCTGGTAAATATGATGCTATATCGATACATTTTTAGCAATGTTGTATTATATTTTAGATGCTCTACAAGATTGGTCCTATGACATTTTACCGTATTTCATCCCCTTCACCCTTAAAAAGCGACGTATTTCCAAAATTTCAAAACTCGTCAAAATATTGCACTATTTTAATATTTTAAATTTACTATTATATGGCACATCGATGCGTGAAATTTTGTACATATTATGCCCTAATATAGGTCTAACTATAGTAGCATTCATTAGCCAATTTCAACCTAAGTTTAGTCCAAAAATCGTAAAACTCGAAATCCTTAACATTTTTCATTTATACTGTTTGTAATTAATTTACTTTTACCTGTTAAATATACTCCTATATCGATTTACGTTTTTCCAGTATTGTATTCTATTTTAGATGCTCTACAAGTTTGGTCCTATGACACTTTACCGCATCTCATCCCCTTCACCTTTAAAAAGCGGCGTATTTCCAAAATTTCAAAACTCGTAAACAAATTTGCACTATTTTAATATTTTTTATTTGCTATTATGGCACATTGATGAGTGAAATTTTGCACATGTTATGCCCTAATATAGGTTAACTATAGTAGTATTCATTGGCCCATTTCAATCTAAGTTTAGTCCTAAATGATCGTACAACACAAAATTCTTAATAAATGTCAAGTATACTGTTCGTAAATTGATATAATCTGGCAAATGTACTGCAAATTGATGTTTTTTGCCAGTATTATATTTTATTTTAGACGCTCTACAAGTTCGATGGTATGCGATTTTGCCGTATCTCACCCCCTTCACCCTTAAAAAGGAGTGTACCTTCAGAATTTCTAAAATTTTTCTCAAAAATTGTGCTATTTTGATATTTTTATTTACTATTATGTAATATGTATGCATGAATTTCTATTTATATTATGACCTTAACAGGTTCTATCTGTAGGAAAAGCTTTTTGCCAATTTTAATCGAATTTTAGCCCAGAAAAAATTGTAAAAACACAAAATTCTCAACATTTTTTCATGTAAAGTGTTCGTAATTCACTTAAACTTGGTCAATATACTGCTATATTGATATATGTTTTGCCATTACTATATTCTATTATAGACGCTCTACAAGTTTGGTACTGCGACATTTTGGAGTATCTCGACCTCTTCACCCTTAAAAAAGGGGTGTAATTTCAAACTTTATACATTCTTCCACAAGCAATTCGCTATTTTAATGTTTTTTATTTACTATTATGGCGCACAGATGCCTCAAACTTAGTAAATATTATTGACCCAACTATTTCTTACTATTTTAGCAGCCATTGATCAATTTCAATCAAATTTAAGACCAAAACAATTGAAAAAAAACGAAATTATTGACACTTTTTCATGTAAAGTGTTTGTAAATTACTTTATACTGAAAATCTTACTGCCATATTGATTAATATTTCGCCAATAATTTGTTGAAAAGGAGCATACTTTCACGATATTGAAATTCTTTCACAACAATTGCTCTTCAACATTTCAACATTTGTTACTTGACTTTTCGTTGTTTCCACGTATTTTTTAACTTCCTCTAAACTACTAACGGCGATTTCCTTTCGGCATCGATTCGTTATCGTCTACTAACACTTCGGGGAAACCATTATAGGGGGCATGGGGGCGGAGCCCCCATCGAGCCGTAGGCGAGTCTAATAACTATACAACCCGATGGGAAACTGACTGATCATGTATACAAAGTATTTTGGACTTCCGGATGAAGTAGAAACTTGAAATTTGGCAAACACACTACTTGTATCTTAGAACCAAAGAAAAAAATCTCAAATTACAAAATTTCAAATTTTAACCCCCTCAAAAAATAAAAAGGGGATGACATGAGTAATCTGAATATGTAGGGGTTTTCTATTTTGGCTATAACTTTTGAACGAGAGGTCCTAGCTCAAATCTGAGGGAAAATCGTTAGTTGGGAATTAAACGTTCTACAAGTTAGGTCCTATGACGTTTTACCGTATCTCATCCCCTTCACCCCGAAAAAGGGGCGTACTTCCAAAATTTGAAAATTCGTTAACAAAAATTGTGCTATTTTAATATTTTTATTTACTATTTTGCCACATGGATGTCAGAAATTTTGTACATATTATGCCCTAATATAGGCCTAACAATAGTAGCATTCATTGGAGGATTTCAATCTAAGTTTAGTCCAACACAATCGTACAAACACAAAGTCCTTAAAAAATTTTCATGTACAGTGTTTGTAAATTGATTTAATTTGGTAAATATAGAGCAATATTGATATATGTTTTTCCATCATTGTATTCTATTTTAGACGGTCTACAAGTTTGGTTATGTGAAATTTTGCCGTATCTCACCATCTTCACCCTTAAAAAGGAGCGTAATTTCAAAATTTCTATTTTTTTTCACAAAAATTGTTCTATTTTGATATTTTTATTTAATATTATGGCACATGGATGCATGTAATTCTGTACATATTATGATCTCAAACAGTTATTTCTATGGTAGTAGTTATTTGCCAATTTTCAATCAAATTTTAGTAGAAAGAAGTGTAAAACCACAAATTCCTTAACATTTTTTTCATGTAAAA
The DNA here is from genome assembly GCA_030545055.2 of Neoaliturus tenellus. NCBI lineage: Eukaryota > Metazoa > Arthropoda > Insecta > Hemiptera > Cicadellidae > Neoaliturus > Neoaliturus tenellus. The sequence goes on from CM061531.1 coordinate 208,132,805, forward strand.
TGTTTGTAATTCACTTTAACCCAGGAAATGTAATGCCATTTTGTTATATGTTTTGCACTTATTATATTCCTTTATAGATGCTCTACAAGTTTATTCCGGTGAAACTTTGCCGTATCTCACTCCCTTCACCCTTAAAAATGGGCGTACTCTCAAGGCAGTCACATACGAAATATTATAATCTGCATTACCGACTTAACTATTTTTGTTACTTTGAAGTTAAGTCGATAATGCAGAACAAATAACAATAAATGGTTAAAATAGTTGTCTTTTAATTACTTATTTCATATTAAATTTAATTATTTTTTAAAATATGTGTACAAATCAGCACTAGACAGAATAAGACCAATATAACTTTTATTCATGGCAATGGTTATCTTTGTACTGACACGAAACATATTACGTTCTCGTATGTAAGAAGTCAAACATTATTATATAAATAAACCAATTTATCACATGTTCAAGCCTCTAGTATTGTGAACGTCTTTCAAGTGAGTGTTAGTGATTGACTCTTATTATCGTAGCAGTTCAGCAATGGGATTTATTTGTGTCGTTAGTGGTACAATCAGCCAGGCTGATCCTTTACTTTTTGGATATAGCAGGAATGCGCAGTGTGTTGCAAATTCTGCTTGTGCCCTTGCTTGGCACTCCATCGGGGAACAGTTCTCGTCAACTGCTATAGATTCAATTACTACTACTACTACTTAAACTTAACTTTCACCGACTATACCTTAACTATCATCCACTACCTTACTACTTTAAGTAACACACTTTAACTAAACTATAATTTACCTTAACTATGTTAACTACCTTACTACTTTAACCAACTGTACTTAAACTAAACTACAATTACTACTTAAACCTACTTACCACCCACTATTCCTCGTTCCATAATCCATTATTAATCCAACTTGATTTATTTAACTATTCATCGTTTCTACGTATATTTAAATTTTCCTCTAAAATAATAACAACATTTTTTCATGGGCATCGATTCTATCTATCAACTACTAATAGTTTGGCGGAACCGGCCTGGGGGTATGGGGGCGGAGCCCCCATCGAGCCGCAGGCGAGTAGTTGTTTTATACTTTTCCATGACTGTTATTTATGTAAGCATTCATTATCAGCAGTATAAGACCGGTTAAAAAATGATACATTATTTTTACTATACAGTAGTACCATTTAATAATTACTAGTATACGTGTTGCTCGAAATCGAGCAATTTATTTTAATTGAATTTTTACTCTATGGAACATAGAGTATAAAATTCTATACGATCGAGTTTAAATTTCACTTAGGCAAATTTTAGACCCCCAAAAGGCTTTTTTATTACTAATTTGATTTCAATGAAATTCTCAGGTTAGATTTTAAGTATTTTAAACTAGGTAATAAACTATAATCGAGCACCTATAGTATTAAAAAAGCTTATTTTCCGGAATTTTTGACAGAACTTTAGTTGTTTAGGCTACATGATTTGACTAATGTAGTTGCTATGATCAGTTTATATTCCCCCATCGCAGCTGAGTTGTCGCTGTGTATGCTGAAAATAACATAACCTTTTCTTGTTTATATCTGCTCGCCGTTATGTTACGTTTTTAAATAAAATTTAATTGATATTCTGACAGACCTATTTGTTAAATTAAATTGATCAACACTGATGTTTACTTGTTGAAGTTATAAATTATACCAAAAGATAGGCATGTTGATGTGGAATGAATTGCTGTCGTACGGAATTATGCGATTAACTAATTTATGGGATAAGTTACAACTAATATCTATTTGGGAGAAAGATTTAAATTGAACAACTAATTATAATGTGTTGTTCCATTGTAGCCTATGTCTCAGGTAACAAAATATGCATTAAGTGTTACGTAAGCGTAATTCTACAATACTTACATTACTTGATTTTTATTAATTTGCAATCATGGATTTTAAATTGTATTGTTTTTTTTCTCTCTACAATCTATTTACCTTTAATATTGTAAGCATAATTATTATTAAGTTACTTGCTTGTTTTGAGGTCTTAGCTAAAATCATTCTTTGTATGTATTTATTTGTAGGCTAGGCCTAGGATGTACGCCGGTTGACTGGACGGTTAGATGACGTTCCACTCTTCACATTCGAGGAGATGGAAACCTCCGTTCTCTCCCTAAAGAGCAACAAGGCTCCTGGCCCGGACGGGATTCCCAGCGAGGCTTTAAAGAAAGTATTTTCAATTAATGCTGACTTGTTGTTGAGAATGTACAACGCCTGTTTGGTAGAAGGGGTGTTTCCGGCTCCCTATGGAAAACCGCAAGACTTGTACTGATCAGCAAGGGCAAAGGTGATCCTGAGCTGTCGACGTCCCACAGGCCTTTCTACACGTTGGATACGGCTGGGAAGCTGTTCGAGAAGCTGATCCGTTCCCGCCTGACCTCTGCCGTGGAAGCTGCCGGGGACTCATGCCCCCGTCAGTATGGCTTCAGAAAGGGACGGTCAACGATTGACGCTATCACCTTTAACTCGGCGAGGTGGGTCGATATGTTGGATGCGCTTCGCAACACCTTTCGCGTTCCTGCATATCTGTTGCGGCTCATCGAGGATTATCTCCGCTCTCAAAGCCTTATTTACGACACAAGGGACAGAACGTGGACGATGGAAGTCACTTCTGGTGCCGCGCAAAATTCAATACTCGGCCACTATCTCTGGAACGTTGCCTATGACAGCCTCCTGAGGTCGGAGATGCCTGAGGAAACCACTTTGGTTGGGTACGCCGATGATGTCGCAGCTCTCATTGTCGCACGCAACGTTGAGCTGGCCCAACTAAAGTTGAACCGAGTCATGCGTGTGGTCAACACATGGATGTCCGATCACGGTCTCTCGCTTGCTCTCCGTAAGACGGAGATTGTGATCCTTACGAAGAAGAGGATAGACACCGTCGTTCTGTTCCGAGTGGGAAGGGAGGTGGTCCAATCAACTCGTGCTGCTAAGTACTTCGGGATTATGGTGGACACCAAGTTAAGCTGGAGGGATCAGATCTTCCGTACGGCGGACAAGGCCGCTAAGGTAGTCACGTACCTTAGTAGGCTGATGGCCAATGTCGGGGTTCCACGATCCAGCAGAAGACGTCTGTTGATGTCCGCGGTTCAGTTCGTGCTTCTTTATGGAGCAGAGGTGTGGGCAGACGCTCCCGATAAAGAGTAGTACAGGTTGCGACTCGCCCGAGTTCAACGTCGAGCGGCGCTCGGGGTGTGTTCCGCCTACCGGACAGAGTCCGAGCCTGACGTTCTGGTGGTCGCCGGAGTTATCCCTGTCAAGCTCTTGGCAGGAGAGAGGAAGGCAATTTATCAGAGACAAGGCGAGATTGGCAAGGACACGGCAAGAACAGATGAGCGCTCCAGCGCTCCCGAACCTTCCAGCAGTGGCAACACAGCTGGGAGCACGACACCCGAGGACGATGGACTGCGCGACTTATCAAGCACGTCCAACCATGGGTGGAACGGCGGCCAATTCTGGTCGTACCTGAACCGGATGGGCAAGACCGGCTAACCGGACTGCATTTATTGCCCGGGCGTTCCCGACGATGCGGAACACACATTCTTCCATTGCCCCCGTTGGGAAGGGTCCCGCCTGAAGGCCACACAAATTTTTGGTGCATTTTCGGTGGACTCGGTCTGCTAAAAGATCTTGGAGGATGAGGACAACTGGGATTGTTTATCACAGTTCGTCCGGGGCATCCTCCTGGAAAAGAAACCCGATCTGGACCGCGAAGTGGCCCAGATCCCTTCGAGTGGCTGGATAAGGAGTGAGCCCCACCGGCGTTAGCCAAATTTAGGCCTAGCCTGACGTAATGTGATAAACGATTCCAGGTTAGAATCCTAAAGAGTAGAGGAGGTTTTTTAGTGGGTAAACCCGTTTTTTAGGGGAGCCCCACACTACAGGCTTGCCACCTATGTGCGTAATGCATTTTTCTCACCTCTCCCTAAAAAAAAGAATCATAAAAAGCGTCACCTAATAACTTAAAAAATGAGTAAAAATTCTCGTACGAGACGGACATCGGAGCGTTTTCCTAGTACAATGACATCCGACCAATCCCATATTGTGAATCTCTTTAATCACCAAAACTACACGTATTTACAGCTGATTATTAACAGATGTTTAAAATGCTTTATTCAATCCCAATGTTATATAAATGGGAAATTTTGAGATTTAAATGGTGGATAGCGCCTTTATTTTCAGTCCGATTCTCATCAGGTTTTGGCGGAAACAACTACGGACCAAGCTTTATCCAACGACACCAAAAACTTGAAAATCGGTTGAAAATTGTAGGAGGAGTTCTCAAGACAAAAAAAAAAACCCTTAGCGTATTAAATAAGTATAGATTTAGTAACTGTCTGCCATGCAAAACCACATATTTCTTTATATTAGATTAGACATATTAGATTAGGCATATTAGACTGTATTAAATAAGTATAGATTTAGTAACTAACTGTCTGCCATGCAAAACCACATATTTGTACTGGATCACGTGGTCTGCACTTTGACAGTTGAGTCAGCTGTTTTCATAATTTCTTTGTTTGGATTTGTAACTCAATTAGACCAATGTTTAAAATATTAGAATTTCAATTAAAGATTATTAAGAAGTAAGATTTTTCCTAGCATAGAGACCTGTATTTATATTATTTTATCCCAAAACTAAGCTATTAGCATTGACTTTGTACACTACGTGAGTAGACTTCTCATAGCATAGGCATGTGTGAAGCTTGTTGACGGTGGTGCGATCTCGTGCGGCGTCCATCAAAGTACCGGTAACATATGATAGATAAATCAGTATTACCACTCTTCTAAACCAAGGATGAAACATTTTATAACTGAAAGTTATGTTTATGTTTTGGTAAAATGTTTTGGCAGCACTGTAAATTCAGCTGAATAATAACAACATCGATGGCAGCAACTCTGGTGCGGCGTCCACCGAACTTCCAAATTTTTGCCTCAAACTAAATGTATTGGATGAGAGGTCTATTCACGTTAGTGTACATAGTCAATGCTATTAGCAAAGTTTCAAGAAAATCATTCGAGCCGTTTATGAGAACGGTGTGCAAACATGTATACAAACATACCTTATTCCAATTAGAGTATAGGATTTCCACTTATCCTGTGATTACTTGCAATTCGGTAAATATGCTATGAGATGTGGAAATGGTATACCTACTCGTAGAAAGGCGAATTTCAATAAATCATGCAGTTATCGGCAGGCTCAATCTGAGAATACCACTACAGTACCATCAATTTAAAACAACGAATTGTACAATCTTAATAATCAGTATTTGGTATAAATCAGGGATGTTACACATTGAAATATAAATAAAAGAAACATACATTTAAATTAGAATTCCGAGAAGCACTGTACATACGTTGAGGAAATTCTTCAATAAAGTTTCATGACAAAAGGCATGTTCAGTGATAACACGGTCTGGGTTTGGGTTTGTATTTATTGGTTTCCGCTTTAATTTTCGAGTCCGGCCAAGTGCGTGTGTGGCAATGGCAAAGTGATATTTAATTTGAGGTCTTTGTCCCGGACACAGAGTTTATCTTTTATTACGTGTATTTGTATGGTGCAGATGAAAATTAACATTTAATTAAGTTCCACATTTTACATGATTACGCGGTTAATGAAAAACACAAAGCGGGTAAATGTAGGTCGAGTATTGTTCAGAGAGTAATACTTGCTTTACATGAAAACTACATAAATTTATTGAATATTTTGGCTGTATGGTAGCTTTTGGTAAAAATTTTACAATGTATGCTTTTGAAGTTAATTCTTATTCTTTATTATAGAAACATGTTTGCCTATTTTAATTTATAATTAATTACCTGTGTATTAAATCTAAAGTTTTTACGCCAGTGATGTTTTTGTTTTTAAAACACTGGTGTTGACTGTTTTATAAACAGACATAGCCTTCCGTAAGTTTACAGATTCAATTGTAAATTTTGATGTAAGACGTGCATATTTTTGAAAGTAAATGAATATAACAGAAACCCTTTCAAATGGTTTGAAAAAGTTGAATCCATCTAATTTGCAGATTAATGAAGTATTTTCATCGTGATTACTTATTATTAATATTATCCATGGGATAAAAGAAATTTATTAACAGTAAAGTGGCTACTGGACAATACTTCAAATGGTTTTCACCCTGTAGGAAATAAAAATAAATACTAATACTATGACGTGTTGACAGTCCAATGTTTTTTCCTATTCCGATTATATAAAGTACTAAACAGATTCATACAAGGACAGTATATATAAATTTATTTATATATTTTCCCATAGTGTTTTATTTTGTTTTAAGACTTGTTGAAATAGTTTAATAACAGATTCTTTATTGTAACCATGCTTCACTGCTACCTCCAAACAAAAACTATTCATTGTTTAAAGATAAGTTGTTGCTTTGAGCACAAAAAAATAAACATTAAATATTAACTAGTTGTTATATAAATGCATTGTAAATTGTTAAGTAAATGTCCTCAATGACAATATTCAATACTGCAAAATACTTTTTGATCCAATAATGAAGCATGTAACAAGCACAGCCAGGTCGAGGTTTTGAGTTCTAGTGAGAGCGTAACGAAGTAGGATGGCGACAGTTGAGAAAATCGGCGGCGTACTTTCGATGGTTTTCTTCGCTTCTTTCCAGTCACGGTGCCATTTCCAGATCAACAAAATCGAAACGCTTTCTTTTAGGCCAGTTGAGTAACTCTGGTGAAAAATTATAGAAAAGGGCATGGAAATAGGCCACAGCTTATGGGTTGTAACAAACGATATGATGATAAGAGAATTACAGATAGTTTATAACTAGTCTACTGTATGCATTTTAAATTTTTACACGGATTCTAGTGTTTACATAGAGTTATCAAAGAAGTTTAAGGTTATTTCTCTAGTTTAATTATTTTGCTTGAAATAGACTAACCTATAACAGATTTTCATGAACGAACTATCAACTGCAGTAGTCTATATATTTTCATACTATTTTCTCTCACTGTGCTTAAGGCTTTGGTGACAGGACGCCCCAAGTACATCAAGGATAAACTTAAACACAGATCTGAAGTGAGTGTGCGCAGTCCTCGTCAGGAAAGTCTGCTGCAATTGCCGAGGGTCAGAACAGAATTGGAGAAAAAAACACTCTTGTTCTTTGAAACCTTTGCGTATAATGTCCTGCCACTGCCATCTGGCGAAAAACAAAAAGTTACAGAGAATATAAAAAACACTATTTAGCATTATTTAATTCAACTGTAAATATTAAAAGTTCTAATGTGTATTTTAAGGAGTTGTATTGAAAAACAAAGAATGTTACTTTGAATGCTGCTCAATAAATAAAGACCTAATTTATTTATTTATCTTTCATCTAAAGAATTCATAGGCTACAGTTGAGTTATTGTACTGTAGTTAAAGATTAAATTAAATTGGAAGAATCTTGTTTGTTTATTACTGTATTACTCATAAAGATTTTAAAATAGCTCACTAGCTCTTTATGTACCATTAAAATTAGAAAGTATAAACTAGTTAAGTATTTCTGTTTTTCATGCAATTCAATAATACAAATTATTTAACGAATTCTTAGCCTCCGTAAGCCTTATTTAATATTTAAATGACACTCTTTTTAAAATTCCAAGAACACCATATCTGGCCATGCGCACCCTTCCGGTCGCCACTATATCAAGCCATAGATGAACCAACAAAGATCTAATTAGGATAATAAAGCGACATATTGTAGAGCGGAAACGCTAGATGAGTGTGTGATGTTTGAGTGCGCGGCTAGCGAATACAACAGGCACAGGAGTAGTCTCGGTTCTTGTTCTTCTCTCCAACGCCAGTTTGATTCAGTTGGCGTTAGACCGCTGTGCGCGAAGGGTGTTTTGCGCTCGTTTCTCTGTGTCGTTTTGTGTTTTATTGTGCTGTGTGTGGTGCCTTTTTGTTTCTGGGCTGAAAATGAAGTTTTGGATACCACCACCTTCTCTGAGTAAGTGTTTCAGTCATATTTAACATAAGTTAATCCTAATGCTTTAGCGAGTGGGTTACCTCAGGTCATTTTGATTGACTTGGTTTTCCTATTTAATTAAAGGCTGGTCGTTTTCTGAAGAATAAATGTTTGTATCTTAATTCCGGCTTTGGTTGGCCGGATAACAATAAAAAAAGTAAGTTTTATGTCAATTAATTAAAAAATAATCTTTAACTTCATCCCGACACTCTTAGATTAGGTTGGTATTGTGATAGTACGATTTTATTCCGGTTAACCTACTTGAAAACAAATTCATAACAACGTTTAAAAAATTGGGTTGGTAAGCATTAGAATTAAATTTTTAGCCAGACTAATTTATCAACCTTAAACACCTTACTGTACCTGAAAGTGTTTTTATCTCCGATTACTCCTAACCTATAAATATGTCATCTATTATTAAGCTTAGGCCTACATTCAAAGGAATAATTCTTGAAACTTATAAACTTTAAATACCGTATGGCCTAGGCCAATTATAAACCCTGAACACTACTTTAATGAACATCAAGTTACATGTTGCAGCAGTAGGTTTTACAGCCTTGTTTATGATTACAGTACAAGATTTGTTTACTTATTATTGCTTACTCTTATTGAAACTCACTTAGTCGAGTACGTATGTACACGAGCCACATCCACAATCGCTAAAACTGGACCTCAGCGATTTTCAAATTTTAACCTTTACCCAGAGAGAATCGGTACTATATGTAGAAGTCCCCTCTAGTAGTTTTAAAACTATTGTGTGCTGTAGTGTAGTGTGTGGGAACGAATCGGAGCACGGCAGAGGCCGTCCGTGTCAGTATATTTACCTGCTCTATTCAGCCAAAGATCAATACGAGGCCGAGCTGGCGGTCGTTGGGTCCCGAGTTCGAGCCTTTATCTCGCCCTCTCGGGCTAAAAATAGCCCCAACCGCCGGGCATAACAGGTGGCCGTCTGGCCTAATGTGTTGATGGCCCCAGCCCCAGGTGACGGCGGGACTTCCCCATAGCGGGTTCGTGTTTTTGTTTACACGCAAATTTGTTATTGTCTATTTGCATACAACGGGTTTTAAATGTTAAAGCAGCGTTTCTGTAATGATATTAGTGGGCTGATTTTGATTGTCTTTTAGGAACAACAAATAATAAATGAACATATGTGTTATCTAGTAATCGTTAAAGGCGAAAGTTTTTTAGGAGGTTTGGTAGCAATATTGTATTTTAAGACCTCTTCGGCTCAATTACATATGTACTTGTTTAATAAACATTAACGCTTAAATTAACACTGTAAGTTATTCTCAAGCCTATGTTGTGTTCAAATTTTTGTTTTGCAGGGCACATTACCATTAAAATTTTTGTACCATTTCGTTGATGTTAGTGCCTTTATATAATTGATCAATGATTATTTTTATACACATTATATTTTTGGTAACTCTTAACTTAGCGGGGATCCGGTATTTCCGGGGATATTTTATACTTTTCTTAATTTCAATGCTTTTTCGTTTTTTAAACCTTGGCAATTTTTCGTCCTTGTTTAGTACTGAATCTTTATTTACTCCTTTTAACTCTAACGAGCATTTTAGTCGTTTATATATTCGAAATAGGCCAATTCATCTTCATAGTATGATTGTGACGTATTGGGCTCGGAATAAACAGATAGCTAAATACAGTCTAGTAATTGATTTGTATATCCTGCTGATTAGACAACCAGCCAATTCGTTTTCAATTGTAGAGTAGTGCGTCCAGTTTGATAACGTAGACTGGTCTATTCTTGCATCAAAATGTACAGCTATATAGTAACTTATCGTACGGTTGTTTCTAGCAGAGTGCAATCGTTACTCGCTAAATGGTGTCTAAGTCTAAGCAACTGGCTGGATACAAATTCGCCAGCGGTTGGAGGGTCGACGAAAAGATTCAAATTCGCCAGTTCCAGGAATCCGCCCGCAGCCCCTCGGCGCGGTGAAACAGTAGATGACCCCGGTTCAAGTAAGTGTTTATTCGGCGGTGACAACCTATCCTGGGATATATTCAAACGGAATGGTAAATCGGCCAATCAAACGTCACCTTGAGAAAAATCAACGATCGGAAACGATCGTTTCCGAACGAAACGATCGTCCGAAACGGAAACGATCGGATAGTTTGTCGTTCCGACAAACTATCTTCAAAAACAATTTTGAGCAATCTAGTTCATCATTAGTTAATTAAATTATGTTATATATAGATGATGTGGGGTGCGTACGTAGGTATGTCGCCATGGGAATGTTGTAAGCTAATGTCACTCAAGCATCCATCACCAACGAGTAAATTAATAGTAGTTTATACAATGATTGTATTATGAAAGTGTTTAAGCCACGATGAGTTAAGATGTAAGTTAAAGCGAAGGGAGTGTCCTAAATATCTCACGAAAATCAATAGATTTTAGGGGCCATGGGTAATCAGTATTTACACAAAAATTGCCAGGATCCGTTCAGTAGTTTCATATCTAGACACTTAAAATATTTTGTTTTCATTATGTAGGATTATTAGGCCTATGATATGAAATTAAATGACTAATCAATCTAACATTGGCCTATATGTACATAAAGTGTTCAGTTAACTTTTTTTTCTCATTAGAATGTCATATATTATTTTTAATGCGATTTGTCAGGGAGAAAACAATTTAACAATATAGCTTAGGACTCGGTCAAGTCGGGAACAACACTCAACTCCAGTGAGGAAGAGCTCGACCGGCCACGTTCCTGGGTTCCCCGAGGGGATGAGCGCTAGTTCCAAGAACTGGCGAATTTGTATCTTTTCGTCGACCCTCCAACCACTGGCGAATTTGTATCTGGCCAAGCAACTCTAGCCCAAATAACTAACACTGGCGATTTACAGTTGGTCTGACGAGACGTGAGACAGCCAAGATTTGTGCTACATATGGGCAATTGACTGCAACCGTCCCGTGCAACCAACTGTATTTAGCATAAGCCTTAGTGAGGGCGTCCGGGCTGGAGCGCAAAGCATAAAAGAGAAGTACGGTATTAAAAATACTGTAATAACATTGTTACTTATTCGTTTTGACTTTCTCTCTCTATACTATAGCATATAGAGAACCAAAAGTATTGTTTTAGTCAAAATTTTCTAATTTGAGTTGTTGGTGGATTTATCCGTTTTGGACAAAAACACCATGAGCCCAAAAAAGTGGTTTTTTGATTTTTTAGTGGTTTAATAATGCCTGTGTCTGTGTGGTTGTCTGGAAGTAAATAGAGCTAGAGAAGGTCCAAATGGACAGCTTTTGATGACATTTGTTATGTATATGTCCCAATCCACAATTATCCATACATTTTATTTTTATTTTTAAAAGGTAGTTCACCCCCAATAACAGTAAAAAAACGTGTAGCCTACGGTAAACCAAAATTTCTAACGGCTAGGCTAGGTCGGCAACAATAGGCTATAACAAGTTTGATTTAAAATTTTGTATAGTTTATTTCTATTATTTGCATTAAATAGAAAGCAAATAAAATAACACCACCCGCACTTCCGATAAAATTTGTGTTCGAAATTTATGGTTTTTAAGTTATAGAACTTTAAAGTATTGTTACAGTGTTGAATGATCAATTTTATTTTATTTACTACATTTTTGGATTGAAATAAATGATAACTAATAAATAGAGCTAAAAATAAATAATTTAGTATTTTAAATTATTGCGCCACGTCAAGTGGTTACGAGAAAATTAATTTTTTTAGTTTAGCGGTGATCGCAGTACGTTGCAAAACGTACGCCCGTAGAGTCTAAACTCGCCTTCGGCTTATTTTTTAATCATTGAAAATGTTATTAATCGTCTACTTTTTGTATTAGGACTATAGTAGTTGTCTTTTTTCTCTTATCGCTTTATCGTGTTGATGCGCAGTAGAATAATTCAAATGTTTGGATAGGCCTAATATTGTTTACAACTAATGAACTTGGTCGTGTTATCAATGAACATGCAAAGCCAAGTTCACAATTTATTTTTATAGTAATTTAAACGCATTAAATACTAAATAGTTTTCTCCATCACGGTATACCTAAAGATAAAATCTTACAATACGACTTTGCTTTGAGTAAACCATTGTTGTCCTCTGCCCAACGTAATCCTTGTGTACGGGAACAACAGCCCAGCTCCATCGCGATGCCAGGAATTCGGACTTGTTTTTTTGTAGAACGTCGATGAGGTTGTTGCAGCGCCCGCCGCGCCGCGCCGCCACTGCCACCTAGCGGCCAACTCGAGAACCTCAGTGACGCGTCGCGTCGCTACCTCAACTCGTATTCTGCTGCATCACGCATTGTAATATTGTATCGTTATGAAAGCGATTCTGCAGGCCTGCACGTCAGCCTATTCTTTCGTCATGCGTTTCGCTTCTTATCTTTTTACCCTAAAAATGCTACTTTCGTCTATACAATTGCCTAGGTGCAGAAGCGAAAAAGTACCGTACTTCATCCTCTTACTGGGTGTAAAATTTCTGCTCTGGGATGATTATTAAGCCAAGCCTCATTTTGAGTATAAACCGTAGAAAAACGTTTTCTCAGGTCCTGGAGAAAGAACATGTAACAAGGGAATAATCATAAATAATTGGTGTTTAGTTTAAACAGAAGTCTATTTTATTGCCATACATAATTTTTTCTAGGTAAATCCATCAGTGGGTAAACCATTGTTTGTCTCTGCCCCTTAGTAATCCTAATTTAAACACGTATTTATGCTGCTGCAACAATTTCTTATCAAGATGACTTTATTTTAATGCTTGATCGCACAATTTTAACAATAAATTAAATTTGACCTTAAAATATGGCATAGCTGACTTACCCGTGCATCGCAACAATAATCAAATTGCAATAAAAACCCGAGGAATGTTTGCCCCTGAGGGGAACACGTTCGCTACGCTCACTCACCGTCACGTCCAGCTCGTTTGCTACCGTACGTTCACTCTCATCAAGTATGTAAAACGCTTTAGTTGTTTTTACCAATCTTCCCTCAATATTTTTAATGTGAACGGCTGTTTGGAAATTAATATTCTCCTAAATGTAAATATGTGTTAATCACTAATAACATGGTTACCTGAAGACGAGTGTGGGGGGGATGAGGAGCCCTATGGAGGTTCGGAGGATATATATGTTTCCATAATCAAGTGGAATCAACGATCCACAATCAAGTGGAACGATCCATAATCAAGTGGAACGAGTTCTATCGTTGGTTGTATTGGTTTTGACTTCTGGTAATGCTTAAACAACTTGTGTTAGATCCGAAATTCAAAACCCGGTTTCAACTTTTAGGTGATTTAGTGAGTAAACGGTAAACGATCAAGAGCAATAACCTCAATCACAAAAGTTTTAGATAATTTAATTCCCCCTGACAAGTTCCCATTGCATTTCAGATCAGCTACACCCTTATACTAGAGGCCCTAGACACTAGACAGCAGTCTCCATTTTTCAAGCGATTATAAAAGGGTGAACTATCGTAAATTTTCTGATGTTTTCACGTCAAGAGATTTTAATCAAGTATCGGTATATGGTTGTAGAGGCTTTCTGGGGAAGCTTAAACAACTTCCTAAATTCTAAACTCAACTTCCGTAGTATATTTTAGATGAGAGTGATACAAAATTACATGAATATCAATACCTATCTTGATTTTTTTAGTAATAGTTAATTTGACGAAGAAAATATGTCACTAAAGGTGAACATAGAGAAAATAAATATTTATTAGGCCTAATTAGCCTTCATTTTGAGGATTGAATTTCATTGAAGTTGTCCCAGATTTTTCTCGGATGCGCTTTTATCTAGAAGTGAAACACAAATGTAAACCACGATTTGTGTGACAACAGACAATTCAGAAAGTTGAATTAAATGCAGTTGAGTCAATAAAACACCCAATTGATTAGACACCCAGTTTACTTGCTTCTGTAAACTGTTTACATAAGTTTCCGTTGTCGACTCGTTGTGGACGACAAGACTAATTTATTTAACTTTTAATTCGGTTTTATGTTTCTTTGAGGCTGTGTTTCATATTTTTGTCATATATTTAGAAGTTAATATCATTGTTAAATTTTACAAACTGTAATTAAAGTTAATTTTGAGTTGTACTTTTTGATTTTTATGTATTTGGGGCGGGGGGGTTGTTTTGGCTCAAAAAATGTAAACATGCCATTAATTATGTTCTTTTATATCTTGAAATGATTCAATTTTATCCAAGGTGGTATTATTATAAAAATATATTTTTGAGTTTATGCAGGGCCTAAGTTTAGACCAAGTTCATTTACAGTCATTTTATAAATTTAATTTTGCATCCTTGGAAGAAATAGTCTACAATTTGTTAAGTGTTATTGCTTACCGGTTTATGTATAGCGATTCATAGAATTTAGGATATTCCAGAAAGTTACACAAATTTTACCAGCACCACACGTATTGCTTAGCAAGTTCTAACTTTATCGTTGGCTCACGTCGCTAAAGATGTCCACCAGTAAGACCAATGTTAAAAATTATTTTTATGAGTTGTTAATAAAGGAGCTCCGCGACCCAAAAACTTTTTCTTCGAAGAGAGATATAGTTTGCTGCATATTGTGAAGTGTACGGTACATTGTTGACTAATAGTGAGGATAAAATGATATTACTGCATCTTCATTTCTCTTTTTAAAAATCAACTCCCTAGAGGGAACCTTGTTCATCAGCTGATGGAAACGTAGGAGAATTCTCCGTTTTCACCTAATTGACAACTGATTAGATATCGTAATTTTAAAATGGTTAATTAGAGAGTGGAGAGTTCCAAATGCCGTTTCCTTGTGTGAAATATTGTGTAATGTAATGTACAAGGATTACGGTATAAAAATAGCAGAGTACCGAGGCAATGAAGGAATATGAAATTTACGAATAAGAAAAAACATATTTTCTCTTTGAAGTCAAAGAACTGAATTAGAGTTGAACAATGGATGCCGTGTAAAAATTTCTCCTTTCATAGAATAGCTTTATGCTATGATAAAAAGTATTATATCTTATTTTCTGTGTATTACTAGGCTAAGGGATTTTTTCGATGGAATAGGCCTAACTCTTACTGGACTTCAATTTTTATAAACATTTTAGGACTATATTTTTTATATTACACAAAATTGTCGATGGTGTTTTTTACCTTATTTAAAACTAAATCTCGGGAGATAATCCCATTGGAATTCAGATTTCTCATTTTATGAACTGAAAGGGTCGTATGTTCGTGAAAAACATGAGTTGATGCAGGCCTAGTTAGGTTTCCTACAAATTGCCCCACCGTTTTATGTTTATTTTTTTCCATTTGTACCACCAAGTTTCACGTATATCAAGGTATTGATTTAATTATCCTATTAACGTAAAGCTAATTGAATGTTTTAAATTACTATTAATGTGGTTAGACTAGTGTAGGCCTACAATTATTAAAAATTATATTTTACGCTCACTCGTTCTACCCTCCATCTTGGTTTTTACTTCCGTAAGACTAATATTAAATTTAGTCCGCTACTCCTTTATTGATCGAAAAGATTTTTATGTAATTGTAAAGAAAATTTTAATATATGGGTCTATCAAAAGTTTAATATTAATGATCGCTTGATTAAAACAACAAAGCATTTCAACATTTTTGTTCCAAGATGGGCGCGCTTTTTCTGTAGTTTAATCTTATAAATCGCTCTATAATTGCGGTTTTATTCACAGTGTCCTAGATAGCCTATTAAAATTTCCTTTAAAATGACATAATGATGGATATTTGTGACCCATATTAAACACGTAACGGATGTTTCAAATTTAAAATTACTGTCTTAAGGGAATAAAATCCAATGTAACGGGTACTGCAGACTCTTATACAGTTCCAATAAAATAGTTAAAGTTTTTCGACAGCGAGCCATCGTGTGATTAAACATTTTAGGTGGTTGAATAACAATTTTGTTTGTTTAGGCTACATTCTTTCTTCAAACTGTTTAGGCCTACGTAGCGGTACAAAAATTTAATTAGATTGAAACTATTTCATTTTCTATTTATAAAAATTATAACACAGACTTATAATTTGCTGAAATATGACTTAAAAAAACTAATTTTGAGGAAGAACAACTACAGTATTACTTTTAGCGGATAGGCCAATATAGTGCACCTCTCAGTTCCACTTTTCCTGTCAGCCCCGTCCGATGGACCATAGCCAAGTGGCGTTGTCCGGTGTGCGTGTGTGAGTGCGTAGTCTATACTCTAGTGCGTGTGTGTGCGTGTATTAGCGGATAGGCCAATATAGTGCACCTCTCAGTTGCACTTTTCCTGTCAGCCCCGTCCGATGGACCATAGCCAAGTGGCGTTGTCCGGTGTGCGTGTGTGAGTGCGTAGTCTATAGGCTACTCTAGTGCGTGTGTGTGCGTGTATCGAGTCCGGGTACGAGCCGTGGGTCAAAGGGAAAGTCGCTCGGGGGCAATGACCTTCCCAGCTATCGATAACAGCAAACAAGTATAACGGTGCTAGGAAAAGGTTAGCCTATAATGTTGACCTTGAAAAGCGCGTTTTGAGTGTTGTAAGGAGATTTATGTAATGTGAATATCGACGGGACAAGTACAGGTAAATGATATAGAAATTGATAATAAATTATAATTATTTTATAATGAACAAACATTTTAAAATTATAAATAATTTATAATTTTATTTTACAATAACGCCGGCCTGCCCTTCTGAAGGGCAGTTATGTTATATTTTAAATATATAATCGCAGTTATTTAATTTGATAATTTGTTTTACATAAAAAAGAGATTTCCTCCATAACCCCTCACTCCTATTAAACTTTACAAAAGACATACAGACTACAGTTACAACTTCGTTGTTTGCAGACCTACTGTTAACACCTCTAAACTAATTTTCCAGAATTCTCATAAGTGAAACTGAACGATTGGTGCAGAATAAAAATGTAGAGAAGATCGGTCATCTATATGTAATGCCAGTGAACTATTATAAGTGTCATTTCCCCGGTACATTTATTCCTGTAGTGTTTGCCGCCCTGTTTCCGCCATCCTGACCGGTTCCGGCCAGGTTCGACCAAACAGACGCCGCTTCCTGTTTCCTGTCGGCTACAAACAAACAAACAAACAGAGACGTGCCATGCTCTGCCCGTGCGTGTTTACAGTCCCGAGTTGCGCGAAATGCAAAGCGTTTCCGTAGCGGAACGTGACGACAGAGAGCCACGGCCACTGCCACGGCTGCTCTTAGTTTGGAGCGGTCAAGCGCGAAACCAAGTGCCCACAGCTTTGGCTCCAGTTTACTGAACGATGTTTACCAAATAAAGCGCTTTGGTTTTACCTGTTTAAGTATGTGTAGGTTAACTGGATGAATAATGAATACCGTAGTTGAAATGTATAATCAAATTAGTTTAATGTATATTTTGTTTTACGGCTTATAATCTGTATTTAAACGGTAATGTCTTTTATAAACATTTCTTTTATTTAGTAGAGGCTCAAACACGATCTCATCAAACTCATTTTACGAGAAAAACTACCAGTCACGAAATTACCGGTACACAAATATTATTGTAACTAGCACAGGCATAGTTTGTAAACATGGTGTATTGTATTGATACTATAAACCCATCGTTATTATATTCATAGATAACTTACGTATAATACCAAAATGTTGCAATATTTTGTAAGTTCCCGTTCCCAAACAACGTAATACCATGCGTCAAATACCATTGGAATCAACATTATTACCTTTCTCCCTGAACATGAAGTTTGTTGATCTCAAATTTCATGAGTCAGACTCTATGAACGCAACGATTGTAAAAATAGCCCCGTTACAGTAGATCTGCGTACCCAGTGAATGAATTAGCGAATAGATAAAGTAGAATGAAGATTAATTTTTACCGTTAATACAATGGATCACTTCACAGTTGTCATGGGGTTGTTGTTCAATAGTGACAGTTAGTGTAAAAATAACCCTGTTACAGCAGACCTGCGGACTTACTGAACTCCCAATAGATTCTTATTTTTATTTTCGCTATAAATACCATGAGTAGGTTTGATGCCTTGGGATTGTTGTGAATGAATGGCCCATCGTAAATTTGATTTAAATCTGCCAATTTTTCCGAATAAACATATTTGTAAGTGTGTAGTTTTTCCACTATGGGGGGGGGGGGGTTATAAGCAAATGTAAGATAAAACCTACTTAGTGAAGGTAGGTTCACACACAATTTACCATTTCATGTCAAGATTTGGCTTATAAAAAGTATTTTGTTGATTTCCCTTAAAAATAACACAAGAAACTAAAAAAAATAGTTCAAAAAATCAAAATAGTTTTGATTTATTTCCTAACCCTTTAAGTCAGATTAAAAATGAAAATGCTAATTTGTTGGTTTTAAAATGTAGGTAAAACGGCCATTATCAAGTTTAAGGCCCTTTTGGGGCCCCATAAGACCTTTTCCCATGGTCCGATCAGCGCGCATAACCTGAAGAATGCTTGCCTGCACCTAAGTACTAAATTTCATGGGAATCGAAGGGTTTTTTCAAAAGTTTACATGTAAACAGACAATTCCTACGATGAAATCCCAAAAGTAGCCCCGTCGCAGCAGACTTGCCCACTAAATAAATTTCTAATACAACTAAATGGCTCTAACTAGGTGGTTATAAGCACCTTAGCTTCCTGTCATTATTAGGGTGTTGTGGGGATGTGTTACAGTCCCTAGTTAGTGTAAAACTCGCCAGGCGCGCTGACTGCACAAGCTGACGGCGTGCAACCCATCTGCCTTGCAAATGCGACAAATTCCCGACCCGACAAGCGTCTCACCCGGCATATATTTACCCCATCCAACACCTCGGCATAAGCCTATCAGATACCCGTATTATGCTGCTCCCGGCTACAGCGCGTGTACAGCTAATTGTTTGTCTACACGGGATTAGAGGAATTAGAGGTGATTGGATTCCTTTGGCTCATTGGTCGTTGCGAAAACGATAAGATTTAATGGCGATTTCGTTGTAAAAACGATTATGTAGGGGTTTTAAGTAATGTACAGTACCATCTTTTAGCATAAACTCCCCTACGAATGTTAAAGATAGTAGATGAAGCTACTTACACAGGTGCTCCGTGTACCCCTTGATAATGTTTTGAAAAAAAATTTTGGTCAAAATTTAATTTAGCGTATTTATATAATGCACTACTGAAATATGATTTTATTTAGAAAATGACAAATTTTTTGGTTTAACCAGCGGTTTATTTCATATTAAAAGTGGGAATGAATTTTTGTACAAAAAGTGTATTTTAAGTGTTCTGTGTTAAAACTTTTAGTTTAATTAATAAATATTGTAATCTAATTTTACCAAGAGAATTATTGAGGTTTTACTAAAAACCGCTATTTTTTAATTGACATGGAAACTTTTTGGGATAAAACTGACGCATTTTTTACATTGAGATTTGTATGATTGTTGTAGGCTTTATTGTGGTTATAAGCTCTCACTATTATTCACAAGCTGAAAATGGTTCATAACTGTTTTAGAGCCAAAACCAATTGCTAAATTTCAGTTTCATACATAGTTTTAGTTTTCCTAAACAGAAGTGAAAGTATTCAACCCACAAACTTTTCAGCTGCCATGTACATATTCGAAAAACAAAAATGCGACAAAAATTAAACATTATTATAAAACACTATGTGAAAAACAAATTGAACTAAATTGTCACGTGCAATGACAGCTGGTTACAGTCAAGACAAAATATTTGAGTGGTGGGTGAATTATTGATCGTTCTCCATGGTAACAAAGTCAAACAACGATAAAATGCAATTTAATTACAGTAGTGTATTTGACCTTGTAATGAAGTGAGTCCAGGTTCGGTAGAGCCCCGCGGGTGCCTAATAAATGACTAGAACTTTGAAGATTAATATTGAGATTTATTGAGAGAACGAACAACGGTGATTGTAGTGCCAATTTTTTGGAAAATCATTCCGGCTTTGGTAATTCACTAGTTCCGATGCCACCGATTAGAGCTCCATTTGAGCGGTACAATTACCGAATGGTTGCATTTTTGGACTAAATCGTACTTATAACCACGCGATAAAAAAATCTGCTTCTTCAAAAAAGTATACGAAAAATTCCACCCATGCGAGTTCTACATTTTGTGATTAGCATAAACGTGTTGTATAAATTTGACTCATCAAACCAAAACTTACAGCTATCACGGAGAAGAAATGCTTGCACTATCGAGTCATGTAAATTCCATGTTATTGTTTTGTTTATTATTGCGGACATCTTCCACCACTGGGATTAGTAAAAACAAATTCACGACGTTTCGGGATCTGGAATCTGATCCCGTTTTCAGGTGGAATAAATTAAAACAAAAAAGTTATTCCACTTATTTGTATAAACTTTGCCCATTTATTAGTGTTATAGTTAATTTTGTACTGCCTTGTCTGTTTCAAGTTTGGCTATGGACTTCTCCAGGTTCGCCTGGTGTGTGTTACTAAGTTTGTTATGTTCCAGGTATTTCTATTACCTGAACAATGAACTTTAAACAAAGAAGTAAATTCTCCCATTCGAGCGAAAATGCTACTGTGACTTGTATCCAATATATTCAAAATCATTTTCAACCCAATGTAGTATTTAAAGTACAAGTCAATAAATCATCAAATTGCATTCGAAATTCGCTTAGAATGCGACGAAAGTATTCGAAACAACTGGCATTTCTGACGAGTTATGATCAGACTTAACGTCGGTTTTCATAAAAATAATTTAAAATGCACCAAACGCAACATTACCGCAAGGAATTAACGACCTTGCTGATAACACACAATTTAAGATTACGCTCGTGTTATCTCTAATGGATATGAGATGCAAGGCTTGAGCCGCCGCGGGAAGCGTGTCGTAACATCTTGTCCCAGGTAACATCTTGTCCCAGTAACATTTTGTCCTAAATTCCTCAGATGCCCAACTCTCTACCCGCTCCCTAGTAACATTCTGTCCCAAAAACTATTTGACAGGTCTTCACTAACTGGGGTCATACAAATGCCAAAATCCATCTCGCTCCACTGGCTCCTGGGCCAGTGGACAGGTAGACCCGCGTTGGGGTGTGGGGGGAGAGAGGACGACGCAGGAAGAAGGGGCCGGATGGCCTAGGGTAATGCGTTTATTAGAAGTACCCCGTGCCCGTGACTAAACTATATAAGGGAAACAACAACCCCCAAATGTATGTTTGCACACGTATCTCAAAATCGGCTCAAACGATTTTCTTAAAATTTTTTGCAAATTACTTAGTTCTGGGATTAATAAATATAAATACAGGTCTCTATGTCATTAAAAATCGTAATTCGTAATAATCATAAATTGACGTTTTAATCTTTTAACATTGGTCGAATGGAGTTAAAATCAAAACAAACAAACAATGAAAACAGCGGAATGAACTGTAAAAGTGTAAATATGTGGTTTGCGATTGCAAGCCAGTTAGTAAATTATAAAATTGTACTAATAACAATAGTTTAAGATCGTACTTGATATTGCTGATTATGATTATTGACATAAATGAAATTTATGTAAAAGTATAAAACAATTATTTAGTTTGTAGAATTGCAATTAAATTTTAAAATAAAACAAATAGGGAATAACTTTTATGAAATTAGCTGTTAGTCAAATAGGTAGATTCCCTGTGATAAAAATTCAACATGTGGTTCAACAAATATAGCCTACACCGGAGTGCAGAACCCGTAGGCCTACAATGAAATAGTCTGAAAGGCGAGTGAGCGAAGCAAACGAGTTCGTCTTGGCTTTGAACAAATCTTTTGCTACTTGTTACTTTAGCGCACTGTCTGTAACTGATATTACAATACAGAATTGTTTAAGTGTTTACCGAGAAAATGCTCGGTCCCCAGGTACTTAATGTTTAAATAAATAACAGTTATGTAAAAGTATAAAACACTAAATTTGTAATTAATTAATTTGTAACACTAAATAAGTATAATACTAATCAATTTGTAGAATTGCATTTGAATTTAAAAACAAAAGCTTTAGTAAGAATGATGATAAGGGCTGTTAACTTAATAATTAGAATCCACGTGTTAGATTCAACATGGGTTTCATAATGAGTAACATGGTAGTCTCACAAGCCCGGCTATTTCGCTGTTGTCTTGTGTTCGGACTCTCAAAATACAGCCGGCGGCTGTGAAATGGAACAGATTTCCGGGAGTTTAGCCGTCCCGTGTGTCCACGACCTTTAGCTCTGTTTTGACACACACTACCGAATTATAGGCTATACACGGTTGTCAAGGCGTTAATTTTTGTAACTATCAAATAACACCGTACTTTTAATCTGCGCCCCTCCCAGGCCGGCGCTCCATGCGGCCGCATGCCGCTCGGACTTGATCTGCTCTTACTACCTGAGCTGCGTTTCTCAACCCTTGTCAAATTTTCGTTGGGACAAGATGTTACCTCGTTAGCTGATTTAATCAACTGTAAAAAAGATTGGGACAATATGTTACTGGTTTTCCAAGAAATTCGAGTTAGGACAAGATGTTACTGGGACAGAATGTTACCGAACCGCGGGAAGCCTTTATGCCACAACAGAAACCCTTTCAGACGCGATAAAAGAGGCCGTGTTGTTGGAGGTCGTTGGAAGGTCGCGTTATCAAGGTCGCCAATAACGAGGCGTGCGGGCCGTGTCGCCGCACGCGACGCCCCCTCCCCCACCCACCCTCTCCTCAGCCAACACCTACAAGGCGTTAGGTAATCTAGTTAGCGATCGACGCGAGTTGTATTGGTACGGGGAATGCTGATGTCGGCATCGCTAGACTGCTGCGATGAATGTTGAATTGCAGAAATTTAATAGGAGTTCCCAAGATTGGATTCAAGGTCTCTATTGTTGATGCAAACATTGTATATTTTACTCGTAAACTGCGTTACTTGCTGATGACGAATTAATTATGAATTATGTTGCAACCCAATATTTATGAAATGTTGACATATTCGCGCATCTAAAGAACCTCCACTGCAGTTATGTAATTAAAATCTCATACTGACGGATGACCCAGTAAAAGTTTGTACATCTATTTTTCAAATCTTTTTTGCGTTACCGTTATATTTTTTTGCGTATTGACATATTAATCTCAAATTTCTACATATCTTAACGTGGTCTTTTAATTACTGTACCTTAACACACTATAGACAGATACGCGAATAACATGACGTTTACGTCAAAATAATTCTCATAGTTTCGTAAAATTCCAAACTTTTTTTGCTATGAATGTTTCTAGATATTACCCCTAAAATTGAACAACTAATGCCATATTTTTTTTATATAACTAAGAGGAACTATTTTTTATACACGAGGAAACTATTAAAAAGTTGGTCATTGCAAATAATGATTTATTGTATCACAATAGGCCTATTAATCCTAAAACGTGGTGTTCACTGCTCGATGAAAAATCTGAATGATTAGGTACCAGTTCAATGTAACAATATTAAATAACACCGCTAACAATTTTTATTTTTAAACAAAAAAAGGTTCAGGAATTTAGCATTTTAGTAATTTTAGTCTTATGTGGTTTACCGGTATTATAAGTGTCACTCGCGGGATTTTCCTGTCGCTTCACTCAGCTGGAATTTTTAAAGGAATAATAATTTTCGTTACCAATCGCATTCTTGTGATGATCTAAATCAAAACCACTTTATGCAACGTCTACGAGGCGTTAGACAATCAAGACACGGGCTACTTAGCGATCGACGCGTCTTGTATTGGTAAGGGGAATGCCGCTGGCGGCATAGTAATGACTGAGAAGGACGATGCGTTGCAGAAGTTGATTTGAAATTCACTACATGGTTTATATGGATATTACCGAGTGTTGTAAAAATCGCTATTTTGTTGTAAAAACTGTATATTGTACCTAAGTTGCGTTTAGCCTAAAGATACCCATATGCAACGATTTGAAAAATGAATGCCAGAGTATTAAATTTAAATTACAGTAGTACTAAATCAAAGCTGAAAAGCTGAACAGTAAAAAATATGTAATACTAGTACCGATATGTGATGTTTATGGGAGAGTGCCATACATAGCCTATAATGTTTCCCTTTCGTAACGGAAAATGGAAATTAGGCCTAACAAACATTTTGTAAGGCGAGTGGAAAGCACAAACAATGTTCTCTGTGTGGTGAAAATTTAACATTTCCTATAATAACGTTAGGCCTAAATCTGCCAACGTATTGTTGTACAATTGAAAGATTTTGGCACATTCAGTAAATCAATACGGTAAATGCTAAACGGCATTATGAAAGGTGGGTTTATCTATTTTTACCTCTTGAAGTTACTGAAACATCATTGGTTAGAATTTCACATTATTTACAGAGGTTGACTGTACTGCACAATGCATTATACATAAATTTTGAAGTAAGATATAAAGATATAAGATATAAAGTGGTACTGTATGTTGCAAAGTTCTCTATTATTTGTCTGAAAACACCTCGAATTTAGTTATTAATGCGTTAATTCTGAAAGTGCAAAGGATGTATCGTTTATTCAACGTTCGTTAGTCTATGAAATTAACGCTAACTATTCTTGATTGCGCGACTTTAAATATTTGGAAAATATCTAGGTCAATTAAACAAAAATAAATAATTTCGACTTGTCAACGTTTAGTTTTTAAATACAAATTTAATAAAAATTCCGCAAAAAGTTCACAAATTCCACATTATAACTTTAATCATTGTATGGTATAAATAAAAATTAACGACATACTTGCAGGATTTCCCTGTCATTTCCTGCACTGGGAATTTCCAGGAATACTGTTCGTTTCTGTTTCGCCGCCGCCTACAAAATGCCCCAAAGCTCCGATTTGTTACGCTGAGCCATAGAGCTTCTTGACGCTGTATCAACCTCTTATACCGCCTGTGCTTGAGTTTGTTTTATACTGTACTATGAGATTGAGGTACGTTATTAAAAGTTTTAGATCTGAAATGAACTACTTCGTCTTGCTACTGACATAGTTAGGACTGTTCGGTCCCACTGCAGTACACTGCTGTGTTGTGTACAGTCACAGACCGATAACAATAGCCCAAACACACGAGTTGTTATGATGCCGTTGTGTTGCCTAGTCAGCTGTGGTAGCCAGAGTGAGTAGATGCATTCAGTCGAAGTGCATTACACCGCTGTGTTTATTGTGTACAGTCACAGACTTATGGCAATAGTCCGAACACACGAGTTGCTGTGATGCCGTTGTCATGTTGTCTAGTCAGCTGTGGTAGCCCAGAGTGAGTAGATGCATTCAGTCGAAGTGCATTACACCGCTGTGTTTATTGTGTACAGTCACAGACTTATGGCAATAGTCCGAACACACGAGTTGCTGTGATGCCGTTGTGTTGTCTAGTCAGCTGTGGTAGCCAGAGAGAGTAGATGCATTCAGTCGAAGTGCATTACACCGCTGTGTTTGTTGTGTACAGTCACAGACCGATGACAATAGCCCAAACACACGAGTTGCTGTGATGCCGTTGTCATGTTGTCTAGTCAGCTGTGGTAGCCCAGAGAGAGTAGATGCATTCAGTCGAAGTGCATTACACCCCTGTGTTTGTTGTGTACAGTCACAGACAATATCACAGATGACAATAGCCCAAACATACAAGTTGCTGTGTGGTGATGTTGTTGTTGTGTTGTCTAGTCAGCTGTGGTAGCCAGAGAGAGTAGATGCATTCAGTCGAAGTGCATTACACCCCTGTGTTTGTTGTGTACAGTCACAGACCGATGACAATAGCCCAAACACGAGTTGCTGTGATGTGATGTTGTCGTAATGCCTAGTCAGCTGTGGTAGCCAGAGAGAGTAAATGCATTCAGTCGAAGTGCATTACACCGCTATGTTTGTTGTGTACAGTCACAGACTTATGGCATTAGTCCAAACACACCAGTTGCTGTGATGCCGTTGTGTTGTCTAGTCAGCTGTGGTAGCCAGAGGGAGTAGATGTATTCAGTCGAAGTGCATTACACCCCTGTGTTTGTTGTGTACAGTCACAGACCGATGACAATAGCCCAAACACGAGTTGCTGTGATGTGATGTTGTCGTAATGCCCAGTCAGCTGTGGTAGCCAGAGAGAGTAAATGCATTCAGTCGAAGTGCATTACACCGCTATGTTTGTTGTGTACAGTCACAGACTTATGGCATTAGTCCAAACACACCAGTTGCTGTGATGCCGTTGTGTTGTCTAGTCAGCTGTGGTAGCCAGAGGGAGTAGATGTATTCAGTCGAAGTGCATTACACCGCTGTGTTTGTTGTGTACAGTCACAGACCGATGACAATAGTCCAAACACACGAGTTGCTGTGATGCCGTTGTGTTGTCTAGACAGCTGTGGTAGCCAGAGGGAGTAGATGTATTCAGTCGAAGTGCATTACACCGCTGTGTTTGTTGTGTACAGTCACAGACAATATCACAGATGACAATAGCCCAAACATACAAGTTGCTGTGGTGATGTTGTTGTTGTGTTGTCTAGTCAGCTGTGGTAGCCAGAGAGAGTAGATGCATTCAGTCGAAGTGCATTACGCCCCTGTGTTTGTTGTGTACAGTCACAGACCGATGACAATAGTCCAAACACACGAGTTGCTGTGATGCTGTTTCTGTTTTCCAACAAACAACTACTGCTCGTTTGCTTTTACGTAGATTACAGTTAATTTATGTTCATGAAATATTGTTTTATTATCGAAACTATTAAAGTTTATAGTGCGATGATTATTTTGATAGTTTCCACGTAGTAAATTACATAAGTATAAATTTACAAAGAATATGCTGGCTTGGTGAACTTTTATAGGTTATTGAACACTCATCGAAACATTAAATATGTTTAAACCAAAGGTGTGCGTACTTGTGTTGTTTTCGATTTTCTTGTTTACTTTAAACCCCCTCGTAAATTGTATCTAGCAAAATGTTTTCACTAAAAAGTTTTTCATACAATGTTTTCAGTCAATGTTGTATTAATATTTTAATGAGTAGGATTGTTTAATTATCTTAGATAACTGTTAAACAGACAGTTCAATACCTGGTTTACACTTTTTCTTACCTTTTATGAAAAAGAGGTGTGACACGATTAATATCCGTAAGCCTATATCCGCTTCCCTTTTTTCTGTTTTTTTTTTTTTTTAGAATGAAAAATGAATACTCCCAACAATACAGTATGCCCTAAATTCCTCCCCCACCCGGTTTATAAAACCCATTAATATTATCACCGTGCTGAATCGATTATACTCTGCGTTGATTTCATTACTGATTTCCGCTGACGCAGCCACCGTATCGCTTATGGTGCCCAGGTTACGCCGATATGCAGCGGTATGGAGTTTGATTGGCGAGATAATCCCCGTAATTTAGACTTAAGTCAATAACTTGCGTACGTGCATAATGATAGACGAGTTTCTGTTCAAAACACAAGTTGTGGGCGATCAAATGTAAACTTTGAGGACATTATTTATAGAGGGGTGAGCCTACACATCACCCATATGTATACACATGAAAAATACAAGTTAATATGGCAAATAAACATATTTGTGAAAAAGCTAACTAATTTTACATACAATACTTTGTAAATTAATTCTTTGCCTGAACTCAACTAAACACAATCCTGTGTCATTATGCTATTTTCTTCTATTTCAGGAATGACGTAAATACATAATACAGACTAATTTTTCAATACTAATCTAAATGAAAAGTAAATGAACTATTTTCTTTTTAAAGGACTACCAATATAAAAAAATTGCAATTAACTTTTGGGATTAGGCCTAATGCAGGTGGTTGGAGCAACGAACTCTGCCCAAGTATAGCACACCAAAATTAAGTAGTCGAATCTATATTTTTATCGAAATAGACAGATTTATCCCCTCACAAAAACCGCGGTTTAATTTTAATCTTGCATGGAGGTGCATATTTTTTGTAAGCTACGGTATCTCTTTCTTATTTAATTGGAAACATTAAAAATAACGATCTCAATTCTAATATTTTAATAAGTTTATCTACTCGTATATAGGCTATTAATAGGCAAGCATGTTTCTTTTCCTCCTTTTTTCTCAGCTTGTGCGCAACGTAGGAGAAAAAAAGGGCATTCTGTCATAAAGGTATTGTCCTGTAGATGAGCAGAATTCAATTATAATCCACATCGGTTTCGAGGGCAACGCCCTGCAGGCTTTCGAAACTTCAATGTTAATCTTTATTTGAGAAAGATTAGTGATTGATCACTAAACGGCTGTTGTGATACCAAAATGCAAATAAGGAAGAACAGATGTTCTAGTTATAAAACATTTTAAAAACTAAATGGCTCAAGATCAACTGAATTTAGAACGAATTTTGACCGGTGGGCGATTTCTAGTCTTATATATTAATAATCATGCATGTTTATTTTCATCCTTTTTTCTCTGCTCGTGTGCTTCGTATGAGAAATCCGAGCATACCGTTAGAAAGGTATCGTCATGTAGATGAGCAGAATCACATTATAGTTCAAATCCTTTCCCAGGGCTAAGCCCTACGGGCTTATAAAGTTTCAAAGTTAATCTTATAGAGGAAGGAGAATTGATTAAATCATTAGACATGTTGTAAAAAACTACTCCTAGAAAAACAGGAAGAACAGGTTTCAGTTTAAAATGTTTTTAAATTTCTTGGGTCCAGATCGACTGAAGTTTTTTGAATTTACTCGTAGATTAGGTGGCGATCTCTAGTGTAGGGCACATTCCTCACTCTGAGACTTACTGGCCTACCTCTTGAAAGTTTTACTAGTGTCTTGATTTAAAATAGTTATTGTCACTTTCACAGAATATTTTACTGGAATACCGTATGCCACGCCGTTAGCACAGTAGCCTGAAGTAGGCCTACTGTCACCACCTCTCGCAGTGTTACGCTAGTGGCCGTGTCAACTATGAAGGACAGGAGATTGGCGCGGAATTGTTTGCCATTGGCCGATATTGCCTATTGATAGTCGATATCCACGGCTATGTGACGTATCGCATTTCGCTTCCTTTGGTCCTGTTACGATGCTGGGGAAAGTTGTATAAGCAACTCTTCTTATAAAAAGAGAATATAAACCAATAATATCTACATAGTTTTATTTAGCTACCTATTAATTGTTTAAATATTTGATTGTGATTTTTATACAACATGAATTCTGGGAATATAACACGAATAATACATATTTTTATCGCAACCCCCTATAATACTATCAGATAAAATTAACCCAATGTGCAATACGTAAATGTAATAATCGAATCAATATAAGTAAATTGGTCGAATCAGACATTAGACCACAATGTTCCATCAGCTATCGTCCTCTTTCGCTCCACAGTCGGTCCTCGCTGCATGTTTGGTCCGAACCAAGACACCAGAGCCAGCGAGGTTCCATCAGCTATCGTCCTCTCTCGTCCCTCAGTCGGTCCTCGCTGCATGTTTGGTCCGAACCAAGACACCAGAGCCAGCGAGGTTCCATCAGCTATCGTCCTCTTTCGCTCCACAGTCGGTCCTCGCTGCATGTTTGGTCGGAACCAAGACACCAGAGTCAGCGAGGTTCCATCAGCTATAGTCCTCTCTCGCCCCACAGTCGGTCCTCGCTGCATGTTTGGTCGGAACCAAGACACCAGAGCCAGCGATGTTCCATCAGCTATAGTCCTCTCTCGCCCCACAGTCGGTCCTTGCTGCATGTTTTTCGAAACCAAGACACCAGAGCCAGCGATGTTCCATCAGCTATCGTCCTCTCTCGCCCCACAGTCGGTCCTTGCTGCATGTTTTTCGAAACCAAGACACCAGAGCCAGCGATGTTCCATCAGCTATCGTTCTCTCTCGCCCCACAGTCGGTCCTCGCTGCATGTTTGGTCGGAACCAAGACACCAGAGCCAGCGATGTTCCATCAGCTATAGTCCTCTCTCGCCCCACAGTCGGTCCTCGCTGCATGTTTGGTCGGAACCAAGACACCAGAGCCAGCGATGTTCCATCAGCTATAGTCCTCTCTCGCCCCACAGTCGGTCCTCGCTGCATGTTTGGTCGGAACCAAGACACCAGAGCCAGCGAGGTTCCATTAGCTATCGTCCTCTCTCGCCCCACAGTCGGTTCTCTGTGCATGTTTGGTCGGAACCAATCGCTACCGATTGTTCAGGCTTTGTTTGATGAACATTGCCGAGTTGACGAGACAATACAGACAATACTACATGCGTTCCCTCGACAAAACGCCCAGCCACTGCATCAACAAACAGTAACGGGCTCACCAAAATATACTCGGCTTTATTGGTAATTCGGTGCTTCACATCAGTCGGTTCCGGGTTTTGGAAGTTAGAATTAGATTGCTTGGGCTGTAGTTGATTTAACTATTGAATAAGTAACGCATCAAATAATAAAAAAAGTTAGATCCTCCGACAAAACCTATCTGATTGTCTAATTTAATAAACAAGTTTAATATTTTTGCAATAATTTACTCGTATTCAGTTTTGATGTGTGTGTTTTTTAAGTAACTTTTTATATTCTTAGGTTTTGGAAATCATTTTTACGTACGGTACACAACACAGTTGCGCATTTGCTAAATTTTAGTGAAAATACCTGAGGGTTTTCTTGTAAGTATAACATTCTTTGTTAGTAAATTTTGTTTTCCAATTTTAGGTAAGACTAGCTGTGTACCCGTTCTTCGCACGGGGTGTATTTGCAGTTTATTAACAGAAATATAAAAATCCTTTCACAAATTTAATATGTTACCTTCATTTGGTTTATTCTAACATATCTAGATATCATTACATATTTTATGCCTAATAGCTTCTTAATAAATTTATGAAAATCTTTTTATATTCATTTCCCATTTGGGTTAGAACTTAAAAGTTGTGTCTTTGTCTTTGATGTTTTTGTTGAAGATTTACTAAACATTAATATTTGTGAGTAACTTTATAGTTCTAAAAGTACACCTTACCATTACTCATAGACGATTAAATAAAACTCAGACTTGTCAAGAATATTAAAACCTTGTTACAATAGCTGTACTAAATCCAATGTACCCCTGTACCCAACCTCTGTATTTCTTGTTCTACCCTTAAAAGACATGTACAACTTTTAATCCAAATATATATATATATATATATATATATATATATATATATATATATATAATCCAAATTAAAAATTAAAATTTGAATACCCAACCTAAGTAAAATAACTCCTCGCCTGTCACTAATAATTTAGGCACCGAACCATTGTAGATATGTTTATTTTTAAGTAGATATTAGGCCTACTTAATTAATTTTTTTTACTTTAGATTTACCTTCTTACCTAAAAACATCCCCATTTATTGCCAATGTATACAGAACCAAATAAATAGACACATCCCATTCCCATGTTAACATATGTTGCCTCGAAAAATATAGGAAAGTAAAGCGCTGATCTAGGATTACTTCTTTTTGCCAAGTGAAGCGCTCTTTCTACCAAATAAATGTCAAAATGAGCATATTTGTTTACAAAAAATAAAAAGGATAAGAAACATCTGCAAAATTGTTCTAGACATCTAATACCATTCAAGCAATCAGAATTATCCTTGAATGAAAATTATCAGTGTTTCGTGAGCAGCGTTCTCACAAAGACCCTACGTATTCAGATCTTTTACATTAATACTGTCCCATCTATACCCGCATTATTTGGAAGATCAAGCAATTTGTTAACCTTGTTGGGTTTAACTCCACATTTTGTTTTATGAAATACACCTCTTTTTGTCATAACCTGTCATTATAGCTAAATTGGGAACTAAAATTAGTTTCCAATGATAATACGAAATATTTTTAGATTTAAGGAACAAAAATCGTTTTGTAATACTAAGCATTAATTATTTTAATATTCATATTAAGAACCAAGAACTTAGTTGATTTTACTCGCTGTATTTTGGCTAGTGAAAGGTATAAAGGTTAGACATGAATGAGTCTGTATTTAAAATTTTAAGTGTTGCAATCTGTGGTGAAAATGACATACTGTCTAATCCAGCTGATAAAAAAGAATAGATAAGTTGATAAAATTAAATATTCCCATAAGATTGACATTGAATATTTCTTTTACTATGAGGCAGAGCATTTTTGACGAACGTTGGTTTAGAGCAGCTAATTTTTTTCTAATTACACCATTTAACACTGGTAAAAATTTTCATATCATTTACTAAAGCCCTTGTCGTGTGAAAAGAGATCAAAGATTGGTATTTTAGCACAACTTGGCTACCTTGACGTACCATGGGGCAAAGCCCTAGGGTCGCTGAGGCAATTTAAGTTGTAATGAACCTTCACACCACTCTTGTCTATAACTGGAAAAAAATTTAGACCATCAGGTAAAGACATTGTCCCGTGAAAAGAGGACAAAATAGGGCCCATGAGCGTTACAGACACAGTGAAAGACAGACAGAGAGAGAGAGAGAGAGAGAGAAAGACAGAGAGAAAGAAATTTAGATGACGCCGATTTTGGATTCTGTGGTACATAAAAAATAAAAATAACCAAAAATTTCAAGATTCTAAGCAATGTACAGACAAAACTCTAATTTTACTAATATAGATATGTAACTTATGATTTCAAATCTGAAAATTGTTCACCAAGATCTTGTACTGCATTAAAATACAATTGCTGTTATCCTGCAAAAAACTAGGCTATTTATTTCTGTTTTCAACTCAAAAAGCAAGTTTAATTATGTCGTTTTTCGTTATTGAACTAGATAGCATCGCATGAAACCGGAAAAAAACCATGTAAAGTCAGGATTCCAGAAATTTAACACCCGTTCTTCTTCATAGCTGTATTAATTATACAGTCTGCAGTAGTGTTTGTATAGAGAGGAGAGACCGCCGCGTCTGTAGTCGGCAGGGTCGGCAGTCCAGCGGTCGGTACAAGGCCCATGATTGGCTCTCCCCCCGCTATCACTCTCTCTCTCCCGCCTGAATTAGAGCTTTGACTTTGATCGGACACGTGGCCCAGTGTCCGGTTTGGATTAAAACCTCTCCTAAATCACTCGGCAGCGCCTCTTCTTCCCATTATTTTGATTATTTCCTTTGATCATCGGACAACACCGTGGGGAAGGATTCGCAATGTAATCAAGCTCTGGGATTTGTATTCTTCGGAATAAATTGTTCTTTGAAGACATGAATGTTTTTTGCTTTTGAAGGAAAAAAATGCAAATGCTGAAGCAAACTCCATTAATTGGAATCCGGCCCTGTGGAATTGATGAATTCCGTTTGTAGTAGAGCGCTTCTCTCAATGGTGCCGGAAGTTAATAATTAAAAAAAGATTATGTACAAAAATAATTGTGTTGTACCTTTTGATCTACATGAAAAAATTCAGAAATAATTGTTAATAAAAATCGTATGAATTGGTGTAAGTTTGATTTCTCTTGCCTCAGTTTTAAACTGGTTCTTCGATCATTTCCTATATTCCTCATGGTGCCTGCCCCATTGTCTCCTTGACGTTTTGGATTTTGTTTAACTGCAAAATTTATAATCGACTAATAATTTAAACGATTATAGGGGTTTGGACAATTTATAGGGGGGTTTACAGTTCGTTCCCTGTAAAAAGTTTTAAACTGTCTCTGGCGTAGAAACACACACAACACCAAAATAAAATAAAATAGTTAGTTATGCCTTGCTTAAAACAAGATTACATCCTGATTACTTTGGTGTGTGATATTTAATTTTTTCTTAGAGGTTCGCATAAGATTATTTTCTCTGCTTTTCTTTTAAATATTGACTAAAAGAGCAAACGAAACTCATCACACAAACACATTAATCAATTACACTCAATCAAACCAGCATATTATTCAAGATAGACATGGCAATGGGGGGGGGGGGGGGGTTTGGGTGGATTCCCATACCAGGTAGTCATTAACCATGCTAGTAAAGGTGTCCATATTGACCATTTATCAACTTAAGTATACCAACACTGTAAAAGGGAAAGGAGATATTTTCACTCTTGTTGAGTCGTTTCGCCACTTTTCTAAAGAGTTGAAATTGAGCCACTCTTTCAGAGTGAAAATTCACTACCTCAAAAGAGAAACTTTGATCACCCACCAAAAGAGTGAATGTTTTCGTCCAAATTTGAGTAAAAATCAATCCTAAAATGAATGATTTTAATTTTTAAAGGAGTGAAATTAACTACTCAAAAGAGTGACTTTTCACTAAATGAAGAACTAATATTCTTTCATAAAAAGATTTTTTTCGTTCAACCTAACCTAACAAACCTTTCCAAATTATGGGGTTTACAGACCCTTGTATAATCCTTGGCTTGGCTCATCAAGCTAGTTATTGACAATTGATAGTAAGATTATAAACGTGCGTTATAATTTATGTAAGTTAATTAGACAGACATTGGCATAGGCCAACTCATGGGAGTAGTTTATCAGTGAACACCATAAGGCCCTAGGCTACACGTGTGAACTGTACTGGTGCTTATTAAAAGCAAAGTAAAGGTATAGGCTCTAGTGTTCGCGTTTATTGGATATAATCTTCAATCTTCCTTTTTACCACTTTACCACTTGAACCACTAACCAACCACTAATCATTACGAAGATGGCGAAGGGAAAATCTTACTCCTGTGCTGTGAGAGGCTAGTCACTCATGCACGTCACGTGACTCCAGGATTCATCCGAAATAGAACGAAACCAGTTCTTTTTGGAAATAAAATTCAGACACTCTGAACTATATCGAATTTTCATTCTTTTAATAAAAGTATATTTCATCCTTCTCAAAATACATTTTTTATACGCTCATTTTGAGTGAAATTTTCACTCTTTAAGAATTTTTTGGAATTCTTCCACCTAAAGAATGACCTATTTCACTCTTTGGATTTTAGCGTGAAGAATTTTTAAGTTTTCCTTTCTTTAGTACAAAAAGTCATCCTCGTCTATATGTACCTATGTTCTTTTTTACAAGTAGTCATTAAAATCTTTCAAACTTCTAACGCAAAATCTTTCAACACCCGGCGGGAATATTGCCTTTTCGTAGTTATAAAAAAAAAACACGTTTTTGCAGTCTTCTTCTTTGTCCCGTACTCATTCTGATTTGTAGGTGAAACGGACTTAAATAGATAACCTGCTACAGTACTGGTGGTTAGTATTGATGATATATTACTAAACATTGCGGATTGCAGGGATTTTAACCCCCCACCAGCCCCCAACTATAACACCCAGCTATACTTTTAAATTTCCTCCGCAATATCCATGCCAAAAATTTCTCCAACTTGTACACGTCTATAAACAAATTATTCCTTATCGCCAGAGACGTCAAAGTTGTTATTCCCACCAACCGACAGGTTACCCCGTTATGTGGCCACCGTTTACCAGTTTACGACTAACTACCCTGCGTATTGCAAATTAATAGACTCCCACTCGTTTAGTGTTTTGAAGTTATGGCCAGCAGATAGTCGCTGTAATTTGATGGCTTTGTAAGTTAATTGGACCTATTACGGTTAGGGAAACCATGATCGTATAAACCCCATGTCACTCAGTAATCATGTTTTTGTTGATATTAAACCTATACTATACAAGTGAGGTTTATTTTGATCTGAAACTTCATCCGTTAATAATTTCTGTAAGTTATGAATTAGATGTTTTCCCGTGCTTCGCATCGGAACTATATGTGGGAAATGGCTATAATTTTCAAAAGGAAGAGCTTGTTCGCTCTGCTCACTTGCCGCTTCGCACAGTAAATAAAAGCGGAGTAAGTAACAATTTCGAGCACTGTCCGGATACGGCATTGATCTTAACATATGTTCTGTAGTCAGCAATGGTATACTGAAAATGAACCCGTTAGTGCTACACTTGTTTATTGTAGGCCTGTACTTATTATTAAAAAACTAGTGCACTTGTTGCTCGAGCAATGTATATTTTGATATAATCATAAAGTTACATTTAGTTCTAAATCAATTACATCCGACTAATCCAATATTATGAATATCAGTGATCACAAAAAACTAAAGCTGTAGGCCTACGTTCAAAGCAGATGTTTAAAATGGTCAAACCAATCTCAATGGGAATTCTAATTTATTCTAATGGGATTTTTTTCAAATTTAATTTGTGTATAGTGCCCTAATGTTATGTCCGATTTTCATCAATATTTGCTAAATCGCCTGAGAACCGTATCAAGGTGCAGACATAACCTGAGGAATTGGGGCTACTCTGAAGTCGACATATGTGACTGTGGTGAACAGCAAACCCACGATCATCTGCTGAGGTGCTCGATGATGGGAGTCTCCTGTACTGTACAAGACTTAGTTTTAGCAAATGACAAGGCTAGATATGTTGGTAGTTACTGGTTAAAATTATTTAATGTGGTGACCTCCGGACACGGATATATATATCAATATTTGGCGGAAACAACTACAGACCAAGCCCTATCCAACGACACCAAAAATTTGAAAGTCGGTTGAGAATTGTAGGAGGAGTTCTCAACACCAAAAAAAATCCCCTTAGCACATTAAATAAGTATAGATATCAAATATATAGGCCTAAGCCTACTTGATATTAAAATAACATCTTAGGTCTTGTTTACATTTGTTTAAGTAATAATTTGTCTATAGAACCTTCTGAAAGTAAAAATAACACGTTTTTACATTGTAAGCCAGTTGGGTGGAGCCCGGATGTACTTTTAAACAGAAATAAATCTTCGTCAATCTTTGATGTATTTTGTATTCTTGCAAAATGTTTAGTAAGCATATTTACCTAAGTGTTTTTCGGAATTACAAATATCCATGCCTTGTTTGTCATAGTCGTATTATAAGATAAATTTAATGAAATTAAATACAGCACTACAAAAGAAATAGCAAAATTACTATGATTTCACAGAGAACAATCATTGTTCTGTGGTTGCAATAAAGGAGTAAGCGATAGAGCGGTAGTTATGGTTGTCGGTCGTGGTGGTGGATGTAACTACAGTATTTCCCACTAGCATTAACACGCATATCCGTCATTTGTTGCCCTTGCTATTGGAACCCTGACCATAACGTTAATTTATTATATTTCCCGATCCTCACCCATATGTGTGTGATATCTTTATTATTTGTGTTAAGTGCAAGATACAACTCACATAACAACTTACTTTGTACTGTATTTGAAAAATGATTCATTTTGTTTTTTCTAGGTTAGTCTCAGAATATCGTCTAAAGATGGAATGAGTAAGTATATTTAATTTTTATTAAGAAAAGCCGTATAAGTTATTACTATTTCAAGTGTGGTTGTATAGAATATGTCTAAAGCAGTGAGGAAACAAAAATCTAATTTGTAATCGATTTTCAGTAATTTTATTATTTTTTTAGGTATATAATGACGCCACTTTAGATTTGCTTACCTAAAAAATTCTTTCTGAAAGTAAGAGAGCGTGCACGAGATGTTTATATAGCCTAAATAACTCCATTAACTAAATTGTTGCATTTATGGAGTTCAACGGTTTAATTTTGTTCGATGATAGGAGTTTACATGGTATCTCCCAACTTCATTTATGTTGATACTAACTCTGCACAGGATTATGGGAATTATTAACTGAACCCCACTGTGAGGTTGGCAAGTTATTTAGTACAAGTGTATTTTTCTTTGAATCTTTTTTATCTGTATAAGAAACAACCGTTTAGAGCCACTCCAATTATTCTTTAGTAAATCAATCAACCATACAAATTAACATATATGGAAATTCAAACCTTTAAAATGTCTTTAACTATTAGGGAAAAGAGAAACAGGAGATAGGAAAATTTCAGTTTGCGAATACCAAGACCAAATTATTGTAAACGTAATATGTATGCGCAATTATAAATAATTTACAACTAAAAACCACTGATGAAAACGTTTTAAAGAGATTAACATGGAAGACTAATATATCTTTCTTATATTGCTTAAGATTTATTCCATCACTGGTTAGTTTAGTTAAACAACTAGGCTAGTTAGTTTACGCCGTTTCGAGATCTTGACTATGTTTTCGTCTTAAGGAGGAAGGAATAAATATATCAAAAAAGTTAGTAATGCACACTTGATAGATCTATCTAGCTGTAGTATTTGTTGCCTGTTCGTTTCGCTCCGCAGGAACAACATTGCATTTTATCCGAGGGTAAATGTCCAAAATGGCACATACCGGATCCACCTCGTAAGGACCAAATCACCCAAAAACAAATAATATGTTCCTGTCGTGGTGCGTCGCCGGCTAGCAGCGTTGCAGCGTTCACGGGCGTTGGACCGTTGGACGCGTACAATGAAGCGGTAGTTAATTAGTAGACAATAATGTGATCGGTGGACCCCGCCAGCCGGTCAGGTGCGAGAGATAAGGCCAACTTGGGCGCAACTGCTGTAATGTCCGTTCTGTATAGTACTGTATATAGCATTGGCAGTGTGTGTACTAGACTGAGTCTATTAATATGTGGTATATGCACTAGTTTGGCTTCTTGTTCAGAAATTTTGGTTCGTGGTTACCCAGTTTTAAAAATGAGCAAATATTTGCTTACAATTTCAAAATAAATAATCTCAATTTGTCAAAATTAAAAGTTAAAAAAATAATTACCTAATTTATGTTGTTTTTTTTACTCTAAACTCTAAAGCATTTAGGGAATAACACATTTTGAAAGTTTTCTTATGGAAAAACATGCTATTAAATCTATGAAAATTGTTCATAACAGTGCAAATCATCATACAAAAATCAAATCAAAATCAAAATCAAAATCAAAATCTTTATTTTCCTTTAGGCATATACATGCAATTGGCATCGTCACAAACTTAAGACTAACTTATGTAAAACAAATCAAAATGGCAAACCATGCACAAGGCAAAAAACCATGCACAAACAGTACACAAAACTCATCAAACAATGTCAAAAAAAGTACTTACAGTCTCCCTAGGAATATTGAAGAAGTCGTTGACTGAGTATAAAGGAAAAGCCAATAACAGAGCCCGAAGACTGGTTTGGAATTTTGAATTCGGTTGGGTCCAGGCTGTACAAACAATATGATTTAATAGCTTCATGCTAAGCTGGCTAGAATTTCTTTGACTTTTCCTCAGTCTAACAAAAGGGATATCAAGCATATCTCTATTCCTAGTGTTGTGTGCATGACAGTCACCCCTACGGTTAAAAGATACCAAATCTTGCTTTATATTAACTAATGATATAAAAACAAATAGGCTACAAACAGTCATGACTCCTTCTTTAACAAAAAGAGGCCTGCAAGGAGCATCATAATCAGCATCAGCCAGGAGCCTAATTGCCTTTTTCTGGATCAGCAATACTCTGTAAATTTCAGCTGCACCTCCCCAGAGTCTGAGACCATACAAAAGCGTCCCCTGAAAGAAAGCTAAGTAAGCTTTTAACAAGCAAGATTTATTTACACAGGTTTTCAGGTTACGTAGAAGGTACAATACCCTTGAAAGTTTGCTACAAACCAGCGTTATTTGAGAGCTCCAGGTCAATTTAGAATCAATGGCAAGCCCTAACAACTTGGCAGTAGTTGAATCATGTTCTGAGTTTCTTAGACTAAAAATTATAGACTGAGTTTTTGCATCATTCAGGGATAAAAAATTAGCCTGGAACCAAACCGCTGCCTGGGTTAAGGATCGTTGCATGGCATTCATAAGATTTGGAATGGAGTCAGACCCATGAACAAGTGTTGTGTCATCTGCATAGCATATAACACTACTTTCTACATAAGAAGGCAGGTCATTTATCATAATTACAAATAACAGGGGCCCAAGGACCGACCCCTGCGGAACACCATGAACTACAGGACGAGACTGGGAACTCAAACCGTTGACAGAGACCAGCTGCTCCCGCCCGCCCAAGTATGATCGGAGAAGCTGCAAATGGATTCCCCTGATGCCTTAGTGATCTAACTTGGAAAGCAACACGTCATGGTCCACGGTGTCAAAGGCCTTACTGAGGTCACACAAAGTGGCCCCAGCAAAGCTCTTCGACTCAAAGGAGCTCAAGACGTGTTTAATGAGTGCATCCACGGCATCCACAGTCGATAAGCCAGTCCGGAAACCATACTGGGAGGCCGAGAGCAAGCCACCATCTTCAAGGTAGGAATATAATTGGTGTTTCATGAGGGACTCAAATATTTTCGATAGGATGGGTACTAGGGAAATCGGCCTAAAGCTCCCAGGTTCGTCCCATGCGCCCTTCTTGTGAACAGGCACAACCTTCGACTTCTTCAGGCAAGATGGAAAAATACCTTGCAGAAAACATTGATTTAAACAAAAAGTAAGAGGCCATACTATAGTACTAATAACAGACTTCACAAAGACACTTGATAAATTATATACATCCTTACTATGAGAGTTTTTCAAATTTTGGGTTACACAATAAACCTCATTGCAATTGACCAGTCTCCATTGGAACTGGTTTTGAGTTTGGGGGATATTCATCAACTGAACAGCTGATGACTCTGGATCTCCCAAGTCATCCCTCACAGCTTGAACAGAGTCTATAAAGAAGTCATTAAGAACATCCGGAGACACAGAGGCTGACCTACTGGAAGCAGTCCCGGTCTCAGCTCGGATGACTTTCCAGGCAGCAGAGCACGGATTTGATGCGCTCTCAATTCTCTGTTCATTATACCTTAACTTTGCCAATTTTAGCTCAGACTTGTAATCCTTTTTGAGAATGTTGTAAGTTGCTTTAGTTTCAGGTGTTCTTTTAAGTTTATACATGTCATACGCTAATAGGACCCATTTCTTCATTTCTAAAAGTCCAGGGTTCCACCAATTATGTTTTGGCCTTTTATTGGCTTTAGATTTCACTACTACCTTAGCAGGAAAACATTGATTAAAGACATTCATAAAAACATTAAAGAAGATATTAAAATTGTCTTCAGCGTGTAAGGATGTCAATATGTTAG
This sequence comes from Neoaliturus tenellus, assembly GCA_030545055.2. Lineage (NCBI taxonomy): Eukaryota > Metazoa > Arthropoda > Insecta > Hemiptera > Cicadellidae > Neoaliturus > Neoaliturus tenellus. Next base: position 208,173,587 of record CM061531.1, read on the forward strand.
GCCAGTCTACATTAGTAATGCGATTTGAAAAATCATTGAGTCTATGTTGAGAAAGGGGGGCAACAATTGTTTGTTTCACTTCAGGGGAGTTAAAATCATTACTTTCCCTAGAAACAACAAAAGAAACAGGGTCATGATCACTTACCGCCCACGAGACAACATCTACCTGGTAGTCGTAACTTTTTAGATCTGTCGCAACATTGTCCAAACAAGCATCATACCTAGTAGGTTTGAAATTTGTACAGTAAAGGTCAAGTGACCTTAACACATCAAAAAATTCAACAGTTTTGGGATCATGGGTGTCAATCACGTCTATATTAAAATCACCACCCACCATGAGATTAAACTTAGTCCTATAATTTCCCAGGTGGATAACAACCCTCTCTAAAGCAGTGAAAAAAGATTGTACATTACCACTTGGTGGCCTATAAACACCAATAACCAGAGGTTTAAAGTAAAAATTGCTACACAAGCAAACTCGTGATGCATTTCTAGGCAGAATTGATTCACATCAATAACCCTAGTAACAGTCATTAGGTGATCAGGGACATAAAGAGCAACCCCACCCCCTTTATGGTCCAAACGGCAAAAAGAACTGGCCAGAGAAAACCCACTGATTTGCTTTAGCTTAAGGCTAACTTCACACATCCAATGTTCGGATAAACAAATGAGACTAGGCCTATCTATATTACAGGCTAAAGCAATTTCCAGTTCATTAACCTTTTTATCAAGACAACAAATATTACAAAAAATAAATTTGTGATTTTTCTCAGGCCTATGTTGAGTAGTTTCAGAATTAAAACAGCCTACCTCTGGGTCTTCCCTAAAAAAGTTCTACTGTGAAAGAATGAACGGTTAAGTCTTCTCTTGGGGACAAACTCTCTGATCAATGTCCCAGAAGGCCAAATATTAGCATCAAACACAGATACGGAATGTTTCTTTGGCAAAGCAACTTTGAAAGAGCAATACGAGTTGTATTTTGAGGGCAATTTCTCACAATCAACGTCAGATATGTCACTTTGAGTTAAATATTCTTTTACCTGTTCCACCGTAACATCAGGATGAACTCTTGACACGAACAATACTAATTTCTGTTCAACTGACCTCAGTATTATATCCTCATTTGTAGCAGTCCTCTTATTTCCAATTATCGCCTTGCTCTTAGAAGTCACATTACTGGAGTTTTTGTTTGTCTTCGAAACTTCAGCATAGGTTATGTTTATGTTGTTGTTTAGAGCGCCTGACTGTCTGCTACTTTGACTGTTACCTTTTTTGGTCTTCTCGTCTTGAGGCTGAGACAGTACAGTAGGGATTGACTTTTCTTCGTCAGAGACACACGAAGTACTATTTCGAGATCTCACTTTGCGCGTCTTTGAGTCGAAGGCATGACGTGATGATTCGATAGTTAATACTTCAGTCGGTTTTTGAGTTGTCAATTCGGTTGGGTTAGATTCATCTGGATTGCCACAAGATTTATCCTGTTCAAAGTCCAATCTCCGGCATAACCTATTGTTAACTCTAGTCAAATCTTCTAATTTAGTTTTAATATGTTTGTTGTCATCAATGACTGAATCCAAACGAGTCAAAAGAGTTTTTACACTAGAACTTACTTTTAAAAGTTCGGTAAGTTCGTCCAACCTGTTTGTTAAAGCAGCAACCTTGCTGTCACATGGTTCGCAATACCACTTGATTTTTTCTCCTAAGTCCCGAATTTTACGAAACTCACTATTTGATAAATTCACACATGCACTGTGGTGCCACTTTTGACACTTGCCATCGCACTGCACGCTTTTGTCATTCGTTTTAAATTGGGTTTTACACACTGCACAAGTACTGTCAACAGTATCAACCGCCATCACCGGAAGCATCATACATAATTGAAAAGTTGAATTCGCCCCAAAGGGACCAAAATATACTCAATCTACTGTACAAGGAAAGCTACCAGATCTAAAGGTTCGGTAACATTCTGTCCCAGTAACATCTTGTCCTAACTCGAATTTCTTGGAAAACCAGTAACATATTGTCCCAATCTTTTTTACAGTTGATTAAATCAGCTAACGAGGTAACATCTTGTCCCAACGAAAATTTGACAAGGGTTGAGGAACGCAGCTCAGGTAGTAAGAGCAGATCAAGTCCGAGCGGCATGCGGCCGCATGGAGCGCCGGCCTGGGAGGGGCGCAGATTAAAAGTACGGTGTTATTTGATAGTTACAAAAATTAACGCCTTGACAACCGTGTATAGCCTATAATTCGGTAGTGTGTGTCAAAACAGAGCTAAAGGTCGTGGACACACGGGACGGCTAAACTCCCGGAAATCTGTTCCATTTCACAGCCGCCGGCTGTATTTTGAGAGTCCGAACACAAGACAACAGCGAAATAGCCGGGCTTGTGAGACTACCATGTTACTCATTATGAAACCCATGTTGAATCTAACACGTGGATTCTAATTATTAAGTTAACAGCCCTTATCATCATTCTTACTAAAGCTTTTGTTTTTAAATTCAAATGCAATTCTACAAATTGATTAGTATTATACTTATTTAGTGTTACAAATTAATTAATTACAAATTTAGTGTTTTATACTTTTACATAACTGTTATTTATTTAAACATTAAGTACCTGGGGACCGAGCATTTTCTCGGTAAACACTTAAACAATTCTGTATTGTAATATCAGTTACAGACAGTGCGCTAAAGTAACAAGTAGCAAAAGATTTGTTCAAAGCCAAGACGAGCTCGTTTGCTTCGCTCACTCGCCTTTCAGACTATTTCATTGTAGGCCTACGGGTTCTGCACTCCGGTGTAGGCTATATTTGTTGAACCACATGTTGAATTTTTATCACAGGGAATCTACCTATTTGACTAACAGCTAATTTCATAAAAGTTATTCCCTATTTGTTTTATTTTAAAATTTAATTGCAATTCTACAAACTAAATAATTGTTTTATACTTTTACATAAATTTCATTTATGTCAATAATCATAATCAGCAATATCAAGTACGATCTTAAACTATTGTTATTAGTACAATTTTATAATTTACTAACTGGCTTGCAATCGCAAACCACATATTTACACTTTTACAGTTCATTCCGCTGTTTTCATTGTTTGTTTGTTTTGATTTTAACTCCATTCGACCAATGTTAAAAGATTAAAACGTCAATTTATGATTATTACGAATTACGATTTTTAATGACATAGAGACCTGTATTTATATTTATTAATCCCAGAACTAAGTAATTTGCAAAAAATTTTAAGAAAATCGTTTGAGCCGATTTTGAGATACGTGTGCAAACAAACATACATTTGGGAGTTGTTGTTTCCCTTATATAGTTTAGTCACGGGCACGGTGTACTTCTAATAAACGCATTACCCTAGGCCATCCGGCCCCTTCTTCCTGCGTCGTCCTCTCTCCCCCCACACCCCAACGCGGGTCTACCTGTCCACTGGCCCAGGAGCCAGTGGAGCGAGATGGATTTTGGCATTTGTATGACCCCAGTTAGTGAAGACCTGTCAAATAGTTTTTGGGACAGAATGTTACTAGGGAGCGGGTAGAGAGTTGGGCATCTGAGGAATTTAGGACAAAATGTTACTGGGACAAGATGTTACCTGGGACAAGATGTTACGACACGGATCTAAAGCATGATATTCCAGATCATTATATTGCTTTGTTGGTCAGTCCCCAGTAAACCCCCCCCCCCCATCACGGGGAATATCTTCGCCCTCCTCAAGCCGCGGTGGACCTCCGCAAAGCAGGTATACCGCAGCCGCTGGTTGTCGTTCTACTGTCCCGTGGCTGGATACAAATTCGCCAGTGGTTGGAGGGTCGACGAAAAGATACAAATTCGCCAGGTCCCGATTACGCAGAAAAACGGGGCCGTCAAAACATTCAAATTCGCCAGTTCCAGGAATCCCCCGCAGCCCCTCGGCCGGCGCGCGGCATGCGGCGTGCGGCGCGCCCTTCACCCCTTTACCCCTTCATCACTTCCACCCATTTAGAATTATTATAAATGTAATATTTTTTCACATCACTTTTAAAGCACTATGTATATAAGTGATGAACTTTTCGTTGCCAGTTTAATCGTAATAGATTTAATTGTGATAGATTTATTTGTTCTTATTGTACTCAAAATGTCAGATTTTTGTTCGATCTTTGTTTACATTTATTAGAATAGTTGCGTCTATCGTAATAAATATATTTCATAGAACTCAATTAGTGTAGTAAAATAAGGAAAAAACAACCTTTAGATCGGCAACTGGTGTGCATCTGTTAAATTTTCAAGAGACCTTCTTTGAAGCTTTAGAAAAGAGATTTGATGAGTCCCCAAAAATAATTTTTATTTACACCGATAAAATCACTTTTCAAAGTGGCGGATCTTTGATAATGGGATACAGTTTGAAAAAACTTCCCTTTTCATTTTACGTGCATCTTTCAAATTTAAGCTATGGTACCAACGCCAATAATTGTCCAGGAATCTGCCTTTCGGCCTTCCTTGGGAAACGTCACCTTGAGAAGTATCAACGGGATTTCAGCAGATCGCACGGAAACCATCGCCCCAACATACAATCTACAAAAATAATCTTAGACAAAATAATTTTAAGAAAATTTTAAATCTAGTTCATTTTAAATCTAGTTCATAATAGTAATTAATTATATGATGTTATGTTTAAATGAAGTGTAGGGCGTAAGTAGTTGTTGCCATAGGAATGTTGTAAGCTATTATTACTCAAGCATCACCTACGAGTTAATGAATTTAATAGTAGTTTATTAAATGGTTGTATTATGAAAGAGTTTAATCCACAAGTGAGATGTAAATTAGAGTAAGAGTGTTCAGAATATCTCACGAGAATCAATAGATTCGGAGGGCCATGGGTAATCAGAATTGACACCAAAATTGCAACGATACGTTCAGTAGTTTCGCCTCTAGACGAACGAAAACCACAGCCAGCTCGGGCAATGAAGGGGATGAGCCCGACCGGCCACATTCCTGGGTTCCCCGAGGGGCTGAGCATTAGTTCCTAGAACTGGCGAATTTGAATGTTTTGACGGCCCCGATTTTCTACCTGTTTGGGACCTGGCGAATTTGTATCTTTTCGTCGACCCTCAAACCACTGGCGAATTTGTATCTGGCCGTCCCGTAGCCCCGCCCGGCGGCGGTGGAATGAGTCACGCTGCCCCGTGGGTGGTGGTATTCCAGTTCTGTGGCGATCCTTGTCCCACATCGGATACTTCTCGGGTTCCAAGGTAGACATTCCCCGAACACAGGCACAATGCGGGCTCGGCGGACAAAAACCCATATTTCTTGTTTGTTTTTTTAGCAGTACTGTATTCGGGACTTCCAGTAACGGAATTCGGCAATTATAGTATTTTTGTTCGATCTACGGTGGAGAAAGGTTGACAATATAAACATATCCAGTTTTTGCGTTCCTTACAACATCAATATTGGCATACAATATTGATCAACTTTTAGTAAAGTGGATAGATTAATATGGATCGGGCTTCATTTATAGCGTTCTAAAAATTATCATTACTGGATGTGGATAAATTATATGCGTGTGGATCATGCAGAGTATTTGTAGGGAATGTGGCTGTTTGACGTAACCGCCATATCGGTCAACATTTTTCTCAGTGTCTGGGGGTCCAAGCTTACACTCGCGCCTACAGTTTTCTAAAATAAATTTAACAAATTTGTTCATTATAAGATCGTACTGAGATTAGCCTTAGTTGAAACTGTGGTTGCATTTAGTTAAGTATGTTTAATGAATTTAAAAAATATTATTCGTTTTAAATTTTACGACAGCCTGTCTTTGTTTAAAAGATAAAATTCTTTGCATTTCCCTTTTAATTTCGATCAAGCGACAGTAATCATTAAAAACTGTTAAGAGTCTGCAGTACTGTACCTTCCATCTTGGATTTTTATTCCAATAAGACTAATTTTAAATTTCAAACATCCGCAACGCATTTAATCTTGCTCGAAAATTTAACTTTTAAAGAAATCTTTTATATCTAGATGATTGCATAATAATCACAAAAAATCACGATTATAGAGCGATTTATGAGATTAAACTACTGAAAAAACGCGTCTATTTTCGAACAAAAACGTTAAGCATACTTTATTGTTTATCAATCAAACAATCAATAATATAAAACCTTTGATTTAATGGTGCCCTTGTTATTAAAATTTACTTTAAAATGGCTTAAAGCCGAAACTTTTTTGACCAATATTAAAAACGTAGCGAACGTTTGAAATTTAACATTATTCTTTTGGGAATAAAAATTGAAGATGGTGGGTACTGCAGACTTTTTAAAAAGTAAAAAAAAATAAATAAAAAAATTAGTTTTAGGCCAATCCATATTAAGTGGCCCGGCACCGGTCTAAGATAAATGTTATAATATTTTGTTTGTCTGATTGATATTTTTAAGCTAAACATATTTTTTCCTCCCATTGCATGGAAATAATCACATTATATCACACCTATGTATAAACCCTAGACAAAAATAGTTCATTACCGGTTTCCGTTTCTTTTCCGCCCCAGAGCGGCAATGGTTTTTAACGCACGCTAAATCAAACAGCAATTTATAGTCAGTTGTTAATACAAACCATGGCTATCATTGTTGCCGTTTAGTAAAATTGCTTCGTTTTTAGTATGAGGTTATGTTTGATAGTTAACAGTGTGTTCCAACAGAAACAAATCAAACATAATCAAAATGACATTTTGTATACAATAAAACATTTAATCCCTTGCAATTGTGTTGGTATGAAAAATCTTGTGTGAATTACGAGCACAAATAGTCATTGCCACTCTCGAATTGTTTGAGATCTACAATTCTCGAGTGGCAATGACTTACTTTACGCTCTTAATACACAAATAGCTAATTCCTATGTGTCGTTTTTAAATGATGGCTGTTTTTGTATTAGCTCCCACGCCATTTTCAGAATTAACACGCATCTGAGTGTGCGTTTTTTTTTTCATCCAATGAGATGTCCTAGTCCTTTTAAGTAATTTTTTTTTTCTTTAGCACACACCATAATTAACAACCTACGTAATTTTCTCCAATATTTTATAATAGCCAAAATTGTTGTTCATAAATTAGCAAAACTTTATATTAATGGGCTGTTTTTTCATAGAGGGAAATATTTTTCAGCCTTAATATTATTCCTTACAACAAGATTGTTTTGATATAATTTCATAATTGAGGAACTTTCCCTTTAAAAAATATTGATAAAATGAAATTTTTGACATATTTTTTAATTTTAATCTTTAATAACTCTGTTGGGGGAGCAGATCAAAGTTGTATAATTTGTATAAGTGAAAAGATTCATGTTGCAAATTCTAAAATGGCGTGCGCGCTAATACAAAAGACCTCCATTTTAAACGACTAACAGAATTTTTTAAATAAAATTGTTACCTTTCTAAATATTATAGAGTCAAACAATAAATCATAAAATTTCTCTAATTATTCTGTTTAGGCGAAGTAACAAATTAGGCTATTACCGTATATTGTCGGACCACTTGATATGGATGACCCTCTTAAGAGTCTTCATCACCTTTGGCAAAATATCCATCGTACACTCTGATTTCCATTACAACTGTCCTAGTACAGTCAGGTGCGCCCAACTAGGGCGAGGGGTGAGGCGCGGGTACATTTCTAAAAACATCGGACTGCGACGTCCCACACACGCACGCGCAGACTCGCTACAATGAGAGTTCGGCCAGACCGATGCTGTTGCAGCGTTTTCCTGTCTACATTTGAAGAGTATTTTTATTAATACTAGGCTCGAACTTTTCCATTTCAATATAGCCGATTAACATTTTACATCGATTACAATTAATTAATGGTTTTCACTTATTATATTAGCTATAGCGTTTGAACGGAACATCCGATTTAGATTAAATTTGGTTCAGGGGTGTAAGGCAGTATCTACTTGAATGAGTTCGCGAACCAGAATGATCAGACAATACAGAAACTAAACAAAATAAGTAATTTTAAAATGATGGAACTAAAGTAATTATTTTCTTTGGAATAATCTGACGCAACGTATAGAGGTTACCCCCGCACACCAAAAACAGTTAGTTGACACCCACTAACAAAGGACATATAATCAACCTCTTGTAATGTATGCTAAATTGCGTATAGGGCCTATATTGATAATTTTATTCGAATTAACCGAACTATGAAAGAGTTATACTAGTATACTTATAACTCGAAATATACTTAATTAAATAGCCCAATTAAAATTACAATTTTGTTTACTAATTGCTTGGAACCATGTATTTGTTTTTATTTATGTTTCTAGCCTCAGTGTTTGAAAGTCGAAACATCTAGCTGTGTTTTTCGGTGCCGCTTTTTTACAACAGTAAGTTAAATTTGTACAGCATAATGGCTTCACTGGATTTTACTTTTAATGTTTTTTTTTTCTGTAAAGCAGTATAAAATAATTGTAATTTAAATGACATGTGCGACCGTACCTCTTTTCTCTCAGACCATGGAAGGCTCTAATTAAATAGTGGTCAATGAGACTCTGGCCCAGAGTCTAAGAATAAAATACATAATCAAAGTAATTAAATATAGTAATTAAATCAGCCGATCACAATAATTTTGAAAATTCAAACGCAAATGTCGGTATTTTATTAGAACAACTATAGGCTAAAAAATTTCTCTGGATGATGATGAAATCTGCTCAGATGAGATAATTTTTCCCTAATAAAATAAATCATTTTTCCCTTATAAACAGAACTACCTAAGATTTATTTGCGTTTTAATTGCTCCATCATCACGTTATCCTATTGAGAACTGAACAAATCAGTGTAGGCCTACCAAATTTCAACTCTCTTGCGTAACGAAAAAATGTGAGGATTAGTAATGAATGAGTGAGGGATTTGTCTTTTAAGATGGCGACTCACTACCTGACTTTTCCCGGACCGAGCATTGTACCGAGCAAAAACAAACAGCAAGTCCGGAAGTGTGTCAGGGGTCCGTACATCGGACCAAGCGCACTGGAAGCTGTTTTGGGGCGAAACATCAAAGAAAAGATTGGTCAGGTGTACGGTCCGATGTACGGTAGTGTGTCAAGGTCAATTTTGGTAAGTACGCCGTACAGAGCGTGGCCCCGAACGCTCGGGATGGAAAGCCCCTCCCTTCTCCACCCCATCGTCTAGCGCCCCGACTCACGTTCTCCCTATCCCTTATCCTTCCCTATTCCTTCACCTCGCTTGGTGGATTTGTCCGGTACGATGCCCGGTCCAATGTCTTGCTCGGCGAAATGTTCGTAGTAAATTTACGTCCCTTTACGATGTAATGTACGGTACGATGCTCTTTCTGATGTCTTGCTCGGCGAAATGTTCGTAGTAAATTTACGTCCCTTTACGATGTAATGTCCGGTACGATGCTCGGTCCGATGTCTTGCTTGGCGAAATGTTCGTTACGTCCCTTTACGATGTAATGTACGGTACGATGCTCGGTCCGATGTCTTGCTCGGCGAAATGTTCGGAGTAAATTTACGTCCCTTTACGATGTAATGTACGGTAGGCCTACGATGCTCTTTCCAATGTCTTGCTCGGCGAAATGTTCGTAGTAAATTTACGTCCCTTTACGATGTAATGTACGGTACGATGCTCAGTCCGATGACTTGCTCGGCAAAATGTTCGGACTAAATTTACGTCCCTTTACGATGTAATGTACGGTACGATGCTTGGTCCGATATACGGTCTGATGGGAAGTCCAGTAGTGTGTCGCCGGCCTTATAAAAAGGAATTTCCTTCAGGTAGTATCAGGCGGAACCGTATTCCGCGCACTTCCGGTGTTACAGTGTTGTTAACACTGCCATTAGAAAAATTGATGAACGGTTTAAGCTATTTGTTTGTAAGATTAAAATTTGAATCTCATCTGTGAGAAGTTGAAAATAAACTTATACATTACTAGTTTTCTGTATTATGTACTGTAAAAACCAGTATAGTGCAAATAATGTACTGCTCGTCTTTTGAGTACATAAAAAACAATCGCCAATGAACCATAGTGCTGTATAAACACACGTGTTCTAAAATTGAATTGTACGAGTAATTTAGATGGATAAAGAAGTATTCAAATAAATACAAGGAATGTGTCCCCCAACATCACTGAGTGATTTATAATGCGATAATGTTTGTGTGTGTGTGCTTGTGTTAGTGAAAAAGACGACGTTTGCGAAAAGGCTAGTAGCGCCTCGAACGGACGAATTCGCAGACCCCAATTTTGCTCAAAACATGCGTTCGTAGTCCCCTGTTTCGGACGACATTTTTTAACCGATTTGACTGAAAGTGGTCTTAAACTGTTCAGAAAGAGTGCCTGCGTGGTTCTTGTACCTCGATAGTTCGAAAATAATTCTTAAAAGTATTTTAAAAACATGTTAAATATCTAGTAATTTTCTCCTTTTTTAACTGTATTTTTAAGTACTACCGAGTACGTTTTTTATTATTATGAGGTACAAGAACCACGCAGGCACTCTTTCTGACCAGTTTGAGACCAATTCCAATAAAATCGGTTCATAAATGTCGTCCGAAACAGGGGACTACGAACGCATGTTTTTGACGTTTTCCGCAGGGGTGATGAAGACTCTTAACAGAAATTTTGATATTTATGGCGAAAATTAAGAAAACGCAAAATTCCAATTGAAAATTCACCGAGTACGAAAAGGCACTGTAAAGAGACGGGGTATTTTATTTTTGCACATACCGTCTGAGGATGCGATTCTGAAGTGGAATCGGCGGCGGCGGCGGCACAACCGATCTCAGTCGATCCAAGAACAACCGGTTCCGTCCGTGCCGCGACCCGAGACCACAACGGAACGCTTGTGTTTCGTGGCTAATAATGCACTGTAATGTGATCGGCAAGGGCGCGTAATTCTAGGAAACCTGGGTCCAGGGACATTGTTGGTGTAATTGATTATACCGTTGTAGGTAACGTACGTGATTGGAGTGCAGTGCAGTAAAGATAAAGTCTTTCTAGCGTGATTTATTTTTGAGATTATTTGATAGTTTATTGAATAGATAAATACACTTTCGTATTAACTAATGAATAAATATTGTTTCAAATGTTTAATCCTTGAAAGAGTTACCAACTTGATTCGATGTTTACAAGCTAATCTTAAAGAGATTAAACATTTTTAATATTTTTGGTGTTTTGTTTAGGGCTTGGTCTGCAGTTCTTTTCGCCAAAATTGATGATAGTTGGACTTAAAATAAAAGCGCCATTAATGAAATTCGAAATTTCCCATTACATTAAAATTGGGATTGATTTGAGCATTTTTAACATCTGTTAATATACAGATAGCTGAAAAGTGCAGTTTTGGATGATTATTTATAATCACAATATGAGATTGGTCTGAAACAATTTCTCGATTTCGACCAACTGATACACTAGTTATTATAAAAGTGTAAAAATGTCACTCTCTGACGTAAAAAGGAACACAATTACCTTTCTTTAACGATTTTTTCTTCTAATATAATTATTGCTTTTTCCTCCACCTACTATCTAAAGCCGTATTTTACTCATTGGAATAGAGTAGTAATGTAGTAATTTCTATCCCATGTGACTTGAATACTTAATTTTTCTACCTAGAGAAAACTCAAGTTTTTTCGTACCTCGGGGCAAAAGTTAGTTACATAAGAATAACATTAAAAGAGAGATTAAAAAGAAAATGAGCCACAGTCAGCTGTTACTTGTATTTGTTTCGTTACTCATTGTTGACTAATAGCAGCTGTAGCTGCTGCTCACTCACTGCTGACCATTCAGTCAGCAGTGAGTGAGCAGCATCTCTAGTACTAGAGGTGGCCGTGGCAGTGTAGGTGTTTGTTTACATTTCCCTTGGGTAGGCTATTAACCTAAAAAGTCCAAAACATAAGTGTAAAACTTTTGACTAGGCTTAAATTATATTTTGTTTTTTCGTGTTCTTTAAAAATGATATGGCCTACCTTGTGTGTTTTTTATGTTGATGTGACTGATCCAGCTTGACCGAGCAAGGGATCGTAAGAAGGTAAAGTTAAATTATCTACGGTAGGCCTATTAGGCCAAAATTTTATTCGTGTAGGTGGAGGAAAAATGTTGTGTGCATCAAGGGACTAAAGTACTTTTCTCCCTCAGAGAAATTGTCGCCCTCGGCCAATGTATACAGAACCGAATAAGTAGGGACGTCCTTATGGGGAAGTGAGAACGCCGCCCCCGAAACACAGATAGCACCATCAAGTCGTAATTTTTATTCAAGGATCATGCTGATTGGTTGAATGGAAACAGATGGCTAGAATAATTTTGCAGATGTTTGTTATTGTTTTGATTTTTTGTAAACAAATACGCTCATTTTGACATTTAAGAGGTCGAAAGAGCGCTTCATGTGACAATAAACAGAAGTAATCCTAGCATCAGCGCTTTATTTTACTCTGGTTTTCGGGGGCAAAACTAAAATTTTTTAATATGGGATGTCCCTACTTATTCTGTTCTGTATACATTGCCTCGGCTTCGCATTCGGGCGACAACAGTTTCCCTTCAGGGAGAAAAAATTGTACTTTAGTCCCTAGAAGCACAAATAAATATTTACTGATATATCAGAAATGAAGGCCCCTAGATCCAACCTTAAAAATTTTTAACAGGAAAAAATGCAAAGTACGAAACAGGGGAATTCGGAGGCATGTTTTCAGTGTTTTTGCAGGGGTAAAGATTACTCTTATTGGACGCTTTTCTACATCAGGAAAACCTTTGTTTAAACACAGCATAATATCGCTAAAAATAAAAGGTGTTAAAAGCTAGCATATATATATATATATAAAACTTTTTGTTTGCAAACCATGCTCAAATCTACGAGTTGTATGGAGGAATCCGAAAAACTTAAGAGATTTCTATTTGTAAAAGGCACAACACAGATTTTATTTTAAAATCTTAAAAATTGCCATACTGAAACATTAGATCGGGTTTACCTAACCTTTTCCCTGATTTACATCCCATATATCCATACCCCACTGTTAACTTATTTCTTTAAACATATATTTAGAAGAGTCAGTTACAATATTTGAAGGAATATAAACCATGTAAAATGCTCTACTGTATTTGAAAACAACTCGTGACACATACCTAATTTTAAATAACCTCCACTCCAGTAGTGCCATTGCACCATTATATCCTTCCTGCACCACATCCCCGTTCATCCCCGTACCCCCGTGGGCGTGGCCCCTCCCTTGTCTTTACCGAGCCTACAATATTGATGTGATCGTGGGAGTCTTTATTTGCGTCTCTCAGTGACCAAAGTGAATCGGCTATAAAAAGCCTGCGTTGATGTTAGTAAACATTCGTTGCTACGCGTTCGTTTTGCTGCCAGAATCCAGTCGATATCCGACTTTTCTCTTTGTAAACAATGTCAACCCTTTGACGAATCAAACGTTGTTTCTCGTTAGTTAGCAACTCTTCGTAAAGCTCTTGAATGATTATTGTATTTCCCTTTGAGCTCTTTCCCCAACAAACACAGACCGGCCGTATAATTTTGTTATTTAGTTTAATGATATGTTTGAATTAAATTGAAGAAAAAATGTTGACTTTCGTTGAAAATCAGAATAAATGTAATATGTCAGTAAAAGTTAATCGCAGTTCTATAACAGTCAGCAATACATTGTTCAAATCTCATCAATATCTACAATGTGTAATTGAATTGATGTATGGCCTTGAAATTAATGCAATATGCCTGTTTCACAATAACAACTCTTTCAACAATAATATTTTATATATTTTAATGCCAACGTTTATAATTAACATATTTTGCGTTCATGCATTTGATTGTAATTTGCAACTAAAGCAATATAGTTCTTTTAAATTAGAATATCGTAAATGATTTAATGTAGTTTTGGTATATTTGTGAAGATGTTGCGGCGAAAATGAAATGTTCTCGGGGTGTTTGTAGCCTTTTGGATGCGACCTTTTGGACTTAAACACAGTTTGTAACTAAACAATAAACTGAAATTTGTTGTTAGCATTAACACAGGACTCTAATTAAACTTCCCCAGATATTAAACTCACATTCTAGTACAGTATGTACTTTAAAAAATCTTGTTTTAGTAAACCATTTTTTTGCTTCTTTTTATATAAAAAAACCATGTTTATTGGCAAACATGTGCATTATATATGTACATATTTAATAATGTTAAAAGAGTTTCCAATTTGAAGTATGTTTTCATATGTAGGCAAACAAATTTGTGATCCCCTATGGCTGTATTAGATGTACCGTAGTATCGTACACATGGGTTGGTAACGTATTGATATTGACGGTTATCTGTACAGTTACTGTCCGCTGCACACACGGTTGGTGGTGCATCTCGCTCATACAGTTAACAAATGAGTGATCTCCTGTGGCTGTGTCAGATGTACGGTACACATGGGACCGTAACGTATTGATATTGACGGTTATATGTACAATTACTGTCCGCCGCACACACTTTTGGTGATGAATCTCCTTCCTTCACACAGTCAACAAATGTGTGATCTCCTGTGGCTGTGTTGATGTATCGTGGACCGTAATGTATTGATATTGACGGTTATCTGTACAGTTACTGTCCGTTGCACACACGGTTGGCGGTGCATCTCCCTCATACAGCCAATAAATGTCCTGTGGCTGTGTCAGATGTACGGTACACATGGGACCGTAACGTATTGATATTGACGGTTATATGTACAATTACTGTCCGCTGCACACACTGTTGGCGGTGCATCTCACTCAACACAGCCAACAAATGTGTGATCTCCTGTGGCTGTGTCGACGTAGGTATTGTACATATGTGACGGTAACGTATTGATATTGACGGTTATCTGTAAAGTTACTGTCCGCTGCAAACACTGTTGGCGGTGCATCTCCCACACACAGCCAACAAATGAGTGATCTCCTGTGGCTGTGTCGACGTATCGTGGACCGTAACGTATTGATGGTTATCTGTACAGTTACTGCCCGCTGCACACATGGTTGGTGGTGCATCTCCCTCACACAGCCAACAAATGTGTGATTCCTCTGGCTGTGTCGACGTATCGTGGACCGTAACGTATTGATGGTTATCCGTACAGTTACTGTCCGCTGCACACATGGTTGGTGGTGCATCTCCCTCACACAGCCAATAAATGTGTGATCTCCTGTGGCTGTGTCAGATGTACGGTACACATGGGCAGGTAACGCTGTAACGGTGCAATTCGCGGTGGTGTTAAAATTGCACGCTACAGCCACGGAATCACTCAATCGGGTTAAATGTCCAGGGTTATAAATGAATGTAGCAAATTAATATAATTTATTAGAGGGCTCAGACGCAAGGTCAAATGAACATCTAGTTCTCAAAGTCAATCCTTAGCTCATCATAGCCCTGGAATTTGGAAAAAGGTAAATTTAGATTCCCCGGTGAAATTCTGATTAAAAAAATAAAAACTAAAATAAGCCACGCGGCAAAAAGAAACAACTAATTTTTCAACTAAACGCGAGTATCAGGATTTCACCGTCCAGTTAGCGCCAATTCGAGTCTCTATTTAATTAATTTAAAATGCAAATTTATTACCTAATACAATTTATAAAAGTCCAAAGGGTTTCCCAGGAGCTGTTTCGCCCCGGGCCTAACGCTGATAAAGTATAAGTTTTATTTAGTTAACAAATAATTTTTATTCCCAGGGTTAGTTCACCCTGGGCCTACAAAGGATTGGTGTAAATAGATTCGGAAGAAAATAAAATATTAGACTCGCTCCGGTCCACCACGCGGTCTACCGGCTAACCAAGAACTAGTCAAGAGGACGTAAAACAATTCCTTATACAAGTTATTTAATTAACTTAAATAAAAGCAAAATTATAATAACGAGTCTGAATTATAATGTACTACGCTGACTTATACTATTACTAGGACCGTACCTGAGCAATAACGCTTTGTCGGACGCCCGACGTTCGTTTAATTATTCCCGCTTCGCTCTCGCTCCACGCTGAGGAGAGTAAGACGGTGCGGCGGGCTGTTCGCCAGGCCATCGACTGGTGGACCTTGTCGGCTACTCGCCTGACGGAGGACTGACGGTAGTGGTGGGAATAACCGACTAACAATAACCGATTAGTTCGGTTATCGCAAAATAACTGCTTAGTCGGTTATTTCCTCTCCGACTGGATGACTTAGTCGCTCACTCCCGAGTCGGTTATTTCTTCTCCGACTGGATGACTGATGACTTAGTCGCTCACTCCCGAGTCGGTTATTTCTTCTCCGACTGGATGACTTAGTCGCTCAAGCGGCAGACTAATTTCTCCATTTTCGACTGGTTAAATAAACCAGTCGAACGGTTTCAGTTTAGATGAAATAAGTCTTATACTGAGTAATATCTGTCGGTTATTTATAAACTAAATAACTTGTTTAGTTGAACAACTGAATTTAGTTTAGGGAACCCACGTATCCCGTAATGCTTTGCTTACAGTACCTGTAGTGACCTGTCAGTGTCAGTGACCTATATAACTTAGTGCCGTTTAACTCGTTCAAGTGCCGTGAAATTAGCTTAGTTTTTTATGTTATTATTAGGAATATAATGTTAATAATGTAATAATTAATGCGCTAATTTTTAATAATTGTTTTGCAATTATGCGTTCATTAATAATTTTTCTTACATAATTTCTACTTTATAATAAATACTAAGTTGTAAATAAATGTTTTTATTTCCGTGTTACGGGTTTCTCAATACAACAATACAATAGTACTTTATTTTTCTGATATTAAAGTTAACGTGGTTTAGACAAAACTATGCAATTCACAAATTTAATTTCAACTTATTATTATTTAAAATATTAGAGTTACAAATTTAATATTTTAATTTGCAAAAATAAGGGAATGATCGATAATTTGTTGTAGTTATGTAGTTAAATTAAACTAGTCTAAGTTTATCGCTTCTCAAATTAGTTGAGCAGTTATTCATTTTAAATTACTAATTGTGGTTTTAGTCGACGGAAACTCAATACAAAGCGTTCAGAAGGAATTAGTTGTTTTCCAGTCGGTTATTTTAGCAGTCAAAAAGATTAGTTGTGTTTTTAGTCGCCAGAAATTCAATACAACATCCAAACGGAATTAGTTGTTTTCCAGTCGGTTATTTAGTCGACTAAAATAACCGACTAAATCTGGAAATAACTGACCGATTAGTCGGTTATTTTCAGCTGTCGGTTATCCCATCACTAACTGACGGCCGCTCTCCTTGGAGTCGGGACGACGTCTCTCTCCCCACCACCGCCGCGCATGCGCGGCGCGGCCACCAAGTAAAAGTCGGAACAGCTGATTCCAAACGGGCGGCCAACAAGCTGATCCTCGGTGGCGCGCGAATTCAAACCGCCCGAACGCTCGCTTCAATTTAGACCCTTACACCCCCTACTTAGTTCGGGGTGAAAAAAAGAACCGAAAAGAAAAAAAATGCTTTTGCTTCCTCCCTTACTTTAGGCAAGCTTAGCTTGCGGTTGGGGTTTCCGAACTTTGACGCGGAAGAAGGTCCCATCCTCGTTCCACCTTCGGAGGGTATGATATCTGTTTGTTCGTGGGCCACGTCTGCCCATGCCGTTGTCTGGGCGTGTAGGGGCGTCACACGCTACCAGTCGATTCTTGGGTGTAGGTGGAGACAGAGGTGGCGTTTTCACAACTTGCTCACCTCGGCCAAAGTAATTATTGCCAACTCGGTTGGCCGTCTTTCGGAAACCAAAATGCCCCGCGGAGGGAGAATCGTGGTTTTCCCGCAAAACAATGGATCGCTCATCCAGCGGAACGCTAAGTTTCCAGTTTTCCTTTGGATATCCGTATTTTGATCTTTTCCGATCAAATTTGAATAATTTGTCCTTCCGTATAACAAAATTTGGATTGGACCTAGGATTTTTCCTAACTTGGTCCACTACACGCTGATACCACCTGTCCGGCGGAGGTTGGTCTATTTCGACCGAACCGTCAGTAGGGCTCGAGTTCTCTGCTCCAATCGGGCATAACGCGGTGTCGCGGTCGTCATTCTCCTTGGATGAAACCGCGTCTACCCATTGAGGTTTACCTTCACTACTCCCTGGATCATTTTGTTCCAAATGATCTGTACTACTGTCTTGATCATTTTGTTCCAAATGACCAATTTCAAGATTGAAAGTAATTAGACTCAATCTCTTAAGGGTATCCATTCCCAAAATCACGTCACAAGTCAACGTGGGCAAACATACAGCTCTAAATTGATTTATCTGTCCGCCTAAAATTCCTTCAAATTCGTACACATAATTTTGTCTAGTGCACGTACCATCCGCGAGCTGAACAACTGTTGAAACTTTATTAGCACAAATTCTCTGGTTTTCTAGATGCTGTGCAACCTTTGTGCTAATTAAAGTAATGGCCGCGCCACTATCTAACAGAGCCAAGAACTCTTTATCATAAATTTCAATATTTACATATGGCCTATTATCACGCTCGTCAGTTACCGCTCCAAAATCTTTAGGGAATAATTTTATTCGCTCAAGCCATTGTTGCCAACCGGAGGATTCAGATTTTACTTTGGACTCGCCAGTCCTCCGGTTACTGGAGCCCGCAACTCGTTTCCCGAGCGCCATTACAATCATTTGTCCTCACGCCTACGGTTTTACAATTAAAACATTTAATTGTTTTCGGCAACCTACAGTCTCGATAAATGTGTCCGGGTTTATCGCAATTGTAACAAGTCACCGGGGAGCGAACAGATTGTTTCATCTGTCCATCCTTGTTATCTGCCGGCGCCGACCTAGATTGCTTATCTCGCGATTGATAAGCCACCGCGCGGTTATTCCACCGCTGACTATAGTTACCTTTGTCGTTTTTAATGGGATTATTATTTTTATAACCCATCTGTTTGTCTTTTTCAACATTTCGATCCGTGAAGCTCTCATTGTTTCCTAAGCTATTGACACTACGGTGCCCGTACGGCTTATTGTCTGACTTCCGCTTCCCTTGGTAGGCCGTTTCCGCTATCAGCGCCTCGGAGGGGTGTGGGGGAGGTCGGTACAACGCCTTTTCACGCCAATAACTCTCCACGTGTTCTGCTTTTTTCAGCATCTCGTCCAGCGAGACTATTTCGTCTCGACTCATGGTTAATTTATAATCAGGCCTCATATTGTTATAAATAACGTCGAGTTTCTCTTTCATTGAGTAGCCTCCACGCCTACGCATTAAAGTCGTGATAGAGACAACAAAATTACGAAATGGCTCATTTTCGCCTTGGGTCCTACGTCTAATTTCCTCACCAAGGTTTCTGTTATAGCCCGGAGGTAAATAGTACAAGTCAAAACTGCGACGAAAATCATCATATGAAAGCCAAAAATCCTTATTGTTGCGGTACCATAACAATGCCGCACCGTGCAACAATTCAGGCAAAACTTTAAGAATACGCTCGTTATCAAGGGAATACGCTTCTTTTAGTTCCTCAACACGTTCTAAGAACGAAATCGGGTCTTTGTTACCGTCGAACTTAACATTCCATTTCCTTACTAGTGTACACAAGGACGCTGAGTCATTGTGTTTTAGGCCCGTTGATTCTTGATTACTTCCGGATTGAATCACGGTTGTGATAGGCTTATACAGCTTACTATTCACAACTCCATCGCTGAGTAGAGGAAAACTCGGGAAAATATTTTCACGCTTATCTGAGTGCAGAATATTGTCGCTTGCCCGGGCTTTAACCGCAATATCAGCTACTTTTCGACAAACTTCGTCAACAACTGATACATTGGGTGGCATGCCTAACAATTGAATGAGTTTCCCTAAACCCTGAGTTTCCGCATGTTCATGACATGGAATCGTTGTAACTGCACTACTATCCGTCGTCTCTGGTTTTGCCCAAGAGACCGTCGTTTTCGGAATCGTACCTACTACACTCTTCGTCATACTTGAACTAGTTGTTTTACCAGTTGCACTAGTTGTTACGCTAGTTTTATCTGCTTTTGTTCCTTTCTCTCCTTTGTTTCGCACCGGAGAAGCGACGTAAAATGTGCTAAACAAGAGCCGGAACCAAAGTCTCAGAAATAATCTAAAAAGTCCCATTTCGAATAACAATTAAACGCAATTAAATCCCAGTTTTCGGGCGCCAGCCACAATGGCAGAAAATGAGAGATAATATTAAACTATCTTATTCCAGATAGTACACTACCTTATTCCAGATAGTAATCAGTAAACGCTTTTAACGACGATTTCTTCGTGAAATTTTACAAGTCCCTGAGCCCTACACAATTTATTTAGTCCCTGTTCGGCAGCGCCATTTGTAACGGTGCAATTCGCGGTGGTGTTAAAATTGCACGCTACAGCCACGGAATCACTCAATCGGATTAAATGTCCAGGGTTATAAATGAATGTAGCAAATTAATATAATTTATTAGAGGGCTCAGACGCAAGGTCAAATGAACATCTAGTTCTCAAAGTCAATCCTTAGCTCATCATAGCCCTGGAATTTGGAAAAAGGTAAATTTAGATTCCCCGGTGAAATTCTGATTAAAAAAATAAAAACTAAAATAAGCCACGCGGCAAAAAGAAACAACTAATTTTTCAACTAAACGCGAGTATCAGGATTTCACCGTCCAGTTAGCGCCAATTCGAGTCTCTATTTAATTAATTTAAAATGCAAATTTATTACCTAATACAATTTATAAAAGTCCAAAGGGTTTCCCAGGAGCTGTTTCGCCCCGGGCCTAACGCTGATAAAGTATAAGTTTTATTTAATTAACAAATAATTTTTATTCCCAGGGTTAGTTCACCCTGGGCCTACAAAGGATTGGTGTAAATAGATTCGGAAGAAAATAAAATATTAGACTCGCTCCGGTCCACCACGCGGTCTACCGGCTAACCAAGAACTAGTCAAGAGGACGTAAAACAATTCCTTATACAAGTTATTTAATTAACTTAAATAAAAGCAAAATTATAATAACGAGTCTGAATTATAATGTACTACGCTGACTTATACTATTACTAGGACCGTACCTGAGCAATAACGCTTTGTCGGACGCCCGACGTTCGTTTAATTATTCCCGCTTCGCTCTCGCTCCACGCTGAGGAGAGTAAGACGGTGCGGCGGGCTGTTCGCCAGGCCATCGACTGGTGGACCTTGTCGGCTGACCTCGCCTGCTCTCCTTGGAGTCGGGACGACGTCTCTCTCCCCACCACCGCCGCGCATGCGCGGCGCGGCCACCAAGTAAAAGTCGGAACAGCTGATTCCAAACGGGCGGCCAACAAGCTGATCCTCGGTGGCGCGCGAATTCAAACCGCCCGAACGCTCGCTTCAATTTAGACCCTTACAACGTAATATCGATGTTGACGGCTACTGCTACCGCTACTGCCCGCGATCATTGACGATCATGTAGCTTTAGAGTGTAAAGGCACGTACCATGCATTTTGACGTAAAGCATGGAACATCAAATTGACTACTGATGTTTTTATGTAGTCAATTTAAGCATTTAAATTGTTATTTCACTTTATTTTGAACGACCTTTTACTAACAGCTATATGCAATTTTATAAAAAGTAATGAACACTTTCTGGAGCTCCTATCCTTCTAGTATGGTTAATGGATGTTGATGACAATTTTATTTGAATACTTTGGTAGATTTTGGCGGTATCTAACGCAAGGGTCTTTTAACCTGCTTCATGAAATGTTATACCATAATCCATAACTTTGAACAGTATAACTCTCAGATTTGACGTTTAAATGTTTATACTCTTCCATTCGTACCGGAATCTATCTATAAAAGAGGAAGTATGTATGTTGCATATGGTCTCCGAAACCGCTCTATAGATTGCAATGAAACTTTCAGGCATTATTAAGCATTATTCAAGGATGGTTTGTGTGAAGGTTGGTGCTAATCTCTCCAAAGGGCTTTGACCCAGAGGGCATACAATAATTGGTAAAAAATCTGAAAATCTCTATTTTATCTAAGATTATTGGTTGCTAAGAAACAAATTAAATGAAAAATTCTAATTTTAGGTATTCCAGCGATTTCTTATACCGTATTTAAGGTGAGCATGCCAGCGGGTGAGCGTAGCGAACGAGCTGAATTACCTATAAAATAAATTCAATTACGGGCGAAGTTGTGGCAGGAAAAAGCTAATTAACCATAAATCTTTTTTGAACAGGATTATTCAAAATGAATATTTCAACTCACATATGATTCAAGTTCAAAAACACTGTCGAAAACAACGTATTCTCTATGTATATTGGAAATAAGTAATATTTCCGAAAATTAAAAATACGTGACGAATAAAATAACAGTGAATAAAAAGCCGAAGTGGCCATGACTTCTTTTAAGTGCAAAGAAATATACGAATGATTTATAACGTAAATCTTTCTTGATAAACTCACTGAAGTAACTTCTTTCCTGCCTCTGGCAACTAATTTCAATTTTACTTCCACTTTTTAAGATTCCCCCCCCCCCCCCCCCAACCATTTACGTCTTCATAATGGTGTAAAATCAATGGGAGTTAAACTGACAACAAAGCAGATCCCCTCTTTTGTGTTATTAAGTCAAAAGGACGATTCAAATCCGGTAGCTCAGAGGAATGGGCTGATAAATTACCTTTTGTTCCTGCATAATCCAACTTCGTTTCGCCCCAAGAAGCAAGATGTTCTTAGAAAATCCCAACAGTAGTAGGAATTATTTAAAACCATACATCATTGTGGTCCTATTGCACTGTGTTTAATGTTAGTCGCATTAACATCCTGTGGTACCTAAGTTTTTCAGATATCCTCCGAAAACTAAATTTTCATAACACTATAATTATTTTTGTACCAGAAGGTCAGGTAATCTGTCAACCTTTTGCCATTGTGTATTTCGTCCCAAAAGTATATTTCGCCGTTGCATTTTGCCTATCAACGAAATCACGACTATTAACAGAAACAAGGAAATTTGTATTAAGTTAGGTTGTTATGATCCTCAACTTAAGTAATGTTGAGTTATGGACCCGATAGCGTATCTATTTTAAGATAAACCAAATGATAGGGTTGAGGTACAAAAAAATCAAACAATTCAGAGACAAAGATGAGTAACATTTCCTCCGCATAATGATTGCAGCATCCGAGATATAATGAACTGAGCATTTCCTGTCATTCCGTTTTAAACGATTCAATTGAGCTCGAAAACGTTTCAAAATCGCCCTATTTAAACGATGGTTGTGATGAAACGATGTCGTTTCGGTAGTTAAATCTATGCAGAATGTCGAGAGAGATGGAAACATGTCAGCTGAGATAGCCGTGACCCTAGGTTGACCTCTTGATAACCCTTGCTCGGTGACTCACTGCTCCCTTATCACCAGTCTTGGCTGTTCACATATTTGCTGTTTAAAACTAGTGTTTTACAGGACAATAACCCCGATTGTAGGCCTATTTTCGTTGCTTTACTCTCATTTATACTTTGGAATCCAAATAATTTTTGATATGCCTACTTGATAAACTATTATTAACTATTTATTCTGAGAAAAATGTTCGAACTTCTTAAGTTGTAATGTGTTAATGAAAATTCGCTAGTTGTGGCATTTACTATGACTGAAGAAAGTTATGTTAAATTAAAATGTAAAGTTTGTTAGTTTTTGACGCGTCTCGATAAGATAAGAACAGATTACATAAAGTAATCATGCATTTCATATTAGCGAATGTAATAATAGCTTATACGGTTAGAAAAGTCTATTATGGCACTAATAAGGTTTCTCGCTGCTATGATAGTGGCAGGCATCTTTAGTTTGGCTTAGTTTACATTAAGTTAGATTAAAATATAGCAGTTCAAATATCTTGCCTTGTGAAATTGCCCAAGAGAACGAGTACTTGTTTTTGCTAGAAATCAAACCTGCCATAATTGATCACACATTTAGAGCTTTAGTTTTTTCCCTTAAGAAAGATTACCGAAAATGTTATTTTTTTATTGTTGAGGGGGAGGGGAGGGGATTATACTACTTAATGACTAAACGTAATAATATCGTGAGTAAATGATAGTCTTTGGATGTAACAGACTGATAAATTAGTTTCCCTATTTTTATTCTTAACATGTAACTACCAGACTGGCGGATGTTTTAATTACAGTAACGTCAGTCGGAGTTGTTCTGCATTGTGCGCTGGACTCAAGAGGGACAATGTCTTGGGACGCCGTCTGCCCTGCGAGTCCGTTGAGCGAGTTAAATGACCACTTGACCCCGTCAGGACTCAAACAGTCGGGCAAGTTTGCGGTTTTGTTGCTGCAGCGAAAGTTTATTCAGTCTTGGGCATAACTAGCGTTTGGGAGAGGAGCAATATTATTAGTGTTAAACTTGTATTTTCGATTATCGCAAATAAATAAATGTTTTTAAAATAAAATGAAAGTATCAAATACCCTACGAATGTTAGTGATCAACAGTTGTTAAGATCTAACTCTAGATCTGTAGAATGTCTAGTTTTTTGTTTAAAAAATGCTTTACTATATGCAATTTAACGTATTTATGTTGTTGAATTAGTACATGCATTCAAGTAAAGCAATTAAACATTCTATCCCAGCTGATTTACGTAAGATATCAGTACCGTTGCACTGCACGCCGAATGTTTGTTTACTAGATCAGTTCGGTTCAGTTGAATCCTCACGGGAAGGGCTGGAATTTCTTATTGCGAACGTTGTTTACTTGGAGTTTGATTAGAGTTTATCCCCTGAGGATTCTGCACAATATTTTCTCTGTAGGCTTAGTCATGACTTTCTGCTCAGCTTTGCTAACAACCACACAATCCACGTAATTTGAAATTCCCTTTCAGGAAATCCTTTGAACCGAGGTGAACCTTAGGCTTTTGAAATAATAAAACTAATCATGGTATCAATGAGAATGACTCATTAAAGGGATTTAGTTAAGTATTGTTATTGAACTAATAATTTCGTTTAGATCTTAGGAAAACTAACTAATGGATTCACTTTACTTGGAGTTTACTCATTATTTTACAGTTAAATGATCTTTATTCTTAATTATTGTAACCATACCTTTACCTTACAATTAATATTATTATATATATATATATATATATATATATATATATATATTTTAACTACAATATATATACATAAAAGGAAATCGTGTTGGTTACGCTATTGGTAACTCAATAACGGGTGAACCTATTTGGCTGAAAATTGGTGGGAGGTAGCTTAGAACCAGGAAAATATATAGGATCCTTTTTAACCAGATTCCTCTATAGGGCTCCGCCCACACGTCTTTAAAGTTACCATGTTATTCTTATGGAAGCAACATTTTTTTATTGGAACATATGATTACATTTATCAATATTAATTCTATTAAAGTATTGAGGGAAGATTGGCAATAAAAACTATAGGATATTATAGACTTTCGGCGAGTGAGCGTAGTGAACGAGCTAAACCTTTGAGGGCAACAAATTCCTCAGGTTGGCATTGCTAAGCATGCTGGATAAAGCTAGTATTCAGTAAAACTACAATTACAACCAAAGTTTTGGGTAGAATCTGGTCTTATTATATCAATCGTCCTTTGTTCATATTACATACAATTACTTGTAGATTAGTA
The DNA here is from genome assembly GCA_030545055.2 of Neoaliturus tenellus. Lineage (NCBI taxonomy): Eukaryota > Metazoa > Arthropoda > Insecta > Hemiptera > Cicadellidae > Neoaliturus > Neoaliturus tenellus. Next base: position 208,199,107 of record CM061531.1, read on the forward strand.
GAAAATACACAGTACAAAATTATAATAACTTATAAGATAACTTAAGGAAGATTCAAGTGTTGAACGTTTTAAATATAAAAATTGCATTTCCCTCACACGCTGTTCTTGAATCCACTCAAGAAACCGTTTAACTCATAAATCATGAAGGGTCAACGTAATCGTGTCGTGTCGTTTCGTCCAGTGTCGTTTCGTACAAATTCCACGAACATATGGTGAGGGGTAACTCTCTACCTGACAACTAGTGGCGTTTCGTCCAATAAACCTATACTATTGTTTACTTGACAGGTCTACAAAAACTAATTGAAACTTTGCCTTGCTGGATTGAGGGTTTTATCCATTCACGGTTGTCTAAGAGGAAATTACAATTCAAGGATATGTCGAACACTTATAGTTACAAAATAATTAGTTACAATTAAGAGTCATCTTCACCCCTGAGCCAGTAGCCCATTGTTGCGCAGTCGGCAATGTTAACCATACGGCTTTTAATGCAAAACATGGTATTCGATTCCCCTCTTTCGGACGCCATTTTCAAACAGATTTTCTTTAAACTTGGTAAGTGTTTAGTTGAATAGTTATATTATGTCTCTCATACCTCGAAGTTTTGAAAAATTCACAAATATTACTGTCTGTGACGTCGCAAAGTAACTCAATTTCCCTTTGTAATATTTCAAAATTTAGTAAAATTTTCTGAATTTCGAGGTATGAGGGACATAAAATAACTATTCAACTAAACACTTACCAAGTTGAAAGAAAATCGGTTGAAAAACGGCGTCCGAAACAGGGGAATCAAATACCATGTTTTGCATTAAAAGCCGTATGGTTAACATTGCCGACTGCGCAACAATGGGCTACTGGCCCAGGGGTGAAGATGACTCTTAAAGCGTGTTCATTATTTTAATTTTCAAAAAAGTCTTACGAGTATTATAGTTGGTAGCCTACAGCGCAATTATTAGCTAGTTCACATACGTAAAACTATTCTTCGTGATTGAAACAGGGGCTGTCGAATCGGAATGTAATGGAATCCTTGAACCCTTAGCTTAGCTTTTCGCCTTCCCAAAAAACTTCTGAAATTAGGTGGTTAAAATAAGTAAAACTATTTGTCTATAATTCAAAACCAGGGCTAGACGGTCAGGAATTCCCTATGGTGAACAGAGGCTGTCGAGTCTAAATTCAACTGCTCAGATCAGCCAACCATACCGAATGTAATGGGGTTACCGGGTGAGGTTACATATTTAATAATGTAATTTTTCAATAAAGAGACAAATTAACTTCGGGGGAGTTTGTTTTGAAGTCCAATACGGCTGTAAAAACTGCTATCAAACCAACGAGTGACATTTAAATTTGCGGTGTCCACAGGTAAACAAAGGGGTGGGAGAGGGGTGAGATTCCACGGGAATTCCAGAGCAAGGCGCGGGCCCGCAACCAAATGGCGATGAACCTTCGGCTACCTGTGTTGCGTTCCTTATCCCTTGTCAAGTTTTCTGCTGTACGAAACGACACTAACTAATGTGTTTAATCAACTGTAAAAATGAGCTGGCCGAAACAACACTCTTTTTTATGAAAAACGGGCGTTGGACGAAACGACACTGGACGAAACGACACTACACCAACGTAATAAATACTGGAACCCTTGACACGCCAAGTCGCATATTCTCGCATATTTTAGTACCTTTCTGCGCCGCGCCGCGCCGGAGTGTATTACATCAGAGAACATGAGCCTCAGGGGAGGATCCAAATTTGCATAATAGCGCTTAACTGTCACCCCGGTAATCTTGTGTGATGGAAGGGCTTAAATTTTGATCGCCCGTGTGGGTTTAGGTGTTTGTTTAAGCGGCCCTCGCGCCGGATCAGTTTTTATGGGTTAATAAATTTTTACTCAGTTATTAAAAAAAAATTAATTTTACGTAATGAGATTTATAATTTTGGATAATAGAATGCGGCGATATAATATTTGAAAAAATTAAAAATCACTTTTTAATATATTGATAACCCTAGCGGGTTTTTATTTAATTATGTATAAAAGCAAATAAGCTCCGTTGTAGCAGACGTTCGAATTTCAATGGGGCTAAAAGTATTGTAGGTTTGCTAACATGTGGTTGTGGTGAGCAATTACAACTTGATCCTCTGCCCAGCAAAGATACATATAACATTTCATTAAGTTACTGGAAAATTTGTAACATTTTTATTTTGCAGTATTTTAAAGCACAAATTAAAATTTAAATGACATACGAGTTTGTAAATAAATAAAAAAAACTTGATTTCAGTCTGCGAGTTATAAAATAAATTTTTTCATACAATTGTAGTATTCCGTATAAAATATTATATTATTTAGGCGTAGTAAAGTTGGTTACTTGATGCAGAATTGTAACGTCGTGGACTAAATGGATTTAACATGTGTCGATGGCTTAGCGTGACCCGTGAAATATTGGCCTCATCATTACAGTCCGGTATTTGATTTCACTTGCGCAGTCCCCAGAGTAGAGTTTTATATGAAATATGACATTAATTTGTCAGTCTGAAGGTTGTTTCATGAAGATATAATTGTAAATACAAAGAAGTATTAATAACAAATTTAAATAAAATAACAAATACAAATAAAACAATGAAATAAATTTTATAATTTAATTAATAATTAATAATTTTAATTTAATAATTTAATGAAATAAAACAATCAATAATAGGCCATACTTAATAAAAATATAATAAAGAAATACAGTAATTAAAAGAAACATAGACAAAATAAAAAAAAAATTATTTAAAAAAGCTGGTTAAACATATACTTGATCTTAAATAAAGTAAAATTGTTTTTTGTAGTATTTAAAAAAAAAATTAAATATTTTAATCTTTACATTATTTGTATATTTTGTATATCAATTTTTTTAATGTTAGATTCTAATTTAGATTTTAATTTTAATTTTTATTTAACGTAACCTTTTCCAATGTATGCATACTTTGTCAAATTTAGATTACAGTATTGGATTTTTTAACTCGCCTCTTGAGGTTGGAATTATCTAAGTTTGTATGAACCATTTTATATTTTGAACTACAGTGTTTTCTTTTTAGATAGCAATATTTTTTACCTTAAGTAAAGAAAATTATTAAATAAAATAATGAATTAAATCCATCTTTGATTCTAAATGGAAAATCGTTCCTTTCCATCGTCCGTGGTCGTGCCGCAGCCATATTACCTGGACCGTCTCATTATACGCCACGATAAGACATAATAATCGCCGACCGCTATTACACACTTTGATGCAAACTAGGCACTTTGAGGGGCCGACGAGTTGGCGAAATTGCCAATAATTACCCGAATAAAAGTTGAAAAATCGGGAGAAGAGCCTGGCGTGACCGGAGAGCTAATGACGGAGCTGGCTGTGACGTCATCAACATGGCTGTCGGGGTGTTCAATGTATACAAAGTGGGTGCGATGTATCTCCTCGACTTGGAGTGTTGAAAATATAATTTCTACCTTAGTTAGCTAAATATTTTAATTTTTATTCTTAGCCGGTCGATTTTAAGGTGAACACAATTGTGATAGGAGTGCGATGAATGATTTTTTACTGAATAAAACGATTACGGTACTCCAGTTTGTTGTATAGTCACTTTTTTATTCCAATTACATCGCTAGCCTACATTTAGTTTTTACACTTAATATTTTGTATTTCCTTAACGTATAGTTATGTTACTTTTATATTTGGTTCGAGTCTTTATCATACCAATTTCCATTTTCAGGGAAAAAAGAGTTTTTATGTTGTGTATTTATAAAATGAATTACGGATTATGAATGTGGGATTCATGATAGTAATTAATTTAGAGCATGATTCAAGACTATGATCACAACAGTGACGACATCATGTACAAACATATGTTGGCCTAGCTCAAATAACTTAGGCCAATAAATGCCATGTTACCAACAATTTTTAGTTTTTTTAAAATCTTTTCTTGGTAACCTATTATTTTCCTTTCATATCTTAAACTACTTGAAATAGAACATTACATTTTTTCTATATCATGTCTGGTTTTAATATTTTTAATTTATTACTGTACTAGACAAATAATTTTTTATTGATAACGTTTTGTCGACCTGGAATTGCAGATATCATAAAAAGGGGCGAAACAATTGTCCACAAGGATTAAACTTTTGGATTGCATTGACGGCGAGTTGATTCATTTATAATTTTTATTTTAAAAAGTTGATTAAATCTGCAAACTTTCCAAAATCATATTGAGGCATTGTTGGCGGCCAAAGTATTAACAAATATGTGGCACTATTCTGATAATACGTTGAACAAAAAAAATGTAAACTCCATCAGAAGAGAAGCTCTTTTATTAATATATCTCACCTTGTTAGTCACATCATCTGGCACTTTTACATTGTAATATTTCTAGTATACCTCATTGAAACAGAATTTAACAAATCTCCTCTTTTGAATGAATAATTAAAAATAGTAACAAAATATAATAACCAACATCTTTAGCGAGAGACATGGTTACCTGAAAAAGAAACACTGTCACACGTTTTCCGTACCGTAACACATTAAAAATGTAAGAACCCGAAGCGATTTTTCCTTGCCGTTATAATATTCAGTTTTATCCCCTGCGGCGGCCGTATAGATAGCGATAAGTAAGGAAACATGTAGACGGTGCGATGGCAGATACACATTTTAGGAATTCGGAGCGCCCCAGAGCCGAGCCCAAACTGCCTTGTTGCACGCCAACCCGCGATCCGACATGTTCACCGGTGAATTCTTATTGCTTTCGTTTATCCAAATTATTATTGAAATTTATTTGTACTTCGTGCTATCTAGATGTTTGTTGTTTTTTTTATTTTACATATATTTTTATGGAAGTTTAATATTTATATGTAAGATTTTAAAAGATGTAAGAGTTGTACATATCGAAGACTAGGTGTTTTTAGTGTGTTTCGTTGTTTTTCTTTTTATTAATTTTAATATTTTAATAGTTTTTTGTTTATTTTTTGGGACAAAGATAGATCAAAAGTGTACAAGGAGTAGCTGTCAGTGATAATAGTGATGAGCACCAACTATTCCATTTACAATGTGCGACTGTAAGGATTTTAAGATGGACGGAATGCAGTACTGTTGTAGAACCAACTGGCCAAAATTTTACCTCCTCTACTAAATTTACATTACACTCTCACCGTCTTAAGTGATGATAGACTAAACACAGTGTTTAAAAGTCCCTGAATGGTAAAATATATATTTACCATTATAGATAAAGTAATGAGACTTGGAATATCAATAATACCTACAAATGTGTACTCTTTTTGGCTATTATCACATTTTTATCCCTTAAGGGGAACGGCCCTTGAGGAGTCAGACAAAATTCTTAACTAGCAGCATAGGTCGAGTTTGGTATCAAATTAACGGTCTCCCTTAGCAGAGTACAACACCGCAAACTAGACTTCAATAATAGATGACTGAGACGGAAATGGCAGGCAAACAAAGCTTCCATTAAAATCATACGGGTAAAACTTAAAAATGCAATAACTTTCTTAATCCTCAACCTGACGTCGGGTTTGTGGCCTTTTACTCCAAATGCGAAGACGTTTAAAATTATGTTATAATGTGACAGAGGCTAAAGAAGTTTTAATTTGAACACCCTTTCAGGGATGCCCCCCTTGGAAGTCTTACAGAAATCTGCTGTAGCCTTTATCAAATCATACATCATCTTAAACGTTTTTGCATTGGAAGTAATAAGTCACAAACCCGAAGTCAAAAGGTTGAGTATTAAGAAAGTTATTGCATTTTTTTAGTTTTACCCATATGTTTTTAATTAAAAATATTTCCTGCCATTCCCGTCTCGGTCATCCATTTGAAGTCTAGTTTGTGGCATTGTACTCTGCTAAGTGAGATCTTTAATTTGATACCGCACCAAACTCAACTCATGCTGCTACTTACGAATTTTGTATGACTCCTAGTGGGCCGTCCCCCTTAAGGGTTAGACAGTTTAAAATAGTAAGATAATAAAGCTAGGGCAACTAGGGAAGCTAGGAGAGATAATAAAATAGGGATAATGAAACTTAAATAGTATATATTTATGGCTATTAGTGATATACCAAGTCTCATTACTTTATCTATGATGGTAAAAAATATATTTCACCGTTCCGGGACTTTTCAACCACAATTAAACCTAATTATAGCCCAGAAATTAAACCTAATCTAGCCTAGTCCTAGTAAGATATTAAGATTGTAAACTGTACGTTTATATAACTTCATTGGAGAAATATACTTTAGGATGTACAGGAAAATGTTCTTTCTTCAAGATTCCGTTAATTACATCAGTTGCTACGTATTGGCCATTGTCGTTTACAAGTATCATATTTGTAAGGTACACTACATAATTTGTTTCGCAATTCAGTTATGGTTGTTCCGGTTACACCAATAAACGTCGTATGAATCAATAACGATATTGCCAGCAAGATGAAGTGCCATGTACAGTATTGGGTCCCAGAGCTCTGCCTCATGATTTATTATATTACTTTTAAAGGAATAATTCCAAAACAGTGTTCTAAAAAAACTTTTGGCGGCTTATTTTTGACGTAGTACCAGGTGTTGTGTATACGTGGTTCTTTGAGTATAATATCATCCATTTAATAAAAAATCCAAAATAAATCACAAGAGGATGTCAGCTGGATGTCATAACTGGCTGTACTAAAACGAGCTTAAAGAAGGTCGCCTGTACGAATTATAATCATCTTTTCTCATTATTACATTTACTAATCAGTGACGGAAAATGTCCGCAATAATCTACCAAACAATAACAAAATGATGTACAAAAATCTCTGAATCTAACTGTAGTACTTTAATGAACATATTTTATGGTTCGTATCTGCAGTATAGTCACTATTTCAGAAAGATTAGGAATGCTGCAGATTATAATTGCGACTCGAGTATTGCAGTGGATAAACTTAAAGGTCACCAGGTTAGTTCTGGTTCTCGTGTATCGCTCTTTATCATTATTAAAAATATTTTTCGCAGATTTTCTCATAAATGTTACCCTATCTTTTCTGTAAAACTGTATATTACTTTAGTGCGCTTTGTGAACTGAGTTATTATGGAAAGTTTTTTTCTGGGTTTAACCATTAATATAAACACAATTTACTAATATAATTAAAGTTCAATCAATGTTTTGAAACTTTTCTTAATTTGTTGAGGAATTTGTATTCCATACATCCATTTGTATCCATTTATCATACATACACAATTTTTTGAACGGTCTGTAACGTGTCTTCTGTACAGTGCATTATATGTAAAAACATTTAATGCAGACACTATTCAGACGAATAACACATTAATAGATGTACAGTTATAATACTCTTGAACATAATTATTAATTAGTTTCATAATATCTATAAACTGTAGTAGGAAAACAATCGTTTTCAAATTTTGGTTTATTGTTTAAAAGCCTTTATTCGAGAAAGTTAAAAGGAAACTAATTTTAATAACGTCCGCTTATCCATTTACGCGATTTTGCCAATTATCCTGAAATATTCCTCTAATTAACTGATTTACTTCCAATATTTTCCAATCAATTAAAACAATAAGGATGTAAAACCAGTGAAGAGTTAAACAGACAATGGCAATGGGATATTCCCGTCGTTCCTGCTGAGAGGGCGATTTAAATCCGGCAGGATGAAATGGAATGGGTTGATAAATTAGCTATTGTTCTAAGCATAATTCTGCCTCATTTAAACCCTCAAGTGCAAGACATTGTTTATAACAGAAGAACATTCGTTCTGCGCGTTAGTATTCGTGTAACCATCAGTCTTACAAGTATATTCTTAACTCAGGTCATAATTCGCAGGGATACCCAACCCGAATGAAATACGTTTCCGTAGACTAACGGAAGATGGGCAAAAAAGATTTCTCTTATAATACTGTTCATATTTTTTTTTTCAAAGGCAGAACTCAAGTTTGAACGGAAATTCAAATTTCTGGGATGCAAGAAAATATGAAAAAATATTAGACTTTTTTGAACTTCTGGCTCTATTAAGTTACGTTTAATAAGATGGATGTATAAGTTTTTAAAATTTAGTTCCGTTCAAACTATCATTGTTCCTATTAAAATTACAGAAAACCATTACAGACGTTTTTCTTGTAACACCTAATATTTTATTTAGCATTTAAATATTTTCGTACTTTAAAAATTTCCCAGACATAATACGACTTCGGTGATGAAACCGCATAGTTTAGAGCCGTTAATCTTTGCAGAATGCTGTGGAAAGATGAAACTCTAACCCGAGGGTCGCCGACCTGCCGTGATAACCCTTGAATTCCGTGACTCACTTGGTCCGTATCAAAATCTTTAGATCAATATACACCGTTTCGGCCAAATTCTTACTATAACTAGCTTATTATGTTCTTGTTTAACATTTAATACCGGATAAAAAAGTAGGCCTAGTTTATAATCTATCACAGCAGTAAATCTTATTAGTTTCCTGATTTTCATGTCAGATTGTAGAACATATCTGATCGTTAAGTTGTGCTTCAAAAATCTTTTGGAACCATTCTTTAAAATTCCTCCCCTTTTCAAGGATTGTACATTTATTATTTTTGTTTTAACCATAAACCTCAGGATTCAAGTGTGTAATTTTCTCTTCCATTTTAACTTTCGGTGTAATTTTTTAAGAACAGGGAGAAACAACTTTATCTTCAACTAAAATGGAAATTGAAATAAAAAAATTAAATCTTAATACTGAATCTTGGTTATAACCTTAATATCATAGTGTCTATTGGCCTTACTAAAACATATTTTCGGCATTACTTTTCTGTTAAATAATTGCAGTATTACCGATAACGTATTATTTTTTTAAGTACGGTATGATAAAATCAAATTATTGAATGGTATGACGTACCGTAGAAAATACATAGTAAATATAATTTGTATTTAATACTGACCCAGGGGTTTAAATGAATTATGTGATTGTCACAGTTAGGTTTAATTAACCTAAGCTGTAAACAAAATTAACGTCACATGTTTCATTGTAGTTCTGTCGAGCGTACATAATCCTGTCGCGTATATACTTGTCATGTTTGATATTATCCTAAAGCTTATTAAAATTGTTTTAAAATGTAACCAGCATAACAAGTAAGTAGCATTTAACTACATGGATATGAGGGTAGTGAAAGTTGAAAACAAAACATGTTTCTGCAATGACCATGCAGTGTTAGGAAACTAAAATAACTAAAATATTACAAATCTTTTCCTGAAGTTGGCGAGGCTATAAGCAGCAGTGTGCCGTAATCTTATCAAACACTAATGTAAACAGAGATATCCTATTAATGGACTGGGACGATAATGTTGGATTAAATGCTTACATTGAGATTAAATATCTCCATTTGCTGATTCCCTCCCACAAGAATCTCAAACAAATGGATTTAGTGCAAAAATAGAACCACAATGAAAAAGCTAACATTCCGCTATGAAATAAATGTAGCATTCCAAAATCATTTATTGAATAATACTGTATTATAATAGACGCGGTAAAAAATAAAATCATAGGATAGTTTCGAGGATATTATTTTCAAAAAAGCCGTCTAATATGAAAATAAATGTTGTGTATTTTTTTGTTATGAGAAAATTTAAGGCTTCACGAAATTGAATACTTGTTTACCAGAATCAATTGTTTAGCCTAACTCTCAGGAGGGAAGGGATTTTCCTATTGCGAACCTTGTTTACTTTCGAGTTTGATTAGAGTTTATGCCCTTGGGTTTTGTAAAACATATTTCCTCGGTTGCCCCTTTCTAAAGTGGTTTAGGCTTCTAGCAACACTTTCAGTGGGCAACAATGTAAGCTCTGGTTATAAGATAATGCTCGTAAGTAAATTATCCCATAATTTCGTAATGTATCCAATATTCATCATTTAAACCTCTGTTTATGTCTTGAAGTTAATTGTTGTAGTAATTCACACCACCGAGAAAAAAATAGTACACAAGCGATTTTTTTTTGTCATTTGGTTTCCACGAAATAAATGCTTTTGAAAATACTGCACTTGAAAATACAGCTAGTTCCTCGTCTTGGTACAGTTTTGGAGACGTAAGATCATTGACGTTGATTTGACGTTAGAAATGTCTAAGACAGGTAATCGATTTCAAGACATCTTATAATCACTTTTCAAATAGTTAAAAAGTTGAAAACAGTTTCAGCTTCAAACGCGATTCTTAACTGTTCTGTTAAAACTATTTTTAACCAAACCAAGGGTAGCTAAATCCAGATCATCCAGTGTCATATTTACGATTCCTAGTTTTGCTATTACTCTTTGCTTAAAGATATTTTTGATGAAACAAAAAAATGTCTTCATATTGATTAGGGCTACTTGTCAAAAAAAAACCTAACCGACGAACAAATTTAAGCTAAAGATCTTATCATTGCCCTATTTATAATTCAGTGAGTCGAATCGTTACCCTGCATTAATTTGTTATTAGACTTTCTCTTTCGACTCAGCGCATCTGTTACAAAATCACAATGTTTGTTGTAGGCCTGTAATTAATACAAGTAGAATTAGGAGTTGAGCCAAAGGCGTTAAATAATAAATAAAGGAAAAAAGATTATGAATAGATCTGATTTTTTTACCGCATTTCATTGTCATCATGGCAGTCCTCGAGCCAAACGTGTAATTTATCAAATTTACAACATAATATATGGCAACCAAATGCTTACTTTCTAGAATTTGGGTGGGATTTTTTACTTACGTAGCTACCTCCTGTGCCCAGTAGGGTTGACCGGGGTAATTGTGAACGGGTTTTCGTGTTTTGACAAAAAACCCTTTTTTTAAGTACTTTTCATTGCAAATATCATATTATAGTATATATATTTTTAATTCTACATTATTCAGGATACATTATACAAATTTTCAGGAAATTCCTCTGATAAACAAAATTGTTACAAGCCATTCACAATTCCCCGGCACGGTATTGCAAATCTTATCAATTCTGGGGTAAATGTGAATGCCATCAGAAAAATTATTTAAAACACACCAAAAGTGAAATGGAGCAAATCAAAATAAAGCCCAACTAATTCTCTTCACATTTACCCCACTTTCAAAATTATAGTCACACAAAAGCATTCACAATTCCCCCTGGTTTAATGCAGATTCGAGATTTCTTAAAATTGCGAAAAAATGCAAGGTAAAAAACATTAACCAAAACTGTATTAATAACATAAAAACGATATATTGCCATAACAACTTATGAAAAATATGAAAAATGTCAAAATTTAGTTCATTTTCACTAAAAAAATTCAAGAGAGAACTTTGTAAATTAACGAAATGAAACCTAGCCTAACCTAGGGAAGTGAAACAGTATTACTGCTCACTGTCTCCCACAGCTCCATTGAATACATAAGTAGTTTTGCGGTTTTTGTAAGTTGTTATGGGATAGGGGAGTACAGCAACAATGTCAAAAATAGCAACAGTAAACAAATCGTTTTCCTTGCACACAAATTCAGTTTTTGCGTTATTGGCACAACGGAAACCTTGCACTGTTATGTCACCATCATCAGAGTGAGTTAACTCTTTACAATTAACAAAATTTAACTCAGTTCCTGCAAAAAAGTGCACTGCTTGTATTTTGTATTGAATTGGGGCAATTGTGAACAGCATTCACAATTACCCCTTTTTGTAATTCACAATTACCCCACAATTTAAAAATTATGGGGTAATTGTGAATTGGCAATAAATCCTAGAATTTTTATTGCAGTTGATAAAGAAACCTCTCAGGCTTTAGAGCACTTCTCTAGAAGTGCTTTAAAAAATTTCTAAAAAAAAAAAAATAAATAATAAATTTATTTTTAATTAATTTTTTTTGTTGAGTGGCGGAGGTGATACACCAAAAAAAATCTAAGGGTTTTTTCATGCTAATGGAAAAAATACTAATTCTTTGAAAATTAATAACAACTTTTAATTGTGTATTGAGAAAAGACCAAAAAACATGTTTTAAGTTGGTTTTTAATAATATTAATGTTAGTTTCTAAGTTATAAGCGGCGTTCACAATTGCCCCAATTCACAATTACCCCGGTCAACCCTATACGAATTGGTATACCGTGTGGCAAACAGTAGCTTTGAGAACAATGAATTCAGATTTATGAGACCCTACTTTTGAAAGTTTAGAGGTGAAATATTAAAAAAATCTAAATACCAGTACGTATTAATTCCATTTACCTGTTGTACAATTAACTACTGCACTTCTTTCTGCAATTATATCTGTTACAGTAGTGCAATTAAACTACAGAAACATAGGCCTACATATTTTTAACCTCTGTCTATTTTTTCTTCAAATTGTTTAAAAAAGCTATCCATTTTATGTACGTTTTCCATCCTGTGAATATAAGAATCTAATTTAAATTCAATGTGGTGTATGGATTTTAAAAGTGTCTGAAAATTATATTTTGATTCTGCACCTTTGAATATTTTTCTTTTGCAGTCGCATCCTTGAATAACTCGATGTAGTTTGGAAGGATATATTCACTGGTCAAGATTCACCACTATAGCTTCCTGTCTCTAATGATTTGTAGAGCTTAAGAAAACACGATCTAGGGAGCCATAACATTTGCATAATAGCCCTCAACTCAACATATGTATAGAGATACTCCCATCTCTTTCAGTTACTTTTTCATTTTTTTATGTGCCGTACCTTATGGTTCAGTTTCAATTTATCTAAATGTTTTATAGAGTCACTGAAGTTTTAATTGAATTATTATGTGAATAGAAAAAACATTTGTGTTTGCCAAAACATAGTGTAACATTGAGTCATTTAATGATGAGAAAAAAACCAAATTATATTTCTTTTACACAGTTAGGTAGACTGTAGAATTAACATATAAAAACTTTTTTTTTATTTATAAAATATTTTTTTTATTGTTAAATGAAGTGCAACAAAAAAATATACTTCTTAAAATATTTTATTTAATCTTGTTTCGCAAACTTATGCCACATTTAAATTCGATTTCTTTTAAACCAATATTCAGTGTAAATAAATAGGCCTATAATGTTTATATTTTCATTTAATTTGTCTTAATTTTTTTTTTAGTGGCGTTTATGTCTCTTTAGTATAAAGGAATCCCTCACTATAAAAGTAACAAGGTGCTGCCAAGTTTTGTCGAGTATTTATGCCCCACCCAAAAGTTGGTAAGTGATCTACATTCTGTTTTGAACACACGCCCACTCGATAAATGCAAGCTCCTTCCGATTCTCAGTAGATTCGGTGAGGTTCGTAAGCTTCTTGTGATTGTTTTTAAGATTAAATAACATTTCAATCGTTGTTTATTAAACAAACGCTGAAATTCATATTATATTGCTGAAACTTAAATTTTCAATAACTTCGAACACGCTTGACCTTTTAAGTTCACAGTTATGACATAAAATATAGAAAATAAAGACCTTTAAAATGGCATAAAATATGACAGTAGACAATATACTTTTCTTCAAAACTCCTCTAGCGGGCGTCCCTAAAGGAAGTCTTAAAGGAAAATTCATCGGCCTATGTCATAGTGTAAATAATTTTAGAGATCTTTACTTTCTTAATGATATTCCACAAACCCGACTTCGTAACGTCAAAAGAGTTCGAAGTTATTGAATTTTAAAGCTTCAGCAATAGGATAGAAGTTAGATTGCCTGCTATTGAAGACTAGGCCATTCTTTGGGGTAGTTTTTGCGGCATTGTATTATTTTAAGAGAGACTCTTCATGGACCCCCATCAGACTTGGACACTCGGTTTCAACTTTAAAAAGTAAGCTTTTACCCCTCATTTTAATTCTCAAAGCATTAAGGTAGTAGCTAAATTATTTATAAAAATATCAGCATTCCTGTATAAATAATCTTGTGAATGTCTTGTATTAAGCCTGGTGTAACTGGTCACAGTTTATTGCAACTTTGTTACTTTTTATCCGTCTATTAGTCATTTTACGTGTTTATAGTCTTGTCTATTTGTACAAGAGTAGCAATAATAATATATTGCAGTGTTAGAAGATTAAAGGACAAATATTCAGCGCTGTATTACTAGAACATTAACATTACATAATCAAGTAGTTGTCAATTCGAAACAAATCATAGCCTGAAGTGCTGTTGGCTCAAATTAATTACGTTTCCAACTCTGTAATAATGAGGAAACTAATTTTTATCTTATTTTTTATCAACAAACATTAAATGATTAAACAAAAATTATCACTAATCCCGCATACCGAAAAATATGGTCGAATTTCTTCTTTGACCGGTTTTCTTTATCCAATAAATCATTGAAGAACGTGATACTTTTCTCATAGCACGCGAAAGGTATAAAATATATCGGCCATCCCCTAGAGAGGTGTTCGACAACGGATCCACGAGCGCGATGAGAAATACCAAGAACGTCAGATTTATTTCCCATTTGAACTCGCGTATACTGTGGTGCATATATATTTTTTTCTAAACGAAGCAAATCATAGCATGGAGTTATGACTCTAATTAAAAATCAGTATACTGTATAAAACTAATCTTGCAGACTTGTTTAGTTTAATAACTTATTTTCGTCAAAGGAAAACGATATGCTGGATTAACAATCTAAATCCCGCATACCAAAATACTGTATTTCGCACCGAGGCCTTTAAAGGATTTTGTTGAGCCGAGAACGGGTTGTTCACGATTGAGAGCTATGCAAAGCCCTTTTGGCCATAGAGACCTGTTTTTCATTATACTACACGGCTTAGTTAATTTTATTTCTACCGCATGAAATCACGGACTAAAATCATAAAACGAGTAAAAACAAAACATAAATAAAAAATTTTTTAACGTTGTTGCTTTTACAATGTGTCCAACCAAAGATCACAAAAACATGCTCAAGAAAATAAGTAGACAACATTAGCGAATTGGACTACCCGATTTTTACACTCCAAGGGATGTAAACGTGTTGGGGTCATTGGGGTTCGTAGTTGATGGGTATGTAACTTATGAGCTAGCTGTAAACTGTTGAGCTGTTACTTTCCCATTCAAATGACGTCCCGAAAACAGCTGATTACAGCCTAGTATAATAAAAAAATTTAATGACTTTATTTATGTTTTAAATATGTGAACAAATTGATACTTTTCCCAGCGCACGCGTGAAAGGTATAAGATATATCCACCATCCCCGGGAGAGGTGCTCGACAAGGCGCGATGAGAAATGCGTCAGATTTATTTCGCAGCCTAATGGGGTATCCTAACGTGGGAGCTATTCATCTGGAACGTGGAAGAAAGAGGTGTGGCTCCCTTTTTTCCCTTAAATTTTGCAATCAGTGCGTTTAAGAAAGTTTACTTGCACTTATAAGATGGCAATTATTGTAATTGTATGTATGGAATATTAAAACATAAAATAAATAGTTGCATAATGTTTAAAGTTGGCACAGTCTACCTGTTGTTTTTACATGGATAACAACGAATCATGTTTTTTATTGGTATTAATTTTTGTATTATCCTCTACGTATTATAGTGAAATGTTCATTAGTAGTCTTCTCCTGCATTCCGTGTTTTAGTAACTCATTGAAAATATGTCATTGGAACCTTACAAGGGTTTGCGAAAAATCAAAACATAAGTGCTTTATCATTTTTTGAAGCCAACATTGAAAAGTCGATAAAATATTGTTATGTTTAACGAGCAATATGTTTAACCTTTTTAAAGCGGACAAAAAGTGTTGGTAACACTTACTTTAGCAATTTTAGCATAAGTTTAAGTTCATTTCGTAATTTTGTATGTATTTGTACGCTGGAGCTTTTTGTTTTACTTACGTGATTTATCAAATTGAAATAAGTTAGTCTTGCAAGCAGCTCTGTGGTGTAATTTAGATTACACAAGTAATACAATTCCCATAATCTTTACAGTAGTGAAAAATAATTAATTATCTTAATTTAAAAATAACAATTATGAATCCATTATCACCAAATCTCAGGCTTCCGCCTCCCTCGCATGCAGCCTAATTGTATGAACTTTGGGCTTTAGGTTCATTCAGTGAAGACTAATTGCGCGGGAAGTAATTAATTGAAAGTGATGAAGTACAAAAGTGAGCGTTGGGAACTTAAATCTCCGCCGCGCGGTGACTTCCGCCTCGTAATCATAATTGGTTGAGTAACATTTGACGGCGTCACTGCGTTTGCTAAACAAACCAGGTGGAGGAAAGTTAATCGTTTTGAAGACGTTTTAGACGTAATGGTAGGGTTTAAAGATGTATTTAAGACAATTCCAAAATGAAACGACTGGTTTTGCTGAACTCGATGGAAGCTTATTCGTACGGGAGCTATCATTATTTCGTTATTTTTCTTTTCATGTTTTTCATTTTTTTTTCTTGTTTTATATAAGATTAAGTGAAACAATATCAATGAACTTGTTGCATCTGCTGTAGGTGTAAGGTGTGGTGTTTTACTTAACATATACTTATGTAAAAAATTTGCTAAATGGATTATTTAAGATAAGTAAGATTTTATTTTCATTGAAAATGCTTTGTATTCTATTTGTTGTTATGTGGATCCGTGGAACCACAAAATCACAAATGAAACGTGCTCTGAGATCGGAGGGACCTCAAGATAACTGTACTCGCGGCCCTCATATTTAAAAAAGACTATTACCAACCAATCTCATCATGTTACCAATCACATTTTTTCCTGAGTGATCCTCCTTCCTTAATGTGATTTCCTCAACGTAGATTGTTAACCCTGCTGCCCTCTTAAAAATTGTGTTAGCGGACTATTTTTAATGAAAGCTCTTGGAATCTGTGTCCCAGGTCTCACATTCATTCCACGGACATCTCTTAACGAAAAACCTAAAATACAGTAATAATATACATTTTTGTTAGTCGCTCATAAATCGGTCTTATAACTAAATCGCAAGCTGTATTAATCATAATTACGGGGTTATAACTCGTCCAACTTCACTGTTTATCCGCTTTCGCTAACTTTAATCCCTTTCATTACCGGTAATTTTACAAAATCGTTTGATTGTCATAGTAATAAATTTGTAGAATGCATTGATTATTTTTCGACATTTCTGGACTATTGTGAATCAGCAGCGAATCGTGTCTTGAAATTAAGTGCATACATGTTTTATTTATTTGTTTGCATTATAAACATTCATCTAAACAAAAAAATTAATATGTAACAGGCATTATTGGCTTTAGACCCTATTTGAATGTTTTCCAATTTCATAGTACTCTACTAGTGCTTTAGTCCAGTACTTTTCAATATGATTGCTTAAAAAAAATCTATATTTTTAAGAGTTAAAGAATACTAAATGTGATATCTAAAAGCATGAATTGTTAATATATTGAGCCTACATTGTACACAACAACACTGTTATATGTATTGTCACGATATCAACGCAGTAAATATTGTTATAACAAAATTTACGGGATGATTTAGAAGTTACTTTATAAAAACTAAAAAATGTAAAAAATTTCATTGTTAAGTTCTGTTAACATTTAGACCCATAGAAGGTTAAGGGACATTTTTAGAACACAGTTTTAAGAATAATTAGGGAAAATGAATCCAAACTACCTTTACTCCCCATCACACGCATGATGGTGGACCATGAACCACCTACATTCCGTCGTGAAGCCCCGTGTGAGGCTATTGAGGTTGAGGTTGTCACGTGACCTAGCCTCGCGTCTTGTGTGTAACCTCAGCCCTCTGAATTCCCTCAGCCCTTTGATTAGGTCGCATACATTCAATTAGCTCCTACAACACACGTAATGGATTACTTGTGTTAATTATGTTCAACAAAGAAAATAACATTAGAAAAAAGGAAAGTAATCTCTTTTTACTTTGAGTTTACTCAGTTTACAGTAATTTCAACTAGGAAATAAATTGTAAATTTTTCTCGTTCATTCTACGCCAATCACATATGAGGTTTGAAAGCTATATCTCAACCCTTTTAATTATAAAGTTTTCATGGACATGTGTTTTAAACTCAATGATTAATTCGACTAATAGAGCTATTACATTGATTACAAGTAGGCCTAATAATGTTTATTTTTTTACATCCATACATAGAGTTTAAGAATAGTTAAGAATAATAATGCCTATTTACCTGGCAGAGTCAATATTAATGACCAATAATTTAATTTTCTTGTTAGCTCGAACCTCCATTAGCTTTCTTCGTTCCATTAGAACGTCGAATCCAGGCTCGCTTTAGTATTATGGTTGAAAATAACTTTTATGATTTCTACGTATTCAGTTTTGTTGTAAAATTTGTTTATTCTATGAAACAAAACACTCAAAATTATATACAATGAACTATTGCTATCTTGAAATTCATTGGAAAAGGAATTACTTGGAGTTACGTAGTTCGGCTTAATAATACCGTAGTTTGAATTGTTATGAAGACTTTTTTGTTAGATGCTACTTACAGAGGTAACTTACAACACCTACCGCAAGTTCTGCACGACGGCATTCACGCTGAACCAGGTGTGTCACCGACTTTACAGAAATCCGTAACTTCTATGTATCTACTTATTTTCAAGTAAAGAGGACATTTTTGTATCTCTTAGACGCAACGTACTATTAGACGTAAAATATAACGGTAAAATTGGTCACTATATGGTTACTTTTTTTACTTAGACAGGTTTTTATGGTACCTGGTATGGGGATTGAGGTACATCACTAATATTTGACATACCAAAGATGTCGAGGTTATAGCAAGAGTCAACTGTGTAAGATCGATGCATTTTTGTGCCTATAAACTTAACTTGCACTAGTTAAATAACGATTTTAACATGGAAAACCCCTAAATATAAATCAGTAAGTCAAAAATGCCACAAAGAAGATGGTATACATGACCTTAGGCACGTCAGTTATCAGGCTTGCCTGGGGTGCTGTGTTGCACATAAGGTTATTACACCACAAAGAGCTGCTTTTAATATAAAATATACGTTGTTCCCTCACGCCATCCTTCGCTATAACGCGGTAATTGTTGTTCTTATGCGCCTCGATCACAGGGGAGGAATAATGATTTCAAATAGTGGAGATAAAATATCTGTAGGTTACAAATATGCGGTTGTTTTACAGTTTTGAGTTATTTCAAAGTCTATATTTTTAGTAATATGGTAATATCGTACACGGTTAGTTGGAAATGTTAATTTCCTCTCTGATTTGAAAACTTGGTTAAATTGGCTTATAGTTTTCACACCTTACTTATTATTCTTCTGTTTAAACATTGTTTTTTATTCACTGTGTTTACCTAATGAATTCTAACCCGGTATTAAGTTACTTAAATATGTTATATGGAAACCTAAGCTAGTTCCAATTTTTAGGAACTAATTTTGTAGTTGTTTAAATTTCATAATGGCCTCGCGGCAATCTATATTTTTTATGTAATCCTTTTTTAAAGTTTTATGATTGACCAACCTCATGCATATTTTCATTGAATACGCAAACATCACTTAATTATTGATCTTGAATTTGTTTAAACTCACAGATTGGGAGAAATACTTTGAATTTATTTCAAGCTACCAGAGATATGTTGGGATCACCTATCTCTCATGGCACTAGAAAAAGTGAGTGAATGACAGAATACTTGGTAACATATGGAAATCAAATTATTAATTTAATTGTATTTTTAAGAAATTTTGGTAAGTGTTTGCTATTAAACGTGAAATGTACTGTTATAGAGCCGTATTATGGTTAACATGTCATAATAAAATAACAATAAAAGTCTAGACTATAAAGTAATTCCTTTACTAATAGTCAGCTTACTAATAGACCTAGCTTAAAATCCAGTCCAATTCCATTCATCAACTAGTGTTTAAAATTCATAGAGTGTCTTCCTGGTTTAATCGTGCGCCGGTAATACTTGCCTGCGGAGACAATTTTCAGTTTACTCACGTCAGGTTTTACAACACCTAGCTGACATAATTTTTCTATTATTTATTTTCCAAAATACGATTGCGTATCTAGTGACGTTAATGGATATTGTTTCTATTTTTAACAAATTAATCTTAATGCCTTTATTTTTTTATGATTTCATATCCATGCATGTAACTTTTAATATGTAACTTGAAACTTTTTAATTGGCTATATTGTTCTGGATAGTTTTAGTGAACGACTGGGATAAAGGAAGATAACTCACATATGAGGAGAGTTGAAACTTAATTTGTAACGCAAAACACAAGCCTATGGTGAGAATGGGAATTCATTGTATGTGCAATGCATTCTATTATGTAACAAACATTTGTTAGCTTTCTCTGACCTACTTGCGATCAGAGGTATAATTAAAGAGTTATAATGTGATGTCTTATGTAGATTGTGAGAATTATTGGGATGTGAGGTGACTGGTCAAGTGTTAAGAGAGATTATATATATATATAAACTCATCTACATAGTCCTTATTGTAATACGTCCCCTACACACAGCATCACTAAATCAGGGTGGTTGAAAAGTAACTTGCACCCCCCCCCCCTTCCTTAACTTTTTAACTATTTGAGATATTTGAAATTGGTTCGCGGCAACCTTTTTGGACATGAGGTTATTGTACCATCATTATTGTAGCCTGTAGCCCCTCATATCCAAGAAGGTTGCCGCAAACTGATTTCAAATGTCTCAAATAGTCAAAAAGTTAAGGAGCGGGTGCAAGTTACTTTTCAACCACCCTGGATAATTTTGTGGAGTCTAATACAAACAAGTTATCTTGAATATATACAGTAAACCCTTATGCAATATGATTGATTTCGTATCAAATTATTTTTGTGATCTTAACCTGCACAATGCACTTAAATTTTATAGAAATAGGAAAAGATCCATAGATATCTATTTTGAAAATGTATACACTAAATAAATTAAGGGGGAAGGCAAGCATTTACCAAAACGGGTAGGAGATATCAATTTCTTTGAGCGTTAGGGTGCCTATTCAGCGTGGGATATACATTAAGGGCACTCCCCTTTGCATTAAGGGTCTGTACTAAGGGTGGAATCATTGACTCGTTGGATTGCTCTCTTAAAATAATACTCCGCTCGCCGAAACGGTTTTAAATCAAGCAATAAAAGCCATTTAAAATATTTCCATATGAAGTAATAACTGAGGAAAATTTTCACCGCCGATAAAATTTTTAGAGAAATGACAAATAAAAAGGAAATGAGCTTTATTTTCTAGAATTAAGATTCTAAAATTGGAGGAAATTCGTAAATAAAGTAAATTTTAGCTCCTCCCAATGTTTCCACACCTAATAATATTATTTAATTAGGGGTTTATAAAGTTCTATGCACTAATCATTTGGCTGAAGATATTAGTTGATTCAGAACTAAACTGCATTACTTTTTTAATCTTAGGGGTAGTTACTGATTCCATAGCATTTGAAAGCCACTAGGGTTAAAAATTACGTTGAACTATATTAGTGTGTGTAGTGTTAAAATTCTAATTGAATTGTTATTTTTCAGATTATCCGCAGATACAAGGAAGCATTGATGTAAGTATTTTAATAAACATTTTTACTTCCTTAATCAGTTTACACTATGTAATAGCCTCCTTATAAATATCAAATTCCACCTTTTGTTTTAAGTTCTATAAAATTGTATAATACTATACATATAGACCTAATACAATTAGTTGTATGTACCTTTTTATTCGAGATTTAGAGGTAAAGTAATTTTATCCCAAAACGAATAGATAGTAGACTATTAGGGCTCAAAACCTGACACTCTATCCTTTATCATCTACGAGAAAAGTGAGAAACCACAAAGTAAACGAGATTTTCTCTGCTAGGAAAACCAGTATGTGTCAGGCCAAGGAAAGCGTAATGCAATATTGTTTGTGGGGGGCGGAGTAGCGGTAAACTACCTCGAGCACGAGATACACAGCAGTTCACACTACAGACTGTAGTGCTTGGCAGTTCATCACCACGTGTGTACTTTGCTAGACAGTTTATTACTACCTCGAGCACGAGATATACAGCAGTTCACACTACAGACTGTAGTGCTTGGCAGTTCATCACCACGTGTGTACTTTGCTAGACAGTTTATTACTACCTCGAGCACGAGATATACAGCAGTTCACACTACAGACTGTAGTGCTTGGCAGTTCATCACCACGTGTGTACTTTGCTAGACAGTTTATTACTACCTCGAGCACGAGATATACAGCAGTTCACAATACAGACTGTAGTGCCTGGCAGTTCATCACCACGTGTGTGCTTTGCTAGACAATTTATTACTACCTCGAGCACGAGATATACAGCAGTTCACAATACAGACTGTAGTGCCTGGCAGTTCATCACCACGTGTGTGCTTTGCTAGACAGTTTATTACTACCTCGAGCACGAGATATACAACAGTTCACAATACAGACTGTAGTGCCTGGCAGTTCATCACCACGTGTGTGCTTTGCTAGACAGTTTATTACTACCTCGAGCACGAGATATACAGCAGTTCACAATACAGACTGTAGTGCCTGGCAGTTCATCACCACGTGTGTACTTTGCTAGACAGTTTATTACTACCTCGAGCACGAGATATACAGCAGTTCACAATACAGACTGTAGTGCTTGGCAGTTCATCACCACGTGTGTACTTTGCTAGACAGTTTATTACTACCTCGAGCACGAGATATACAGCAGTTCACACTACAGACTGTAGTGCTTGGCAGTTCATCACCACGTGTGTACTTTGCTAGACAGTTTATTACTACCTCGAGCACGAGATATACAGCAGTTCACACTACAGACTGTAGTGCTTGGCAGTTCATCACCACGTGTGTACTTTGCTAGACAGTTTATTACTACCTCGAGCACGAGATATACAGCAGTTCACAATACAGACTGTAGTGCCTGGCAGTTCATCACCACGTGTGTGCTTTGCTAGACAATTTATTACTACCTCGAGCACGAGATATACAGCAGTTCACAATACAGACTGTAGTGCCTGGCAGTTCATCACCACGTGTGTGCTTTGCTAGACAGTTTATTACTACCTCGAGCACGAGATATACAGCAGTTCACAATACAGACTGTAGTGCCTGGCAGTTCATCACCACGTGTGTGCTTTGCTAGACAGTTTATTACTACCTCGAGCACGAGATATACAGCAGTTCACAATACAGACTGTAGTGCCTGGCAGTTCATCACCACGTGTGTACTTTGCTAGACAGTTTATTACTACCTCGAGCACGAGATATACAGCAGTTCACAATACAGACTGTAGTGCCTGGCAGTTCATCACCACGTGTGTGCTTTGCTAGACAGTTTATTACTACCTCGAGCACGAGATATACAGCAGTTCACTACTACCTCGAGCACGAGATATACAGCAGTTCACAATACAGACTGTAGTGCCTGGCAGTTCATCACCACGTGTGTACTTTGCTAGACAGTTTATTGCTACCTCGAGCACGAGATATACAGCAGTTCACAATACAGACTGTAGTGCCTGGCAGTTCATCACCACTTGTGTGCTTTGCTAGACAGTTTATTACTACCTCGAGCACGAGATATACAGCAGTTCACAATACAGACTGTAGTGCCTGGCAGTTCATCACCACTTGTGTGCTTTGCTAGACAGTTTATTACTACCTCGAGCACGAGATATACAGCAGTTCATAATACAGACTGTAGTGCCTGGCAGTTCATCACCACGTGTGTACGTTGCTAGACAGTTTATTACTACCTCGAGCACGAGATATACAGCAGTTCACACACAGAATACGTCTTAGCAGTTCATCACCAAGTGTGTACTTTGCTAGACAGTTTATTACTACCTCGAGCACGAGATAGACAGCTGTTCATACACAGAACATGTCTTAGTAACTGTTCGAAACCATTTAAAAGAGATTAAATAAACAAACAAGTTAGTTTTTTGGATTTTTTTACTTGGCTAAACAGATTACGGAGAAAAGCCAAAAAAAGATTTCCTATGTTAATCTGAAGGAAAATCAACAAAACCCTGTATCTCCCTTATTTATTGGCATAACTTGATGAAATCTTGTATGTACATTCACTAGGTAAGGTTTAAATTATATATGCTTACAACACCTATATGGCGGCAAACCTACATACTCACCCCTATGGAGTTTATGGGAAAATTTAAAAATGTCGAATATTGATACAGTTTGATATTTAATTTACCTAACCACTACATTTCCTAACAACTAACATTTTCTAACGCCATTTCATGGCAACAAACTGATATAGGCCTACTCATTCTTATGCTGTCTATGGGGAAAATACAAAATCTCAATCTCCTTCGGGAATTCGCTGAGTTCGCAGATCTGCTGCTACGGGGGTATTTCTTAGGATGCCCGTACTTATAGTTTACATTTTTTCTTAAGGAACCGTACTTATTCAGTTCCGTATACATAAATTTCTTTGCTAAATTCAATAATCTGTGATCTGTGATATTTATTGTCGGTGTTTGGAAATCCACTGTTGACCAGGGAGGAACTGGTATTTAATAAGATCAAAACAAAAATCGCTATTATTTGAAGAGAGCTGCCCATTTTGTCCTAATAATCTTTACTTCACAATAGTGTCGCCTAAATTTAAGACGTTACTGCTTCAGCTAAACTTTTCGATTATGTTTAGTGGGACACGCGTTAATATATAACCTCGTTTACGTTTATAATTTATACTCGTATACAATCCATTTGCAAACAGCAATTTTCAAGTCAACTAAATAAAGAGCGAATTACGCAGTTACGTTAGTATCCTTTTTTCCACAATGTATTTTTGCAAGTTTTAAGAGTATACATTTATTTCTCCGCACCCCACCCCTCCGTTCAGCTTAGATTCCTACAATATATTATTTGTGTTTATTGAAACCTGCAATATACTGTAATACCAAAAGAAACATTCCCAGCTGTTTAAAATGTTACAAAATGTCCAAACCCATCTGTTATGTTTGATTGGCCAAAATGAGATTCTCCAGTGATACTTTGCGTCTGATGATTCCTCCGAACACAAAGTGAGAAGGATGCGTCTCTCCAACTCCCAAGCGGAGCTCGACAAAAGCCTCCCAAGACATGTAGAGATGAAAAATACGCCCGATTTATCTTGGAGCCTAACGCTGTAGTCTAACGGCGCGGGTATTCGTCTGCAACGGATTAAAACGGATGGGCGATATAAGTCTTGGTGGCATCAGGGAATCCTACGGATCTCAAATTATATGTATAAGACCTTGTCGTGAGGTTTAATGAGATCCTTTAAGTAATCTTTTTAAATTCCTCCTATTTCACATACTATATAGAGAAAGTATTTGTTTCTGTCTACTTTTTCGAATTATCTGTAAAAATATTTTCTTGCCTAGAAATAATCTGATGAATAACTTCTATCTGAATACGTTCTATGTCTAGGCGTGTGAAAATATTTATAATATTGGTACTCGTATAATCTTTATGACATTTGATATACAGGAGTAAATTAAAAATATATTCATTATTTCCTTACACTACTTTATAATTCATTACTGTTTGATGAAGGACATATTAATATACCGTGACACATTAATATACCGTATATCCTAATTCAACACCTAATTATTGTTCCCGTATTGTAGAAAATTTAATGTTAGAAGGTTCTGTGAACACCAGGATCACTTAAGAGTGTTTTTCTCCTATGAATACAAATAAAAAAAATAAATGACGGTGTAGTAAAATGAATATTAAATTTATACAATAATCATATATTGAACACGTGCCAGTTGCATATAACATTTTTTATATAATTGAATTGTTATTAATTTGATTTGTATAGTTTTATGTTTAATATCCTGTTCCTAGATACGTAATGTTCCAAATACCCGGAAACTTAACTAACCATCTAAACCTTTTTACATAACTTTATCATTTAACTTGATTTAATTCATATTATTTTATTTAGTGTGATCGAAATATCATTGTGAACCGTAGGTAGTCCTAATGAGTTTCACATTGTAATATTTTATGGATCTATAAATTTGTATCCTTTAAAATAAAAAAGAAAGTCCTGATTTAAAGTCGCCGGAAAAGTTCTCAGGGATGAGGAGGCATGAGAGAATCCTGAAATCAAATATCTTTAGAGTTTAATAATGAGCGCAATATTTCATTGGACGCCCGCACCCGCTGACGCTCGCCTCCGGCAACCAATCAATTCTATTTTATCAGCTTAATAAGTGTTGATATATTTTATGAAAATTAATATTAATTTTGTTTAACGGTTATTCTCTCTTGTTGAACAATATAATGTTTCAAATATCCTTATCTGTAATGCGTGAAGCAGTTTTTACGATCACTCAAACTACTTCATTTTTTGACCAATTTATAAAGTTTGATGAGTAAAATGTTCCCCTCAGTTCGTTGTTTTGCAATCAGTTTTTTAAAAGCAGAATTAAAGTCTGCAAACTTCTGTACTGACATACATTACGCTGCATGGTGCACCTAGTGGTTATATGATGTATAAACATGTTTTCGTCCAAATAGAATGTTTAGGTTACGAGTTTTCGTCCAAATAGAATGTTTAGGTTACGAGTCCATTATAGTATAGATGTGTAATTACTTTTACTTGCATTTTGCGAATGTAATTATTTTTACATTTTACTAAAGTTTGCTGAATATTAATGGCTAAAAAATTAAAGGATACATTTCCTTAACCACGTCATTTGGTAAAACGAGAAATCCTTCTCTATGATTTGAATTTGAACCACTCAAATATATTAAAACCTCGTATCATAGTTAAAATAGTATCTTTCTTGTTGCAGTTAGTCTAGAACATAAGTTCTCTTGCATACTATTATTCTTTAAATATCTATTTTCTTTTCGGTTATCGAAAACGGCTTTGACAAATTATCCATCGTTATATCTTCTTGTTTTAAGAAATTACAATTGCTTTGTCATTTTTAACTTAACTTCGGTCTGTTGGGTTGCTAAGATGGCGAAGGAAACCCGACTAGTAGTTAGCAAAGCTATGGTTAACTATGTCAACCTACTTTCATAATGACCTATGAAAGTATAAGTTCGCATTTAACTCACGTGCGAAATAAATTGTATTACAAAAACGAAAGAAACGAAACATGCGTTGATTTATAACAGTAAGATTAGGGTCGTATAGAAATTCTTTTCAATAAAAAAACAACTCACTTTTTTTAAGTTTGGTCTCCATATGATTAAACGGATGCAAATAAATAATACCATTTGGAAACGAAAGCGAACAGTGTTCTGGTCCATCGGGCGGGGAACGCTGTGACAACATCACTGCTAAACTCGGCCCGTGTGAATAATAAATCAAACCGACGACGCTCGCACGCGCAAACACGAGCACACTCGCATACGCGTGCGGGCGGGCAGGTACGGCCCCGCTGATTTGACGGCAATTCGTCACACAACCCTGGAAATCACATGTGGGAAAGCATCGAGCTTGATGGTTTTGTGAGGGCCACAGTCAACAGATAGCCATTTAAATTTTTATTGTTAAGACATATTCCATTGGGCCATGCTTTAAATTAATAGAACATTAATTCATTTTGCGATTTTTATTACTGCTAATTAAATATATCACATTTAACTATTGACTAGGTATAATATATTTTTGTTTTATGGTTATGAATTAAAGTGGATCAGCTGATGAAAAATCTCAAATTGGGATTGTTGAGGTACGTTGTAGGTGCAAAACACTCTCCCTCTCCCCATAATACAGCACTACCGCATTTAACTATTGACGAAGTGTAATAGTTTTTGTGCATTTTTTGTTATAAATTAAATTAGATCAGCTGATGAAAAATCTTCTCAAATTGGGATCGTTGAGGTATTTCGTTGGTGCAAAACACTCTCCAAATTACTCCACTTCCCATTTTGCTAAAATGTTTAAATTTGAAAAAAAAGTAAAAATTATTCATTTTTATTGATTCTGTTTTGACCTCAGAGTTTTTCTATGCCTGTGTTGAAATGTCCGTAAGGTTGTTGATTTGAAAAGCCACATTATTACTTACGAGTAAAGATGTTAAAAAAAAGGTATTCAATATAATAATGTATCTCATAAAGTGTGTTGAAACAATAACTTCATAACAAACGTGCATAGAGAGAGGCAAGGGAGTGGAATTTAGTAATGTTATTGTACAACCCTTGAAATCGTTTTCGAATTACGAGTGTGCAGCTAGTTTCGTATACAATTTACACACTAGTGGTAGAATTCTATAGGAAATGCAGGGAAAAACAAAAAATACATTATTCATAAATATGATGTGAAAATATGCATTTAGTCATGAGCGCATTTAATTGTAATAAACCAGCAAATAAAAAAAACTTCACTCTCTCTATGCACATATCTATCATGAAAATGTTTCCCTGTGGTAAAAGGCAGTTTTTATTCGGAGAAGCGTGGAAGCGAAGCAGTCATTGGTCCGTTTTATAATGCTCTCTCAGAAACCCGAGTCTCAAATATTTATACACGAATACTTTCATTCAGGCAGCCGTATTTACCAGTAAAGTGTGCTGCAACAATATTATCACCAGATCTGTATCAATTTAAAATTTGTTATATATGGACAATTTTTTATAATATTAAAAGTATATGTTAGAGTTTTAACAAAATCTAAAAACAGTTTTTTGTAATATGATTTATTTTTTTATTTATTTATTCTCCATTGTAATCACACGAGCAAAAAAAAAATACTAATCTACTTGTTAAAAAACACAAATACCGTAATATTTTGCCGAAAGATTCGTAAGCAACTAAATAAAAAACATGCTGTCATACATGCTTAATAACCGATTATGACCAATGTATTTTAATTGGAATGTTCACAGGACCTGATTTTGCTATTTTAGTTTTTGTGAAAATTTATACAAAGAGAGGAATTAATAACTTTAATACTGAAATTTGTAACAAAACAATTATGAAAAATTTCTCATTTTCATCACTAACATTAATTAATAATAATTCTTGTATTTTAGTTCTTACTTCTGGTAATGAAGATAAGCCGAACTAATTTATATCATTAGATATAACTGAACCGATTTAATTATACAAGCTCATCTAGTCATCTCACATCATATGCAGACAGTTTCCAGTTAATATTTAATGCAACCTACATTAAGATCAGACGAGGGCAAAGAGGAAATGAGTCGTGGTTTATGAATTGGGTCAGATGGGAGATAAACAAGATGTTCCGAGACATATTTACAACTCAGCGTTGACGTCTCAACTTTATTTACTTGTATTTCATACATAAACCGCGTTGTGATTTGAAAAATTAATACCTGGAGTCAAACCATCGCAAAATAAATCCATGCTCAATACATTTAAATCGTGTCAGTTTTATACAAGCTTTGACGAACATTAAAGAAATTTTATTCTTCAATCAACACAGGTAAATGTTAAACACGACTCAACAAACACGAATTCTCGTTATGTGTTATTTATCTTGACGTGAAAACTTGACATATCACGTGGGCTCGTTGGCAGGTTTTGGCGATATTATTGGGCAACGCAGGGTGTGTTAATTACACATCTAACCTCCAGCCCATCCTCCCTCTCCAGTTTATTGTCACGTCACAACACGGTCTGCCATGTCACAAGTGTTGACCTTACAACTTGACAGGTCACGTCGCCAGGTTGTAGCGTTATTATATAACAACACGGTCTTTGAGAACAATACATCCCGACACCAGCACTGGCTCCCTCCAATTAATTTGACTTCTCAACATGATCTGGCAAAACGCAGAGGTTTTTTTGAACAAGTGACTTTACAAGTCACGTCACCAGGTTGTGGAGTTATAATGTGACAACACAGTCTTTGTGAACAATACATCCCGCATTCAGCACAGGCTCTCTCCAGTTCATCGTGACGTTACAACATGTTCTGGCAAGACGCAGAGGTGTTGTACCTCAGTAACTTGACAAGTCACGTCGCCAGGTTGTGGCATTATGTGACAACACAGTCTTGGTGAATAATACATCCCACATCCAGCCCAGTCTTCCTACAGTTCATCGTGACGTCACAACATGTTCTGGTAAGATGCAGAGGTGTTGTACCTCAGTAACTTGACAAGTCACGTCGCCAGATTGTGGCATTATTATGTGACAACACAGTCTTGGCGAATAATACATCCCACATCCAGCCCAGTCTTCCTACAGTTCATCGTGACGTTACAACATGTTCTGGCAAGATGCATAGGTGTTGTACCTCAGTAACTTGACAAGTCACGTCGCCAGGTTGTGGCATTATTATGTGACAACACAGTCTTGGTGAATAATACATCCCACATCCAGCCCAGTCTTCCTACAGTTCATCGTGACGTTACAACATGTTCTGGCAAGATGCAGAGGTGTTGTACCTCAGTAACTTGACAAGTCACGTCGCCAGGTTGTGGCATTATGTGACAACACGGTCTGTGTGAATAATACATCCCGGCTCCAGCCAAGTCTCTCTCCAGTTCTTTTCGACGCAAAATTTGTTTCGTAGAAATGTGTAATCCATCATGAAAAGGATATTATTCAATTACCTTCAGTACAATCACTATGTATAATACATCACAGTTTCATTATTTGTTATTAATTCATTGATTTTACAAATTTTTATTTCGCTATGTTTTAATTTTGGCTAGATTACCTTAACTCAAGCAATATAAAGTAAACAAACCTTTGTTTTTTTCAATTTTTATGTAAGGAAGATAAAAATTATCTTTCAAGAATTTAAGTACTGGTATTTATGTAAGAGTGAATTAACCCTCAATCATCAACTAAAATTTACTGTTTTATTAAAGAGTTGAGTTCTATGTCTATGTATAATTTGACAGTTATGTGCCTTATGATTTTTTTTATTTAAATTTGTTTATCTCTAAAGTTGTATTTTCAAACAGTTCTTACTAAACGTTCACTTATAATTAAAAATATAACATTTTTATCCTTAAAGCATCGTATTAATACGATTTGCTCATAATGATATTTTTAATATCTTCTAAAATTATGTTAAAAATACTTAACTTATTACCCAAATGCATGTTTTAATAGTATATATTAAGTTTAACCGCCTTTCCACCTCCAACCTTGAGCCATCAAACTTTTACTGTAGGTTTCAGCTCTCAGGAATGTATTTTGATTAAATCAGATCGACATAATCAAGAGGCTTGTGGAGCGTATACAATTACCGTCGCATTCATCCAGGCGGCACAATCCTCTGGGGCTTAGCTTGCCACACACCTATAGCTAAATACACTACGGCCACAGATATACCCCTGCTACGGCGCTACGGTAGTGCAGTAGGTGAAATTAATTACCGACAAATATCTTCCACAATGTTGGTTTGAAAAAGGTTTTTTACAGTTGCCATAGGAAATATCCCACTCTTGTTCTATACTTCAAGTTTGTAAACGTATCTAGACTTAAAGCGTGTTTTAGATTTTTTTTTTAATGTAATAATGTAAAAGTTTTGTGTCCACTATTCACTAGCAAAGACCAATCCAAAACGGTTTTTATAGAATTTCAAAAATGGTATTTTTCTATTTGAATTAAACCCATTTTCAATATACATCTTCACTCTCTTGTAATACATGAGGTGGAAACTTGTGAATTTGAATCATTATTTTATTAGGTTTGAAAAAATCTATTTTATAAGTAATCAACTAAAAGTTTAATAATATCATGCTGACGTTTTGAGCTGTGTTTGACTATTTTAAAACCACTATTGATATATAAGCCGACCTTAGCAGTACGTTGTATATTGTATTTTCCTAGGAAGCAGTGGACTATACTTAATCTTTTTCGCAATGGATTAGGAAGAGGAAATTATTTGAAATATACAAATGGAGAATGACAGAAGACCAGTCATGTGCCGGTGGAGCGGAGTATTAGATGACAGAAGACCAGTCATGTGCCGGTGGAGCGGAGTATTAGACTATGGATCACAGTCACAGTGTCCAGTGAGTGCCTTCTCCAAAGGGCTGATCGGTCTCCATGGTGCAAGTTTACCTAGGCTTTAATAATGGCCTTGCTCCCTATATTTAGATTTATATCGGGAGATCATAAATTGGTATATTAACGTTTTATTTTTCATACATTGACGCAGGTGATTGCACCACAGAATGTAATTATTTTAGAACTGGGTGGCTGACTATGAAAGCCGTGCAATATATAGGCCCTACATGAACTAAAAATAAGCTAGTTAAAAAAGTACCTTTTAAGTTTAATTTCGTTTGACTTTGCAGTTTTGTTCATCTAATATTAATACTAACAGGCGTAGTTTGTACATTATCGGTTATAAATACTACCTAACTTGTTGCATAAATACTAACAGGATGTTTGACTATCGTGTACTGTCGTTTGTGTTGTGGGTGGGGTTATACAGCTATCGGTCTCATTACTGATACCGATGTAGTGGGATCGTTACATTTCAGTTGACAACACCATCAATATAATATCGCGAACGTTACCGGCTTATAATAATTTAATCATCGCTTGATCGGCATGGCACATGAATTGCATTAATCCAGATGTTATGTTTGCTCTGAATATCTGCAGTAATGAATTCGTTCACAGTAACCTAGATGTTAAAAATACATTGCATTGTTTATAATTTCAGTAAAGATGTATTTCTACCGATAACTTAGAGTAGTGTCAGATTTATAATTTTAACATTTCTAACTAACTGTTAAATTTGGAGTTAAATTAAGTTCTAAGTATCGGACTTTCAAATTTAAATAATTAATATTTCAGGTCCTCCAATTTGTTGAAACTCATATAGTTTTTAAGAGCAATTAAAATGTGGGATTGCTGTCTGTAATTAAATTCTTCACCGGGGAATGTTTCGCTGATTTAACGCTTTTGACACATAAGTGGAATATTGCATCACAAAAAAATAAATTCAGACATGAAGTTTTTTTTGTTAAATACGTTTTTATTTTGTAATGTTTTCACCAAGACACAAAAGTGCAGAATTTATTTTATGATTCACATTATTATCTCACTTCAACTTTATTATCATTGGTTTAAAGCTTAAAATCAATGGGTCAATTTAATTTATAATAAATACGTACTTTAACATGTGTTTTATAACTATCGCCTAAATATTTACTACCAAAAACTGTACAGTTTTAAAAACAAGAAAATCCATAGGAAGTTTGTTGGTTATTTGTAAACCTTGTAGACATCTTTTAGACTTGTTGGTACTGATCGCATCACAGAAAATATGAAAAACAATTCTATAAATGCTCATTTAACAATGTCACAATCGTTAAGTTCTATAATACGTTATTTAAGTATTATTATCAGTTCAAAGTAAAATTATATATTCGTGCAACACAGCAAGCTTTTTTACTACTTTTAAAAGATTTTCTACAGAATTTTATAAATTATTTACAAAGAATCGATCTCGCAAAAGGAACGGGGAATTTAATTGTGATTCA
Source organism: Neoaliturus tenellus (assembly GCA_030545055.2). NCBI lineage: Eukaryota > Metazoa > Arthropoda > Insecta > Hemiptera > Cicadellidae > Neoaliturus > Neoaliturus tenellus. Next base: position 208,232,419 of record CM061531.1, read on the forward strand.
AACGCTATTTATTCTGAACCAATCGGACCAATAATAAAGAAATTATGTGACAAATGCCGGGGACAAGTTTAGCATTGCTCTTATGGGAAATAAATCCAACATGGCGGCACTCCAACGCCCTCTTAACGATGGAATTTCGGCTTTTCCACCAATCTGGCAAGCCCATGTATAATCAAGTATCTCAAACCGTGACATTTCAAACTATCAACCCCTGTGCAGGAATGCCCAGTCACGCTCCCCTTGGACGACAGGGGTGCACGACCCCGGGACCAGATGTCTCTCCCCCCCCAAATTCTACCCCAAAATCCCCAACACGTGTTGGGGTAGCCCAGTCGTAAAGCTGCTTTCTCACAAAATATTGTCACTGCGGACAAGAGCGCGGGTCAATTTGAGGGGGTGGCCAAAAGAACGGGACACACTCGATTCAACATCTATTGTTGGTGTTTTCTTATCCGATTCGGATCTTTAAACGTGTCGTGGCCACTAGATGAATTGCTTTGCAAAACCGTTTAGGAGGGGTAAAAACTTTTATGTTTGGTATTTTTTCGCTTGAGAGGACCTAAATGTTGAGTTTTAGCGGTTGTGTCCTTTGAGAGATAATTTATTGAACTCGTAATAATTAGGCCTATGGAGAACATAATCGGGCAAGAATAATCAATGGATGTAAGCGTTGAAAGTTTATTATCAGACTTAGGTTTTATTATTGCCATTTATTCACATTAATAATTTATTAATAGCTTAGCAAATTTTAACTGCATGCATTTAATGGAATTAATTTTGTCTCAATTGAAGTTTATATATATATATTTTGAAGTCTTTTCACCAAATTTTGCTGATTTAAATTCTGTAAAGTATTCCACTTTAATAATGATTACTATGTTAGTGTTTGTAAGGGTACTTCACAAAGTCTGTTTACAATTAAACTTAAGTTTTAACTTAGTCTTCCTTATGTTTAACATTTAATTAAACTATGATTAAGTTAGAGACGTTCAAGGAAAGCGGTCCTTAGGGTACTGCAGTATGTGTTATTGTTAGCACTGAAAATTTATTGTTAGCATTGAAATATTAATAAAACGAAAAACCTAGAATATTCGATACATCCGAAACAACTTTTAAGTGGCACATCTATTAAAAATATCATTAAAAAAGAAATTTTCGATCATGACATTGATACTGGCAGTATTTTCCATTAAATGATACTAGTAGTAGGCCTATTACTATATTTAATCAGGAGTTTGGGGTGTTAAATCAGAGTAAAAATAAATTTTTCAACAAAACAAATAAAACACAAAGATCAAAAAGGTCCGTTTGTGTTAATACATGAGAGTTGTTGAATCGTCAACTAAAGACTCGTCTCATGTCAAACACATGGCTCGAGTTGACATAAGCCGGCAAGAGCAAACTTCTCTTGTGATGAACATTTATGAACCGTTCATATCTAAAGCAAAGTCTGTTCATAGCTGAATTAACTCTGTACTCTGAAACTTCTGGTGCAATTGTTTTATCAGTGCAGATGTTGCCAAAAGTTCACTCCATGTTGTATTAATTCGTTTGCCTAAGTATTTCAAAGTTGAATGTCATATCACACTCATGTGATGTTTTATAAAGGACTTTTATGTATTCCTACTGATGGAACGTTGAGATTTAAAATGTATTATGTTATTTTGAAGTAGATGTATGGTTTTTTCATTAACTTGACTGTCAAACTTAAAAATATTTCTCATTAGGAAATGGGGTTTCTATGTTAATGTAAATATAATCGCTGGATACCGTGACGTCCAGTGATGATTTCCGATGATAGAACCGCTTTCATCAGAATAAACTTTTTAATGGTTGCAAATATTGCGCTAAATTTGGTTTAGAACGAAGTTGATGAATGGTTTAACTATTTTAAACTTATTCAAGGGTAGCAATAATTGCAATTCTATTGAGTTTGTGAACAAAATAGCATGTCAACTGCTATATGAACAAGGTGTGGTGATACAAAACATGTATACATTTTTAATAATAAATAGTATTTTTGTTAAAAACCCCGCTACAGAAACTGTTGACAGCCAATATCTATATTTTAAGATTTTATATTATACAGTTCCGAACATTAAAAGAGCACAGCAAGCTCTGTTCGTTACTATACAATTTTATTTGCAATAAAGGATTTTTAAATTATTACACTTTGAAATTGACATTGCAAAAACACTTTTAAAGTGTATACAACATCAACCGTTAAGCCTATACATTATCTACATGAAATCAGCATCGTTTTAAACACGCACAACCTTAATTTTAAAATACAATTTATCGTAATATTTTCATTTACAGTATATTTTTAAAATCCTCTGTTGCGACTACTTATCGACCCATTCCAAATTTGTCATAATTATGTAGTAATTAAAACGGTCATTATTAAATACTATTTTAAGTTTTTATTTAGTTGCTTAGTTATGACGCAAGAGGATGATTCAAATCTGAAAGCAACTCGTGAGCAAAACAATAAGGATACACAGCATTGCACGGCCAGTTGGAACACATACAGAATGATGTTCGCCTGACAGAACGATATCGATGTCTAATAGTTGTACAACTGTCAAATACATCGCGCAAACTTGTCAACTGCAACCCTCTCTCAGACTTGTCTCCGGGAACCAATAATCCTTGGGGATCATCAACTCCGATCACAGTTTGTGCGAGTGTTTTTGTTAGCTACGCTGGATAAACTTACCAAGTCATTTTATATTCTCAGTAACAGTTTTTCCTCGGTAGGTTTCAAGAAGTTTATGCTGTATAATTGTTAAGGCTTCAAAAGGAGTATTTTTACGTTAAATCGAGGTCTCGTTAAAATACAACCATCAATGTTTATTTATATGTGCGAATTTATATGTTTGATTGTTAAGCTGGAATCACATGTTGATAAAACATTGATTTTAAGGTCTATTAAGCTCATGGTGGACGCTTCCAAAACCGCATCTACGATTTATGCACAAATTGTTGTTTGTTAAAAGAGTATAGAATTATTTATGAAGATCGATTGATGTAATATGGTGTAAACTCAATCTTATTTTCACTAAAATTTTATTTTCATTCAAAGTAACTCGGTAAATTACCATGGAACAAGGTCTGATCACCAGGTACTCTTGATAAATGCAGCGCATTGCGCTGCACGGGCCCCCTAGTTAGGGTAAAATTGTCCAACTTTTTTTTAAATACTTAGAAATGCTTATAAATTGATCCATCCAATTAAATTATTTTTTAACGAGCAATTTTGCAACTTTTATTGTACTTTTAATAGGATTGTTTTACACGCTTGCTTACAACCATTTTTCATTTTAGTCTGTGAAATCTGTTTATACTTTCTGTCGGAAGAGCTTTAAATTGATAAAAGAGACTGATCAAAATTAAAAGTTATTTCACCTGCGTGTATTTTGGGTCCTCACTTACTCAGGGTCCCGTCCATCGGTGGAGAGCACCCTTCATGAGAGAGCAAAATTCATGGAACAAATGTCACAAAAGACAAACTACAAAACGGTGCTATTCAATTTTAAGAAAATTAAATCAAACAATAGATTTTTATCTGATGAATTTGCAATGTGCTTCCTTTAAAAATCAGTTGAGCTGTTAGCCGTGAGAGTGATTCCATTAGTTAGTGTGGACAAGTTTGAAAATGGCAGATAACATAAGCACACTTCGTTAGTGAAAATGGCTTGGAGTTTCTCAGTCATCGAAAATAAAATAGTTCTCAAGGTTTATTTAATAGAATACTGGAAATACGGTACACAAGCAAACCACCAAAACTTTTTCAAGCAGCCGATAATTTGAATGTAACAGACGTCCCATATTACGTTATACATAACAACTTTAAAAATAACGTGTTTTGAAAAATTTAATTGCTCTATCATATAAGCATTATAATGTAGATCAACTAGGAAAGTTGATTAAAACACAGGGGAAACATTTTCCCATTTGATCAAATTTTATCTGATGAATTTGCAATGTCCTTCCTTTAAAACTCAGTTGAGCTATTAGCCGTGAGAGTGATTCCATTAGTTAGTGTAGACAAGTTTGCAAACGGCAGATAACATGAGCACACTTCGTTAGTGAAAATGACTTGGAGTTTCTCAGTCATTGAAAATAAACTTTCCAGTTCTCAAGGTTTATTTAATAGAACAAGTAGTACCGGAAATATGGTACACAAGCTAACCACCAACATTTTCCAGCAGCCGATAATTGGAATGTAACAGACGTCCCATATTACGTTAAACATAACAACTTTGAAAATAAAGTGTTTTGAAAAATTTAATTGTTATATCATATAAGATTTATAATGTAGATCAACTTGGAAAGTTGATTAAAACACAGAGGAAACATTTTCCCATTTGATCTAGGAGATGGGTTTGAAGTTTTAGGATTCACTCAAGCAAATTAGTTTTACGATTGGTACTATTTTCTTGAGCTTCGGATGTATGATCAACAATAAGACAATTCCGATCTGAGATATGTAAATGAGTTATAAAGCTGAAATGTGCCCCAAAAAACTTTTAACTTTATGTGTTAATAAAATTGCGCATTTTCAATTTTAAAAATAAAATACTATTGATGATACAAACTGTTGTACATTGTTTTTACACGTTAAAATAATGCCACATTAGTATAAAAAAATATAAAAAATAATTGCAGAGTAACTTTTAACGAGCAACATCAACACTCATTACTTTAAACCGCATGAAATTGATTCAATTCTACACACAGTTTTCCGCGAAACAATAGTTAACATCAACTTTGTGCGATTCAGTGGCATTCACGGCCATTAAATGTAAACAATGTTTGTGTAATTAGCCAACATGCAATGTGTGCATCGAAGTGCAACGTGCATTGAGGCGGGGAGATAGCAGGACGTGACTGCACTGATAACGTACTGATATCACGCCAAATTACATCCTAGACCACACAGGATTAGAACAACCTTATCTGCGAATGTACAATGTAAGTCTGCGAATGCTGTTAACTGTGTTTAACTACAATTGATTGAAACGTGGATTGAGGTGAATATATAACAATGTCGGTGTCTGTCATGTTATTGTAGTGATAAAAGTTAAACTGAATTTGGCACTGCATAAATCAAAGGAAGAATTAGTTCTAATTAGCTAACTTGGAATGTATGCATCCTGGCTACAACCAGTCCGCAGGTCCAGTCCGTGCTTCTTTATGGAACAGAGGTGTGGGCAGACGCTCTAAATCTCCTATACTCTTATACGAGCAAAGTTTGCTTGTTTGCTTGCTTGCTTGCTTGCACAATTATCTCAAAAACGGCTCCGACGATTTCCTTCAAATTTTGGAATATGGGGGTTTTGGCCACCAGAAATCGATTGGAGCTGGTCCCATAGCTGGGAAAAATCCGGTTTTCGCGCTAGAGCCCTTCAAAGATCCCATGTTATCCTTATGGAAATTTTTTAACTGAACAAAAATCAGCTGATAACTGTAGATAAAATAAACCAATGTGTTACATCTTTAACCTGTGGTTTTAGGAAAATCATACCAATGTGCAGCAAACCTTCCGCCTGGCGAGTGAGCGGAGCGAACGAGCTTTGTGTGAGAAACGAAAGTAATAATTTTACCGAGCTTAAGCTCGGTCCCCCTGGTACTAAAGAGTTATACAGGTTGCGACTCGCCCGGATTCAGCGTCTAGCGGCGCTCCGGGTGTGTTCCGCCTACCGGACAGTATCCGAGCCTGCCGTCCTGGTGGTCGCCGGAGTCATCCCTGACAAGCTCTTGGCAGGAGAGAGGAAGGCTATTTATCAGAGGCAATGCGATATCGACCAGGACACGGCAAGAACGGAAGAACGCCCCCGAACCTTCCAGCAGTGGCAACACAGCTGGGAGCACGACACCCGAGGACGATGGACTGCGCGACTCATCAAGTAGGTCTTAATGAGTGAATCGGTGGAATGAAGAGGTGGACTACTAACTGACCCAATTTCTGAGAGGTCACGGCTATTTTCGTTCGTACCTGAACCAGATGGGAAAGACCGGTTCACCGGACTGCATTTATTGCCCAGGCGTTCCCGACGATGCGGAGCACACTTTCTTCCGCTGCCCCCGTTGGGAAGGGCCCCGCCTGAAGGCCACACAAATTTTTGGTGCATTTTCGGTGGACTCGGTCTGCCAAAAGATCTTAAAGGATGAGGGCTGCTGGGATTGTTTGTCACAGTGCGTCCGGAGCATCCTTCTTAGAAAAAAGTCTGAACTTGACCGCTATGCGGCTCAGATCCCCTGATCGTGCGGCTGGCCAAGGAGTGAACCCAATGGGCTTAGGCTAATTTAGGCCTAGTCCTAGTCTGATTTAGTTTGACAAACAATTCCAGGCTAGATTTCTAAAGAGTAGAGGAGGTTTTTTAGTGGGTATACCCGTTTTGTAGGGGGGTCCCACACTACAGGCTGGCCCCCTGTGTACGTAATGCAATTTTCCTGCCTCTCTTAAAAAAATCCTGGCTACAACGTCAACGAGAACTGATGTGAGAAGATAAGATTACTGAATGTATTGATAAGGTGGTCATAACTGGCTAAACGACATCCTGTACGGTGCAGGGCAAAGGCGAAGTACAAAAGTTAGTTACCGGTTCTGCAAAGGATGAGCTTGGCTTTGCGACCCACTTAGTATTGTACCAACTTCTGTTTCAACTACGGAAGTTACTGATTACATTTCGTATTATCCATTTCTATATTAATCAGGCCCTGAATTAGCTGAACATATTGTTATTGAAAAAATATTAACATAAATTTAAGATAAACTATTACAATATACAAATTATTTATTTTAAAATAATATTGTTAGATATACCTACCACGTAAAGATTTTCCTTGTAGTTTCTTGTTTTCTGAACCCTATTCTATCGACGTACCTTTTACATTCTCTTGTGTAAAATACTTTATCTTGTGTTTCTTCACAGCGGAACCCTTTTAGTCATTTGATGGTCCCGAATTATGAATATCAATATTTAGTTTATGATAAATAAATACAAATTAGTTTGTACAAATTAACTAGAAACATCAACATCCATTAGTTTAAACAGCATCAAATTATACACACAGTTTTCCGCGAAACAATAGTTAACATAAACTTTGTTGCGATTCAGTGGCATTCACGGCCATTAAATGTAAACAATGTTTGTGTAATTAGCCAACATGCAATGTGTGCATCGAAGTGCAACGTGCATTGAGGCGGGGAGATAGCAGGACGTGACTGCACTGATAACGTAACGTGGCGATATCACGCCAAATTACATCCGAGACCACCCAGGATTATAACAACCTTATCTGCAAAGCACAATAGTTGGGTTGTAAGTGTTTGACTAAAAGTTGTGTATCAGTGTTCAAAGTGCATTGAGGTGCACTGTAGTGATAATACACTGAAATTTATTCGATATTGGGTAGGACAATGGTGTCTTTATTTGCAAAGGACAATTGTTGGCTTATGAATGTGTACTAACAATTTGTGCATCGATATGAAGACATGAATTTTTACTTTGAGATGAAGGGATAACGTAGGTTTCTGTTATGATGAAATGGTGGCTAAACTGTCATTGCTACAACTTTATGTCAGCCTTGGTTGAAAGTAGGTCAAGGTCCTTTAAAACAACGTGATACTACGTAAAACAAAAGTTATCCTACATTTTCGAAGATTATAAAATTTGTTTTGATTGGCTAGTGAGCGATACGTGCGTTTGAGGGATTTAAACGAAAAACCCTACTCTAATAACTTGGTGATAACACAAACACAATTAATTTTATAATAGTTTATATTAATGGTTTATTATACATTGGGCGTCAACTCACAACGAACATTAAAGTTGGGAGGTAAGGTAGATGACTCAACTGATAACGTGTTGTTAACAGGTCAAACTACATTAAATATCGTACAGGTTTGAGTTAACAACATTATCCGCAAAGGATAGTACAGTAGTTTGTTGTACAGTAGGTAGCGTGTAATTAGTTCAATCATACTGCTGGTAACGTGCCCAGAGTGCCGTACCGTGTAAATGGCGGACCTTAGACGCTGAATACGGATCATGATTTAGGATCGTGATCAATATCCAGTACATTATTACAGTTTTTACTGAGAATGACCTAAAATAGTCAATGTGGATCATACCTCATCAATACAGTATGACGTTCAGTGAATCGCAGGTAAGTAACAGTCGATGTTTGAGGTAAACGGTTATTGATGGAAGGTAAACTGTTATAAACGAAAACAAAAGGAAGGCTTGAGCAGCAATTTTGATCTCAATCTCATTCAATAGGAAAGTCAATTGCAAGCAGTGGGTGAAATATTGAATACAATAATTAAACAGATGAGTCGACGAAGCCATCTTCATTGCAAACATGATTAACGCTCAATACGTATATATTGATGTATCTTAAAAAATAAGATTTTCCATAGGAATCTTCTTTGATACTTTACAAAAAACACCTACATTTTCTGGCAGGGCAAATATGACCGTAGCGTGAGAGTTAAGGATAAAGTGACGACAAGGACCAGGAGATTCATTGTTTCAATTTCAAAATGAACTAAGGCTGCTGGGATTAGGTTTAACCTTCAAAAACCCTACTTACTTTCTCAAGATCGAACCGGTAACCTTCGGATTAAAGGAGATAATTGTTCTTTGTTACGTTATCATGCGATTTGTGTATCAAGGCCTGCAACTTGAAATGAGGCGGAAAGATAACGTATATGACTGTGCTGATAATGTGGTGATAACTCTGTATAAATCACTGAAAAGATTAAAGGCGATATTATGTGCAAAGTTTGTTCCAGTTAGTTAACATTCTATGTGTGCATCTAGACTGCAAGGTGCACTAAGTAAGGGATATAGTGTGACGAGACTGTACTGATTAGGTACTGATGATACTCTCAACTGTATCTAGCACTGCATGGATTAAATACGATCTCACCTGCAGAGACCAATAGTTTGTTGTTAGTTAACGTGCTGTGAATGCATCCAGGCTGCACTGAGGTGAGAAGATAACACGACGGGACTCTACTGATAACAGGCCAATCTGCATCCGGTACAGAGCGGCGTAGGGCAAGGGTGAAGGACAAAAGTTAGTTACCTGAAAAGGACAAGTTTGGCTTTGTAACTCACCTAGTATTGTACCAACTTCTGCTTCAATTATTGAAGTTACTGATTAAATTAAATGTAGTAGTAGCAATTGATGTTTGTTCCTGAACAAGTGTGCATGTTACGATTGAAATATAATTGGAAATGTACTTTGTAATGTCACTTTGTAAATGTAATTTTATGTCATTGTAAAATTAATGCACGCTAAAAATAATATTCATTATCATACAAAACTCTATTTTTAGTAGCGTATCTTTTGGGACAGATGTTCTCTTATATCCTTGGTAAATTATTCATGCTATTGATATTATAGAAAATATTTATTTTAACTCCCATTTATGGAATATTTATGTATATATATATTTATTAAACACCAACACTCTTCCTACTTTATGTTTTGACCCTTTTTGTCTTAAGTTAGTTTTTACTCAGTTATAAAATCATCTTTACTGCGAGTTCCTCAACTTTGGTTTCAGTTTTTAAAGGGCAGGAATGATCACGAATTTTTAACTTAGAAAGTAGCATTTTTACAGTGGATGTTTAGGCCATAGGTATGGATAAAGTTGAACTAAGCATTCTATACGTGAAGTGCTTTTCCGTATACGAGAAGAGTAAAACTTTGTTTCATTTGACAATTAAATGTTGACTAACTTCCTGGTACAGGATTGTTTTGCTGCGTTCCTTATTTATTGTTCGGTTCTCCAAAGTTCCCTCCGAGAACAATGGTTCTACACGTTTCAGTTCTGTTGCGAGTAACAATGACAGAAATGGGTCAGTAATTTATAAACTGTTTGACTTTCCTGTCAGCTCCCGCATTTGTCTTTTGTCTTCCAACAGATCACAAAGGTAAAATAAATTTTCTAAAAATCTTTGGCCATCTGGTGGTGTTCTGCTATCTTTTTTAGTCTTCCTGGACAGTTTTACAGTTAGAAGGCGGATTTGAAGATGAAATTAATTTTAACGGTCCCTTGTAAATTTTAATTCAAGTCTGTTGGTGTGTGAAAAAATTTTTATTGATCACAACTAACAGATTATTTTATTTTCTCTTTTAGTGTTTACAGTATTATATCTTGTTAATAATTTAATATTTTTATCTACTTTAGATAAGAATATTTGCTTCATAATAAAAAAACTATTTTAACTATAGTTGTGTTTCACCATAAGTGACATTTAATGCGGCGTTTATATAATATGTCATATAGCCTATAATGAAATACAAAAATTTTTCTCAATAACATTTTTTCTTGCTGCTGGAATCCGCCCGTTTTGCAATTTTTCAGCTCCAGTATAGATAATAGTGTTCTTCTCCTAAGTAGTCGCGCAGTTGGCTACGTTACGGCTTTTGAAAGAAACCTAGTAGCATATGTTTATCTTTTTCAACACATTTTCTTGAAACTTGGAGATAACTGAGTTGAATAAGTTACATTAAGCTCTCATACCGGGTACCTTAAAAGTTAAAAGTGTGAAAATATAACTATCAGTGACGACAAAAATTAACTCAATTTTTTCTGCATTCAATATTTTTTTATACAATTTATTTTTACTGATATATCAGGTATTAGGGCTTTATATCAAAGATTAACCTACAAGAAAACATATCATTAAACTGTATATATTCAATAACAACGTCCGAAAAAGAGGAATTCGTAGGCATGTTTTCGAAGATTTTGCATGGGTGAAGATGACTCTTAGTATGTAATGTAATCTGTTTCTTAAAACATATCATTTGTTGTTTATTTGGTTTTATGACAACAATATTTCTGGTTTTAATCACTTATAAACCACCATAGGATATGTGCATTCCTTTAATTAATTAATCTGCCCTTTCCAGTTAGGTACTAAAAGTATTAAATAAAAAAACGCTTGTGTTTTCGTAAAGGTTTTGTTGTTAGTGGTAATGAAAACTATCAATAGTAAACGTACTTTACATAGCGAATTTTTTTTATTGTTTGAGTCCCCAATACCCCTTTAAAACCCAATTTTACTTATCAATGTGTAGCACTTGACGCTTGCTCTAACAATCAATGCCCGCCACACAATAGAGAGCGGAACGGTTCCAAGTTCGATCGCCCTCTAGCCTCTAGCGTGTCGTCTGTAGTTAACCTTGGCTAACGTACGCTCTCGATTCTTACATCTGGTTTATTTATCGTTTACATTGCAATTTATTCCTTCTTTGTAAAACAATTTTATCTTTCTTTTCGGTCTTCCCTCATTTCTCTGTCACCAACTTGATCTAGGTTGCTTTTTCATTGAATGTTAATTTGACGGCTTTACTACTGACCTAAAATTTGAGAATTTAATAATCCTATAGCAATACTCGTGTAACACCGATTACTTAACATCCATTGAAAGATCGTGAAAAACAGTGATGATGTGTATATTGTATTTTAAGGTAGTAGTCACGGTAAGACCTAAGCATGTATCATGATACTTTTTCGTTTGGGGGTCTCTAGAAGCTAAAAATAATGTTCGTTCAAATTTTAATGCATGAAACTATTATCTCAAAAACAGCTACAGTACTGTAATTTTCATAAGAACTTGGAAAATAAACATTTTTATCTGGTTATGGAATTTCGTGTTTTAATAATTCAAAGTTTGACCAGTGATCCTTGTGCATTTGCTTAATGATAAAACTAAAGAGAAGTAAAACCAATAAATGCTCGAACACCAATCTGTGTTACACATAGTAAGGATGGAACTCCAAATTTACAATATGACTTTAAAAACTGTAAAAAAACAAATATAGTTCTACATTGAATTTACACCGAATTCCAAGCTAGCCACTTTAGACATTCCTCAACATCGTGAATACATTGCCAATCTAGGTCTACGTTACGCCAGGAATCCAACAGCTGATCTGATTAGGAATTGAACTGATCGTGTTAGAGGCTTGCAGGCGACATAATCACTTGTATATTGCGGTTTCTCCCTTGTATACTGTTACAGCCAGGCTGGTCTAAGACGAAGGGTAGAGTTTCTCCGACAAGGGCTTCGCCTTCCAAGGCGGTGTGCATTGTGTAGCCTACGGTACTCGCCGGTGCTTCATGTGGCTATTGTAATCAGGTGGGAGTTGCATTTAGTGAAGACAAGGGATTGCAAATGGTTGATACTATAATAGGAATCACAGATGGTTGCCATGATGGGTTATTGTATTCAGAAATAATGGAAACCTGAAGTAATTTTAAATAATTTTCAATTGGGTTAAGTTTTCAACTTAACTTATTAAGTTGATGTAGTCTAAAACATTTTATTTTTGCAAATCCAACAGATTTTAAAGTTTAGCTCCCAAAATAGAGATGTATAACTAAGCTATAACGTCAGTGTGGAAAATTCACATGTTTTCGTATCAAAATTAAAATTGAATTAGCTTAGTTTTACTTACCTTTTGTAATACTTGAGTGTAGCATACACAGGAATCAACACAGTCAATTGTTATATGGACTTTTAGTTTGCGGCTTCCGAACAGTAAAGGGTAATAGCTATAATTCTCTACTTCTGTTGAACAGTGTCAAGTCAATCAAGACTCTAATTTAGATCCTAAAGGAAAAAAACTCTAAACTGACCTTCCCTTAAAGTAGTGGAATATTTCTAGGATCATACTGAGTAGGATATGACACTACGGAAAGTATTTATAGAACTTTAAAAGTAGACTAATTATTGATAGACAAAGTAAAAATTTTTTCAAAGATTTCAATCTTTATAAATACACTACCGATAAAGGATTTTTAACTTTAAAGGCATGCCTTCCCCGTGCTTTAACGCAAACAGAAATTCTTGTGTGATTTTAAGTTGCAGGCAATTACGAGGAAGTAGTGAAGTGGGGGAGGAGATGGAGAATTAGCGTGACCGAGTTGATAATGACAAAGCGGCGTGTGACGTCACGTCATGACGGCACGCGGTGTGAGATATGGCCTGGTACACGTACTGTGCCGTTGGGCGAAAACAACTCATAGACGATTGGTTGTGTGTGTGTCAAGGTCAAAACTTTAGAAATATCTAAAAAAAATTAATCCTCCGAAACGTGTTTTGGCTTTGATTGAAAACGACATATGGCAACTTGTTTGGAAAAGAATGTTTCACGGTACCCGTACACCGTTCCAGGAGCCGTACCAGACACCATCAACCGCACTGTGAGGCGAGGGCTCTGGAGGCGTTTTTTGTGCAAGATCAAAGAAAAGATCTGTCCGTTGTCTTGAGTGATGTACGGTAGTGTGTCAGGGTTCATTTTTGCCCCGTACTTAGAGGAATTCCAATCAGAGGTTTCTAATTTTTTATAGAGGTTCGTATAATCGTTATTCCACTGTTTAGAATGACGATGCCATATGTTCTAAAAATAATTTTAATCTGAAATTTATAGTACCAGGTGTAGTAATTTTTTTTAAAATCTTATATTATATTTTTGGGGGGTTTGCTCGGTAAACTTGAGAATTTGTAAAACTTGTCAGACGAGCTCGTTTGCTTCGCTCACTCTATAGGGCAATGAGTAATGAGCTCTGGTTTACGTTGAACCTCTGGAAAAATGTAATTCTGTAAATTGTCCATAATGATAACATGGGGACTTTGAAGGGCTGTGGGAGGGTAACCTGATTTGCGCAGTCATTTGACCAGCTTTAATCGATTTCTCGAGGCCAAAGCCCTAATTTGAAGATAAAAATTAAAAATCCTATAAAATGCTTGTCAGCCGGCATGAGTCACATGTGCGGTGCGGTGTGGCCGCAACATTGGCGGCTATCTCGTCTCTTGACCCTGCTGGCCGCTCGCCAGCTGGGGTGGTTACTCTCCAATGTCTGGCCCATAAATACTCTCCCGGCACTCTGCGGTGCTCGACTTGATAGCGGCTATTGTCGGCCGACGATCTGTTGCGCTGTGGATCTGGAAGACTTTATATTTGAAGTCAGAGTTTTAAGAAGTGCGTTATAACAGTAATACACTCGCCAGATACGGTAAAACCTGCCCCCGGTCAATAATATTCTTCCTTTTGATGTAATTCGACTAAAAATTGGTTGGCACTCTTTCAGGCGGACATTTCTAGGGAGCGGTATATATATATATCGTATGGCTCATTTAGCCGGCCACCATGGTTTAAGAGTAATAAATAAATTCTGCGGTGCAGAGCACCTGAGTCAGTATAAATAAAAATCTAAACACTAAAATAAAAATCAGATCTCTCTTTATAGAGCTAAATCCAGGGCGCTCAGCCATTGCAGCCCAGCTTCACTTGAGCTATGCAGACCGGCCAATCCTTCGGGGAAGGCACTCAGTGGGCACTCTTCGACTATGTGTTCCATAGTTTGATACTCTGCTCCGCAGTCGCATGACTGGTCTTGTGTCATTCCCCATTTGTACTTCCAATAATTACATCTTCCCACGCCAGTGCGGAAACGATTGAGTATAGTCCACTGCTTCCGAGGAAGATTCATACCACCTACCGCTACGGTCGGGTCAGCTATCAAGAAGTGATTACGACCTTGAAAAGCGTCCCAGGAGGAAGTCCAGTTAGTATGGATGGTGAAGTTCGTGTCCATCAACTGGGAGGCTGTTCGTAGCGGTGGTTTTCGGGACCTCAATCGACCCGCATTCTGGGGTAGGTAATCATGGATGGGCAGCTGTGGAGCAGATAAGATCTTTGTGTATTCCCTAATGAGTGCATCCCTTCGTCTTATTTCAGGAGGAGCGATATTACACAGCACGGGGAGCCAGGGTACAGGGGTTGCCATGAGGGTACCACTAATAGCTCTCATGGTCCTGTTTAGCTGGACGTCGATCTCTCTAACGTGCACACTATTTAACCACACGGGAGCACAGTACTCAGCAGTTGAATATACCAATGACAGAGCAGTGGTTCGCAGAACTTGTGCGTTAGCTCCCCATGTGGAGCCAGCAAGGTGATGGACAATGTTATTCCTGGTTCTCACCTTAGCTGCCGTTTTTTGTAAGTGGCTTTTAAACGTGAGAGACCGATCTAAAGTGACTCCCAGATAATGTGGGTGGTCATTATTTTTTAGCTCAACACCGTTGAATACGATTTTAAGTTTTTGGTTGGCCAGTCTATTATTCAAGTGGAAGCAAGCAACCTCAGTTTAGGGAGCGGTAGCTAAGTGGTAGACCTCCGCCTTCATAAGCCAGTGGTCCCCGACTTGATCTTGGACGACTACATTATGGGTCCAATTTCATTATAAGCGGTCTCCTCTGGCAAACTTAGTGCTTTAATGGTAGGCTACTTTGCTTTATTTAGATTACTGCGCAAGCCTTATTAACCCAAAACATGGTAACGGACAGTACATTTTTTTTATACAATTAAAAATATTCATTACCACATATTTGCATAGATGAAATATAATATATGATATTATTTCATGAATATTTCATAGGTATATAATATTTGTTTGAAGCAACACTCTCGTTGTATAAAATATTACAAAATATTTATAAAATACCCAGTCCAAACACGGACTTCTATGATAATTACAGATTAAATAAATTTTTCACATTATTCCACATTGGGTTTGTTATCCAATCTAATGTATTCATAATCTCTGGTTTCTTTAGCTTTTTCCTGTTAGACATTGTTATTATAAATATGTTTAATAATTTATAATACTAATTGATCAAAATTATACTTATCCTTTTATTTATTTTTGTTGTTTAAGTTTGATCGCACGTTATTTATCGGTTGTTACTCATTTGTTTCTATTTTTCATTGCGAAAAGACGTAAATCCGTTGAGAATTAAATAGTGTAATGAAAGGAAGAATAAAAGCAGTTTAAGTTCACTTTGAATGCAGATACGATTTTGTGGCAACTTAAATTTATTATTTTCCTCTTTATATCTACTCTGGAGGAATTTTAAAACGTTTTGAAGGGGAACGGTTTTGTTAGATAGCATTATTAATTAAAAGCCCAATGACAAATGGCTACTGGGTCCAGTACCGAACCTTTATAAGGATCGAACTGGCAAACTCTGTATTCAAAGGCGAGCACTATAACCACTCAGCCGTCCAGCCAGTAGGATTGCATACAGCAACAGCGAGGCCAGAACTGCAGTGCAGCGTCATCGCGAGGGACCTTGTCCAAGGTTGGCGGCGATGGCGCGGAACAACCGGTTACCGCTCCGTACAAACCGGTTCCTCTGTCCCAATACTACACTATACTATTGAGCGGTTTAAACCCCCTCAACCTTTCCTCCATTAAAACTATAAATGAACTTGTCTTAAAAAAAATAGTTTAAGAACCAGAAGTGAGTACATTATTTTGTATTGAAACCTTTAATATTAACCTTTTTACATTATTTTCAGCCATCCGTGGTGACAAAGTGACAGTGGAGGTACCGGTCTTATACATATGTTGAATCAAATTTCAAAATCACGTCATGGCCTTTTTGATTTCGAATCTTTTGTATGGACATATTCGTCAAAACGAATGACGAAACCGCTGTTTTCCATAAGTTCTTGTTACACCCTATCATAATTAAATCGAAAAAGTTTGATAAATTAATGACGACTATTTTAACATTCGCTTGATCTATAACTTGCGATTATGCTTTATTAAAATCCTCCTCCTAAATTTATTATCCACTTACATTTATTAGAAAACGTTTTACTCTTTATTTTGTTGAATGCTGTCTACATTTGTGCTAATATAAATAACACATTCTAAAATTCTTTAAATCTACAAAAAAGTTTTTATTTCCTACAAAAATTCCCGTTTTACACTTTTTGACACACGAAGCTGACAACTAAGCCGAAGAGTTTGCGAATTGTATTAATAATTATGTAAGAAACTGAAGCACTTTCAGAGATGCGTAACGCACAATAATGCAAACCCAATATTTGCACGCACGAGAACAACAATTCCGTAGTATCAACGCACTCATCTAGTCAGAGCTACCCTCCCCCCTCAGATAATTGGTGCGTCAGTTAGGAGCTGTTATTCAAATGAAAGGGACGGTTTGGGCTCAATGGCCCTATTGTTTTCATGTTGATTTTAACTATGGGAATTGAGGCACTGTTTTCTTATTGTTGAGTTCTGTTTGTTGTGTTAAATATTTTGTCAATTTAATTCGCTTTAAGATTATTTTTTTGCATTAATTGAGCACTGAAGCAGCATGTCAAACATAGAAAATTACTATTGTGTATTGAAGTAAGAGTAATTTCTTCAAAATTACAAAAAGTAACTAGCCTATACTTAGTATTACTCGTCACTAGTACCGTTTTTCAGCTTAATATTTTTAAATATTTCTAGAAACCTTAAAATCGTAATTGTTTATTCATAAAAACCAGCTCAACCAATAATATCTTTTTATTAGACTTATAATAACATAAACAATAGCATAGACTATAAATGTCATACTGTGTAGACATGTATGCATATTTAGATTATGTAGACACTATTTAGTTTCCTTTGCTGATCTTTAATTATACTGTCCGATGTAAGAAACTTGCTTAGTATGTAATTAAATTAAAAAAGCTGCAACTAAAGAATATCTTACGTTCACTATTTGTAAAAGTCAGAACAAGCTATATACTGGTAACTGATTGTAAGCATTAGTGCGCCGTAGTTTGGGCCATGTTTGATTATTTTTATTCCTTCAATCTTGTTACAAGCTAGGATTGTGTGCGATGAAATTTATTCGTAGAATGTAGCAATAAAGCTTTATTTATTGGCAGCATTCCATTTTTAGTGTGTTTGTGAAATATGGACTGTTTATGTTTGATTAAAAATTCCATAGTTATTATGTTTCGGTAGTTTTTTTATTTTAATTTTGCAACGTTTATATTTAATAAAAAAGCAACAAATTTGGGTTTATTTATCTTACTTTCACATTGAAATATGTGCTTTTTCCCTTTTTTTTTATATATATACAATCAAAATTATTCATGCTATTTATTCGTTGATAGCAAATTGATATTAATGCTCTATCTCCAAAGGAGCTTAAATGGAGTTACTTTGTCGACTAATAGTTTAGAGGGTCAAAGCGATCATAATACGAACATAGGCCTTCTAGGGGTTGTAATCTAGAACTTGCAAATAGCAATTCTCGACCCTGTAATGCTTTCCCCATTCGATACATTAACTCTCGTAATATTTCAATGATATTACAACTAATCAATAATCAAAGATACCTACAGCAAACAAATATTATGATAGAAGTAGATTTGGAATTAATTTTAACTGCAAAGATATTTATGGAAATAACATTTTGGTTTAATAATTTTTGTTAATCTTTTACTTTAACCCAAGGCTAATTGATGTGAGTATACAATAGGTACACACATTTTAAAAGTTCAATACTTTGATACTTTACTGAAGACGTCGACTCACCCTGGAGCACATTTTAAGGTACAGTAACTAGTAATGAAGGTTGAGTGTGTTGTAGCAGATGATTTGCTTCAGTTCGTAGTAAACAAAGCCAAACTGATTTATTTGTCAGGATTAATTATTATTAAAATGAACAAAGGCAGTCAAATATATTTTTCGAATCTTAAAAAACTGCTATTTTCTAATTATCTTTTATATAACCATCGGGTTAAAATTATACGTAGTTTTATCACCTACAAAAACCTTGATTACTAGTAGATTTATTAAACTATTTAAAGAAAAAAACTTCAATGTTCAAAACGAATACGTTAGCCTATTCAGTATTATTTAGTTAAAAAATTGCACTCAACCATGATCCTTACGCCGGTATTACACTATCATAGTTCTATGACATATATCAATTATTATATATCTTCGATCAAAAATATTACAGTGTAATGGTTCTAATATTATAATAGTCATATGACTATGATCATCCATCTAGTCTACAAAAACTACTTTTCATGTTAATTTTACAAACAATATACCAATTGTAATAATCAAACTATAAAATAATAAAACCAAACAAATGGTTTGTTTTATTTATTTTATCATAAAAATTTGAAAGAATTCTCATTACGTGTATTTGACAAATATAGTTATAATAATAATTTGGTTCTGTCATAGTTATATTATCCCATATATGATAATATATGTATGACATTTAGAACTATGATAATGTAATATCAGCCTTACTAGTCCCACTGTAAACTATTTTATAAATAGCCTATGGTTTTTTAGTAAAAACTAGAACCAGTATTTTTATAATGAGAATAATTCTCTACAGTCATTTATTATTTAATAACCGGGCCTCACATGAGTGATACTCAGTGGTGCTGTGCCGACTGACGAGTTTAGTGCGCAACTCGAGTGCCATCGGAGAACAATAGCGGAGGGCAAGTTTAATATCAGCGCCAATCTCAGCTGCTCCCTCATCCTTTTGTATTATGTCACACAGAAAGACGTTTCCGCTTTCACTTCAGTTTAGTGCCTCCAGAAAATTTGACCTTTTACGAGAATGATAAAAGGGATGAAGATATAATCACCAGTTACTCTTTCCATTACAGACATTTTTACACCAATTTATACTTATATTAGAAAATGAAAACTCATATTCGAATTCTCTAAATTTAGAAAATGAAATTAGTATATTTAGGTGCGCCAAGTAAAAACTAAATGTAAAAGGCAAATCCGTAATTAGAATGGTAGACGTAAGAGAGTGGTGAAGCAAAAAAAGATTTGTTTCCCATAAGAGCAATGTTAAATTTGTCCCCTCTGCATACCATATATTTTGTTTTTTGTTTTTGAAAGATCTAATGTAAACTGTATTTGAGTCTAAAATAAACAAGCCCTTCCTTTTGTATCATCGATTCCGTGTAAGGTTTTTATAAAAACTTGTAAAGGATTAAAGAATATTGTAAACAATTACGTCTCTAATCACTACTATGTAATCTACGTCTTCGTGCCGTTGAAAATATTATTTTAAACTAAATCCATTACAATGAACTAGAGCTACAAACCACAATAAAACCAAGGTATACAGTTTCAATATTGTTTATTTTGCTATCAAATCAAACTCTTAATATTCTTAATATCAAACTCTCTGTTAAGTTGCAGAGTAATTGAGTCATTTACTTTCTTGTAGAAAGTATAATAACCGAAGCCTCTTTCCCAAAAGGATTATGAAACACAAAACCAACGAATAAAGAAACTCTATGGTTGATGTATTGCATAGTCGCACCGTACTCAGCGAATGACCTGGCAGGGAAGACTCGGAGAGTTTCTCTTTTCCCGAACAGCCTCACCCAAGGTCACTGAAACTGACCCACCTGATGGAAATACAATATATTATCACGTTCTGCAACTATTAGTCCACCTCCCATTCCAGTTACTCTCCGTATCAGTTTCTTCAGTTGCTCCTACGTAGAGCGAATGACTTGGCAGGTGACTCGGAGAGATTTCTTCTTCCAGATAGTCGCACCCATGGTCACCGTTACATGAGTAACCTGGTGGGAATATATCACTGTCTCCAACTATTACTGTCTATATCTGTTACTGCCCGTATAAGTTACTTCTGTAGCTGTATTGTACAGTTGCTCCGAACTTGAAGTAGAAAGGCTTGGCAGGTGACTCGGGGTTTCTTCTCCCAAGAAACGGAGAACAACGGAGAAACGGTCACTCTAATATGAGTCATCTGGTGAGAATATGTTACTCTCTGCAACGGTTACTATCTATATCAGTTAATGACTATGTTAGTTACTTCTGTACCTGTATTGCTCAGTCGCTCCATACTCGACATCAGGTGAGTGACTTTAGCTGGAGACTGGAGACTGGGAGTTTTTCTTCTACCATACAGCCTCACCCCTGGTCACTGAAACACGAGTCACCTGGCGTTAATTTTTTTTCAACTATTACCCTTTGAATCAGTTTGTTGTGTAGCTATATTGTACAGTCGCTCGAAGCTTGACCAGGGTGAATGACTAGACAGTTACTCGGAGACGGCCGCACCCACGGTGTCTGTAACATGAATCACCTGGTGGCGATATACGAGTATCACTTTCTACACCTGTTGCTGACTATCGCTTACTGTCTGCACTGTATGAGTTACTTTTATTGTAATAGATAGTTGTTACTACCAGTAACCGTTGGATGACATAGTTATGTGCTTTAAAGCTCCAACAGTAACAATTATTACTATACGTAAGTGTTAACACATTTTAAGTCAGTGTCTTATTTTTATGTTTTCTAACAGTCTATTTTACCGTCTAAAGTTGCCAAACTGTTAATTTAGATCGCGCCAATGATTCTGTCTTCAAATATTGTTATTTAACTGGCAAGGTAGCTGATTAGTTATAGTTCTCGCCTTAAAGACGAAGGTTGCCGGTTCGATACTGAGAAAAATTAGTAGCTTTTTGAAGGTTCGATTCTGGACCCAGTTGCTATTTGTCATTGGACTATTATGAATGGTGCTATCTAACAAATGGTCGATGCGGTGTTTGGACCGATCCCGGCAAAACGTCATAAAATGCCTCTGGCCTGGCGTAGATACACATAAAGAAGTTAAAAATATAAAATTAATATTTCTAAGTCATATTGTTTAATTACTCGATCTCTGTTGTTGGTATCTCAATATCTACTCCTATTAATAAGACACTTAAAGATCTATGTAGTAGAACTGGCAGAACTAGTCACTTGTTGCGTCCGCTTAAAACTTACCGTCCACTTTCCCTGTCCATAAAGATACTTTCCACTGAACTCGGAAAGCAAGGGAGTGGACAGAATTTCCTAACAGCCTAGGCAGCTATTACTTGTCTACATGAGCCTTTACTGTCAGCAACTGTTACAGTCAGAAGCAGTTACTTTTATTGACTGTATCGGTTTATTACAGTAGTTGGCACAAACAGTACTGTAATAACTATTACTTTATGTAGCTGTTATTTTGTGCAAGTGTTATTGAGTTTAACTGTGCCGAAAGAAAATTACTAAGCGCATTTGTAAACGTTGCTTAACTTATTGAAAAATCTCTTTTTATTCTTAACACTCTTAGTGTAGTTTTTGTACATAAAAACCATGAAAGAATATTTTCCCAACTTGTATTTAATTAGGCATATCATAATACCTTTTATGTTATAAACCTAGGAAAATATATTATTTTGATATCAAAAAATTGTTGTATAACTGGTAAAACCCAACCTCAATAAGTTTTTATTATTAAAATAAATAGGTTAATAAATAAATATATGCTACATATTCAGTTTATAAACAAGCTGATTTTGATGATATAGTTTTGTTTCTTTCTTTAGATTATTTAAACAAAAAATACATCTTATAAATCTTATTAAATAAATATTAAATTAATATCAAGTAAATATTCTTTAATTAAAATTTGTATGAAACTTAATTAACACAGGCTTTATTAACGTAGCCTAGATTAATAAGAAGGGGGGTTAACGAACCAGAATGAAGAACATGCTGCTCCCTTCTTGCAGTATCTACGGCCAGCATCTACCCTTCTTGTCGCTCCTCTTTCAACTTCTTTGACTGACGTAATTATTTTATGAAGAGACGCTTTTGCGTTGAAAATAATAAACACCATATGTTTCACAGGATTTTAGTAGTGTTACCCTTTCTGTGTTAATAAACTAGAAATAGTTGTTAAAATCAACGTCTAAATTGTTTTATTGCATTATAAATCGGTTGTGAACAATGTTCAGTGACTCATCTTAAATCGCGGGGTTTCCTGAAGATGCCAAACATTGTTGAAATGTATGGAGTCATAAACAACGTATGCAAGAACAACAGGCATCTAATCAGGGCAAATAAAATAATTTAAATGTTCTTGTCACTGTTAACAAAATTAATAATTTGTAGTTTCATGTTTTTATAGTTGCTAAAATTAAAAAAAATCGAACCACTATACCTCAAGTCCTCAATAATTTCAAGCTGAAACATAAATAAGTGTCTCTAGAAAGTTCCAACACTTCTTTGCAACCTACATAATTCAAGTATCAGTTTAGTAATTTATAAACCCTTTAAAATTTTGTTAACAATACATCTTTCGACGCCATATTGCGTACAGATCAGTTGCAGTATCATGCTATATTTATTCGATTTTCATCGTAATTAATTTAATATAAACACAAACATTATTCAAATAGTGTGCCCATATGGAGGTCTTACACTACAAACTACTTTCAACTTAAATACCACTAGTTTGAGATTGGATGGAATTAAGCTTCCCAAACAATATTACTGTACGGTCGTCAAATTCGTCCATAATCCGGGTGTTTCCTTGTATTAAGATTATCTCAGGGCAGGATGTTGTGATGGGTGTTGTAATCAGTTTTTACTATTATCGTACTGTGCCGGTGAAGACAACACTAAAGTATTCTAATAAACTTTTTCCAAGTTTGTAATCAGTTCCTACAAATTATTGTCCTGAGCCGGTGAGGTTAACATTAAAATATTCAAATAAATTACTTCCAATGTGGTAATCAGTTCGTAATATTCCTATTGTACTTTTTTGGTGAAGACATTCAACCAAATTTATTTAGAAAGTTAAGTTACAAAAAATAAGCGCTGTTACACTCCCACATAGCACACGTTGTCAATTTGACGTCAAAAAGTGATCAAAGTCGTCAAAATGATGTAAAAATTTTGCATTTTTAAATTTAAAAGGTAGTGTAATGAATGAAGAAAAAAACATTTCTTTAAGTCTTTTATAACAAGAGAACATCATTATTTGTTTAAAAAAATTGAACTCGTTAAAAACTTGACATCATTTTGATGTAGAAATTATGTAAAGTATTTGATCACACAGTCAAAAGTTTTACATCAATTTGAGGTAACTGCAATTTGTTAAACATTTACACATGAAACAAACTTGTAAGGGAACTCTAGTTTAATACCTATTTGGGAAGACATAAAAATATATAGGCCACGGGAAATGCTTTTGATTTGATCAACGCAAAGAAACTTGAGTATCAACTGGCCAAGTAGTGTAACAAATAATGTATGAAGCAGAGAGCACCGTGGCATAGTAGGTAGGGTCGCTGCTTGGGAACCTAAAGGTTGAAGGTTCAATTCCTGCCAGCGACCAAAATTTTTGCCGCTTCTATAGTTGTTTATCGGTTAAAAATTACCATTTTATTAACTTTTGTTTTGCTATTGGGGATATTTTGAATCAATTTTGACAAGATTAGTTTGTCAACATGACGTCAGTTTGACATCAATGTGATGTAAAATTGACGTCATAGTTCATCAATTTACTGACATCAATTTGACATAAAAAATCGGGACATTTTTACTTCACATTGACATCAAACTGACGTTTTTTTATCACATTTGAAGTCAATATGACATCAACAATATCAATGACATTGACATCTTTTACATCAATTTTACATCAAATTGACGTATTTGTGCTATATGGGCTAAGTCATTAAACAATATTACTAATAGGCCTATACAATAATTCTTGTTTGGCATCTTTGACACTTAGCTTATTTCTTCCAATATTTGTATTGAATCTCCAAACTTTACAACTGGGACCTTAAATATTTAGATTAAAACACATTAAAAAAACGTTCTTTAAAAAAAATTGCTCAAAACAAATCTCTAAATAACATCTCTAATATTAACACTAAAATCTTTTACAAATTAATCATGGGGCATTTTATGGTACCTACCTGAAAATAATTTAACACCAGATTGAGATTAGTTCACAAATCTAAATAGTATACTAATTATTGGGATATAAACAAATTTTCCAATATGAAATGTTTATTAATCTCTATTTAACCCCGCCGAAATAGACAGTACTTTCACTAGTCACCTCGAATATTGTAACGTCCAATAACGGAACGGTAGTTAAATTTAGATTATCGTTACCGCGTGAGCACGCGCATTGAAAGGAGCGAAACGCGATAAGCATATAAACCCGGCGGTTACCATTGTAAAACGACTTCCTCGTTAAGGTTAATAAAAGCTCAACTGTTAAGGTTAATAAAAGCTGGGAAGATTTACAGTGATCTCATCACTCTTCATTTGATGTTATAACTCCTTTAATAAAAG
This sequence comes from Neoaliturus tenellus, assembly GCA_030545055.2. Lineage (NCBI taxonomy): Eukaryota > Metazoa > Arthropoda > Insecta > Hemiptera > Cicadellidae > Neoaliturus > Neoaliturus tenellus. The sequence goes on from CM061531.1 coordinate 208,257,458, forward strand.
CACAGGAACGCATAGCTAGGCTTGTCACAAATCTGAGATCTCACTAATTCAACTTTATCACTGGATACATTTATGACGTAGGCCTAATGAAATGTATGAGAGATAACCTTAGGGTGTATTAAATCAGTAATGGCACTGAATCTATCCACCTTCGTAACTTTCTGAATCTGCGGCACCTTCGTAACTTTCCAATGTCGCTTTGGTATTACGTCGTTACTAGGTTTATTGTGTTATTTTAATGATCGTGGCGAACAGAAAATGGTATATTAATGTTTATTATAATAAAAAAAATTTAAAATGTCAAAAAATGAATTGTGCTAAGGCAGTGTTATAATTAAAAAAATATTGATATTAAAAAAGATAATTAGCACTAATAAAAGTTCAATTGAGTATTTTTAAAACACTTTATTTCATTTAGGAATTTAATTTGTGAATATGGTTTCATTGTAATTGTATAACACACAAAAACTACGTACTTAAACGGTTTTTAACAGTCAGTTTTTGATTCGATTAATTGTAAAGTCAACAACCTTTAAATTCAACCTACATAGGAATTAATTAATATAAATGCTTAAGGTAAAAGTGGAAAAAAAAACTTAAACTATTATGCTTTTGCAATTTTCGCCCATGTGCCCACTGATACCTGATTTTCGGCCATTGAATTTCATAAATCGACCGGCATTACTACAGCTGTTTAAAGACACGTCGGAAATTCCCCCTTTTGCAAACTTAAGTTAACGAGGTAGGTCAAAACATCTACCACGTTTTCTAAAATGAATTTTAGAACAAATGAAATAATGTGATCAAACCCCGGGGCCTTGTTATTTTTTGACTTGTTACAATAATCCTGATCTCATTTGTGGTGGTAGGTGTCATGAAAAAGGACTTGCCAATGTATTTATTTCTGAATGTTGTTCCAAAATGTGTATGGTTGGTTTTCTTAATTTTATTCCTTAAATCTTCTGCTATGTTAAGAAAGATATCGCGTTGAAAGCAGTTGATATTCCATTCGAATCAGTCATGGTGTTTCCTTTTTAAATTATTTGGCATATTTATCGATTTTTGGTTGTCTCTTTAATCAAACAATTAATTGAATTTCATTGAGCTTTTACATTACCAACCACAGACTCAAACTTTAACGAAAAATAACGTTCTTTTTGCGTTCTAATATATATTTTTTAATATTATTTCTAAAACGATTATAATATCTCCTTAGCCTATGATTTTCAGGTTGCGACTTTAGAACAGAAAATAACGCGTTTCTTTGTTTAATTTTTTTTTAAAAGATAGTCAGTCATCCATGGGGCTTGTTTATTGAATTTGGAGTTTATTCATACTTAGATTTGTCAATCAGAGTTTGCAAAATATCAAAGAACTTGGAAAAAGCTTTTGAAGCAGAAGTTATGTTACAAACAACTGACCAATTTTGATCTTTTAGCATACTTTTTAATTTGTTCGTGTCGGTTATAATTTTGGTTGTTGTATTTTCAATAGGTGTAATTTTTCAACCAACAGTGTACAGACAACTAAAGAATAATCAGTAAAATTTAAATGCTTGACTTCTCATTTACACTTGAAAAAGGATTCTTTACTTGAATTACAGCGAAAAACACATGATATAAACAAGTTTTACTGTCATTAACTATTCTCGTAGGCCCATTTAACAAAGATTTTAAACCAAAAATTGTCAAAAGTTTCGAGTGTCGGTTTAAATATCAAAGTTCATGTCTCCCTAACAAGATTAAAGATTTCTTATCATATAAAGGTAACAAAGTCTATAATTCACCAACGAAACTTAATAAAGAAACATAATGTAATATGTAAATAGCAAGCTAGTTGATTAAAATTTCCCCTAGTTTAATTTTTATTGCCAAGCAATCTGCCTAACATCCGCTAGTCAATTCAACAGTCGCATCAACAGAGGACAAGTGACAATCCCTTACGTACACAATAGCCCCATCGGCCCCGTAACTATCATTGCAGTTGGAATTTTGCTTGTGCCCAGTCATTGTATAAAGAGGTGCTTCATGTGTTTCTATACCCAAACTTCCGTTAAAACAATTACATCTGGTTTTATTATTAATGTATCTAATTCTAAATAATCAATATAATAAATAATCAAAATTCCTCCTCAAACTCCTTATGTTTTGATTCACAATACTAAAACTAGTCATAATATAAAAAGAAGATTAAGAACAGAAATAAATAAAATACCATGGCTAGACATCGACATTTAGTGATTTTGACACAAACAAGATAAACCACATTGAAGAATTTGTATAAATAGGATTTTATAATTGTTTGAACCAAGTTAAAATCTTCTAGGTTAAAAACAAAGAAAAATAATAATAATATCTAGTCTTTTGTCCCTTTGTTTAAAGAATACAAGATTGTGATATGTATACTGAATAAAATAACAAGCCTATCCTGATGGCCTGACAGATGATGAATGATCGCATTATTATTCCTGTAACCTGAGTGATTGCTGTATTCGACTCCGTATATAATAGTTTAAGTGTTTAACTGTTGGAGGAGTCGAAGGCGAGTGAGCCGTGAACATTGTGGTCCATTGGGGGTTCCATTTGATCGCTTCCCAATTATAACTTCTCCTCTTGCATACAAGTGATATTTTGTACATGGGGACTCTACTAACTGAAATACTCGAGACCATGTACAGTGTAACCTATAGTACGTATTTAAATGTTGTGTATACATTCAGTTAACGGTAGTATTGTCAGATTTATCTCTGTTTTCCACAATAGGGTAAAGAATTTTACAATATTTTAATGTTTTCGTATTAGTAATTAACTGGTCGAAAATTAATTTATAAAATAGACTGCATTGAAGTGTGAAGCAGTTCGCTTATTCAATGATCGGGTTATTAATAAAGCCAAATCAGATGTATGCAATTATATTACAGGTGTCATGCGGTGCTTAGCTATGTTGAAAAATGTTTATAGCTTAACCACAATTTTGCGTATCGTGTTTAATAATTATATTACACAGCAATTTTTTTGACGTGCTCATTAAATAAGTGAGCTAAGCTACAATTAAATAGCCTATTTAAATTTATTCACAATAAATATATTCTGATTAAATTAATACTGAGAGTTTACTTAGTGAGATAGTTTACTTAGTGTAGACTGAAATGCTTCGAAGAGTTTACCAGAGCCCGTGTGAGTGGATGCAGGCTTACTTTAAAATAAATAAAAGTGGCCAGGTTCTTTCATCTATCGGTTCTATTCCGATACAATACGTTAATAAAATACGCAATCTAAGGGATAAAACAATTTTATTGAAATGTTTGTAAGTATCTACGTGTGTGCACAACAGATTAAAATTGTTGCATTTTACATCATAAAAGGAAATTTTGAGTCTTAAATCTTTAACAAACTCACAACTGAATCTCAAAGAAGTCAATTTCGTCTTGTAATTTCCGTCTGTCCCCGAGCGGTAGCATATTGTTCGCGGTAACGAATAACTGAGATGTAAACGGTGAATATCAGGGTTAGGAACCGCGGTGTAGCATCGATAGCTGCAACTGAACACGCCACCGTCGTCGTCGATATAACCGTTGCGGACTGCCTTTTAATCTCATATTCGTTATAAAAGTAAATATCAGGGTATAGGAACAGCTTTGTAGCAGACAAGTTGCTCATAATATCAATATAAATTCACCGCGGTTGTACGATTATTTTATTCAAAGAGTTATAACCGTATGCCTTATTGTATATTCATTTTTTCGTAGGTGTTATACAGGGTGTTTGAGAACTCCCAACCAATATTTTAGGGCATTGTTTCTGGGTTAGAAACATATCTAAATATCATATTTAAATTGTCTGGAAGTCTTTAATTACTCACACAGCCGCCATTTTGGTTTTTCCACATAATAATGTTTATTTCCGTAACAGATAGTTGTATTTAATTCATATTTGGCATGAATCTTTGTCATAACAATGTACATTTCCAGGGAAAAAATTAATTTTGTCAGCTGTATATTTTCAAATTGGCGGCCATTTTAAATTTTCAAACGCAAATATCTCAAAATCGGAAAATTTTATAAAAATTTTACATGAAACTAAAAAGTTGGCAAATTAAAGTATCTAACTAATGGTACCAAGTTTATAAGGATCTGACAACAAATAACGGAGTTATTGCGATTTTTCGCCATGAAAACATTGATTTTGCATTAAAATCAATGCAAATTAAGGCCATTTAACAGAAAAATCAATTTTTTCAGCGGGAAAAATTAATTTTTTTTCCTGGAAATGTACATTGGTATGGCAAAGACTCATGCCAAATACGAATAGAATACAACTATCCGTTACGGAAATAAAAATTATTATGTGGAAAAAGCAAAATGGCGGCTGTGTGAGTGACTAAAGACTTCCGGACAATTTAAATGTGATATGTAGATATTTTTCTAAACCAGGAACAGTGCCTTAAAATATTGGTAGGGAGTTCTGAAACACCCTGTATATTGCGACGTTATCTAGTTTGTTGTATTGTGCGTCTTCCCGATGGATTTGTATGTGGTGCAGAGGCCAGGTCGAATAGTTGATCTTTTATTCATACATTCGATACTTTCTTGAGATAAAGCTACATATAGAACAAGGCCTCACTAACCTTGTTTTGAGATAAACCCGCTGAAAGTGATGCCACTGTGTTAAATGTAGCTTTGAAGTCATCTTTTAGGTCCTTCCCATTTTAAAATTTTTATTTTATTAGAAACTATGTTATAGTTTTTAACATAATGATTACTCCAAAACTTACTACTGTATCAATAATATTGAATACTGCATTCTGCACTCAAATGCAAAAAACCATTTACTAGTAATAAAAGAAGAACATTTACACAATAATCATTTTAAATGTTGCATATTCCTTCAATCTGACAATTTCGCTTTCAAGCCCCCAAGTCTTATTATTTAACATTATTAATTACCGTACTTAATAATCATTTTAAAACACACAAAAAACTTACACGTACTATAAATTTAAAAAATATATATTATACCTTAAAATAATCACGTGGAAGGATTTCTCGCTATTTGTTATAAATGTAAACCTCTACAACAGATATTCGCTTACGAACACGAAATAATTTCCCAATGTCAAATCCAGCCTTATGTGCTTTAAGGCATTTACTTCAAACAGTCACCAAAACAGCTAATTACATTTCTCTTTGTAATAACACAGATTTAAAACATTTCTTCACTCTTCTTTCCTTATGTTTTAGTAAAGCCATAGGCCGGTGTCATTTTGGGAACGACAAAGCAAATTTCCAAACCAAATTGTCGTCCTGGCACGCCCCCCATTAGTTTATTAGTTCACGCACGTTACTTTTCATCAGAAGAGTTAACAAATTATGTCATCACCAAACCCATTCGTGCCCATGTTTTCGCCTGTGTACATAAATTATGTTGGTTGTAAATATTTTCGTGCAAAACAATGTGATTTTACCATTCGCTTATTTTAAACCTAAGTTGTTTACGAGTTATTTTTAATATGTGTAAGTTATTAGAATTATTTGATGAGTAGCTTTTTTTAGTAATGTAATGTTTTGTTTTAGGAATAACTTGGTGAGTCGGTTGCCTTTAGCTCTTGTAAGTTTTATATTTACATTTATTAGTTATTAAGATATCTTATTTTAAGGACAAAATAATGGAAGAGGTTTGTATACAATGAGTTCATGGCATCATGGAGTGTTACTGGCTAATTAATCAGAATCATTAACAATTAACTTACATACTTAAAGTATATTTTTTATAGATTAGACTCAGTGATAAAAAAAAACTCGTTTGCACAGAAAAAACTGTTTTGTTGGCGCAACAAAATTTATTTTGTTGCCGTCGTTTTGTTGAGGTAACCAAATAAATTGGTCAAACCAACAAAACCAATGGTTTGGATCAACAAAAGGGATTTGGTTATAAAATTTGGTATTCCCAACAAAAAATGTTTTGTTGTGGCAACAAAACTTATTTTGTTGCCCTCGTTTTGTTGAGGGAACCAAATAAATTGGTCAAACCAACAAAACCAATGGTTTGGATCAACAAAATGGGTTTGGTTATAAAATTTGGTATTCCCAACCAAATATTTTGTTTGCCCACATTGCACTGAATATTTATTTCACGTCAAATAAACGTTCAACGTGAATCAGTAAGTTATTTCACATTTGGGCTAACTTTTTGAGTTTTAACCAAGCTCTGAACGGAGGCCGAGTAAAAAATGGCTAACTAGTAAATTAGAACCACTATTATCACAGCTCTCGTGGCTCAGGTGGTTAGAGCGTCAGGTCATTGAATATGAGGTTGAGGGTTCGAATCCCGTCACAGGTGTATTCTTTTTGATTTACTTTTTTTTATTTATTTACTTTTTTTTAATCTGTTGGTTGGCATAAATGTATTAATTCATGAATTTTTATGTAAAAATAATACTTTTCAATAACTCAGGCCAACAAAATGGTTTTGTTAATTCAACAAAATGTATCAGGATTTTGTTGAAATAACAATATAACTTTTTGTTGCAATTACAAAAAATTTTTGTTGCTTTAACCAAACAATTTTAACAAAATTATTTTGTTAGTCCAACAAAAAATATAGTTGTCCCTATTTCAACCAAATTTTTTTGTTGGGACAACAATTTTTTTGTTACCCCAACAAAACAGTTTTTTCAGTGTGTAAGTTATCTACCAGGTTGAAACGTATTATTCAATAAATTATTTTAGTCATATATATACTATTAATTATTAAAGTAGATACCATTTCATCATCTCATTTATAATGTTTTCAAAACAGAGAAATTAATTTACATTTCTAACCATATTATGCATATTTAATAATACAACTTAAAATTCTACGTAATTTATCCGCAACTGAAAATGTTAATAAAAATAGAATAGTTGAGACCTCTGAATGGTATAGAAAAACTAAATTAAGTCATAAAATTTAACGAAACGGCTTTATGATATGCCATTAAACAATTTCGAAAGCAGGTTTATAAAATGTCATAAACCACTTCACCTGCATTCAACAATGGATCTGCATAAACCGCACGCGATTGAATTGTTTAGCGCTCAGAATGCTCATATAAAGGTTTATATTGTTAAGAGGTAATTCCAATTATATAATATTGCAGTTTGGTGCATATTGTGCATATCCTAGTTTATAGAGTTATTCTGTGTGTCGAGGACCTTTTGCCGCTAGAGGCAAAACATTCGCAGCATAATTCTTTACGGTTTATAGAAGTGATTTGTAATTATTAATATTTTCTTTAGTGTATTTTTTATGATAGCCTTTGAAACATTCAGATGTTTATCCAGATGATAAAATATTAAATTTAGTTTGAATTATATATCGATTTAGAAATGATTTTCGTAATGTGGATACACGGTTTTGTCGTGAAACGTCTGATCATAGGAATGACGACATATAACTATTTTGGTTCCAAGTTGGGGTCAAAAAAGAGGTGAAGCAAAGAAAACATAATATTCAGATTAATAAGGGGCCTATGCAGTATTTATATGAGTTTAAAAGAGCGTTATTCTTAGGTACTTTTGGAGAGGGCGACAGGTCAACTAAGAGTATGTTTTACATCTTGTTTGCTGTAGACCCAGAGCGTACTGAAATACCGGACTGGAATTATAATTGTTTGGAATTCATATAATTTGTTTTTTTCAGACAGTATCATATGTCATATGAGTGATTTTTTTTCTTTTAAATTGTCGAAACAAGAAGCGGGGTTTTTTCAATGTGCGTCGATATGACTGACGATGCATTGTCGTTTACATGCAAAATGTAAACGACCACGGACATACAAGACCCATTTTAGCCATCTGAAATTGAAAAAAGCTATGAAACACATAAAACACGTTTTAAACTAATCCTATAAAACGTTTCACCACATTACATTTTATACTTTACAACCCACATCACCTTTAACGAATTGAACCAATATTCATTTGAATAATTTTTCACGATTGAACGACCGTTGAAGACGACCGTTTTCGTTATTGCTAAACTTTGCGAGTTGGAGAAAGAGAAATTAATCGGTATAACCCGAAGCTGGCGACCCAGAATAAACAAGATTTGTTCCAAAGTTTAATCGCGGAAATCGGAAATGAACTTTTGCGTTCTTGCTTTTACTCTTCCTTTGCAGAATGGTCCCGTTAAATAGCGCTTCTTGGAATACCGATTTTAACGAAACCCCTTTGTGAATTGCAAAAATAAACTTTACAAGTACAGTCTATATTTTATCTTCCAACTCAGGGAAGCTTTTAACTCTGTTATTGTTAAAAAATTAATTCAGTAGTTCCAAGATGAATTATTGGTTAGTTATGAATTAAATTGTGCAGTGTCCTAATATTTATTTAACTGTGTACAGACACTATGAAAAATAAAATTAATTGAAATCATTATGGTTATTATAAATGTAACTGATTTTTCCAGGTACTATTTTTTGTTTGAGATATAATTTAAAATTGAGATTGAAACCTAAAACTAATCAGATTAAAACATATACAGATATCCTGTGTTGGACGGTTCTCATTTAAATGACTGAATTGGAATAAAATACCGTACAATCAAGAAAAAATAAAAAATTTAAAATACATTGTATTAAATTAATTTTAAAGTATTTAGGAATTATTAAGAACTACTTGACAAATATCTAAGGGTCGCTTTCTTTCCCTTTTCTTTTCAAAAAGTTTTTTTTTTTAAAGTTTAAACCAAAGTTGACCATACCAATAAGCTTAATGTTGAATCAAACTTAGTTTTAGTTAAACGCGTTTTTGGATATTTCCCTGACATTAATTGGTGTAGTGTAAAACGCCTAGTAACCATAGAAGTATAAACACTAGTGACTGATACATTTGACATTTTAATGACATTGATAAATTTACTTAGGCCCAAAACTTTTCAATCAACTTCCGCTCCAAATAAAAAATATTACAAATCTCAAATACTTTTGCAAAAATACAATCACTTGGCTTTTAAGTAATCCGGATATTAGCTTTCTCACAAACTGTTTAGTATAAAAATGTTCATGTAAGATTTACCAACAGATGTTACAGCAGGCAGCAGTTAAAATGTAATTCAAATAACGCTAGACTTAGATTTGACTATTATATGTAATTTATACTGTTTTTGTACTGCTGGCCACACAACTTGATAAAGTGGTCAGTCGAATTTCTCAGTTTTGTCCATTTTTGTAATGTATTATTAATTGTGGGAAATAAACTCATTTATTCATTTGACATTTTAACGACATTATTTGACATTATCAACGATTAAGATAAAAAGAGAGCTAATTATGTTGCCTAGTTACCTAATAAATTAAATAAGGTAACCGGTGACGATTTTCTCATGCCTTAGCTTCATGTTGCTACTGAACTTTTATCGCTCAGTTTCCCATCACGGGAGGATTACGAAAGAAAGTTTACAAGACGTAATTACTGTTGTAAATCCATGTGAAACTTGTTACAATAGTTATCTGGTTTCTCGTTACTATTCTATGGAGGAAACTTTACATGTAGTATAATCATGTTTTAAAAGGCTTATAAATTGGTTAAAGGTTGTTTTAACAATTGATTTATTCGTTTTCGCTTTCATAGGCTGAAGAAACCTGATTTTGAATAACTTTGCTTTCAATAAATTAGTTATTATAATAGCAACCTTATCTTTATTTAAAATTTTTACTTTCAAAAATCTGAATTCCATCCGCATTTGGTTATATCGTAATAATATTACGAATCTATCGTATTGACATTAACTTTGTGTTTCATAAAACAATTTTTAATTGTTTAAAATTTAAAATTGTAAAGCCAAACAAACTTTTGTTATTTTCTAAATGTCGTGGGAAATATTCAACTGAATAGCAACTACTCTTTGCTATGCTAATCATAATTGTTTACGATTAATTTTTAAAATTTAATAATCTTTAGTTAATTTTTTTCAAAGACCCATGTATTTAGGTAAACCAACATTATACAAAGTAGATTTTTTTAATGCATTAAAAATACCTAATTAATTATGAACGGTATACAAATATTAACATGGGTTATTTAAAAGCAATTCAATAAAACGTTAGAAAAAAATTACAAAACCTTAAATTAAGTAAAAAATAAGGCGCAATGTTTGAAATAAGTTTTCAGTGTAGTGAAAGACGAAGAAAATTGACCCGCTTGATTATGAATTAAGATGCAGTTATAAGATAAGCGGCGTCAGCGTTCGCCTGCGTCACTTTGTGAAAACCCTCTCATTATGAGGGGCACTTTAATAAGGTTAATACACAATAACTTTCGTGTTTCAATAACTTAACTTATTTTGTAATAAATGTTAACTATTATAGTGCCATAGTATAGAGGTGTGTATGATATAGTGTATTTTCATGATGTGAATAAAATAGATTTCAAAAATAAAAATCTCTCACAATATAAAGTAAGGCAGTGATTCAGGGTATAAAGTGAAGAACAATTAACTATCGCGATTAGGTCTACTAATGAAGTCCCGAACGAAAACACTTTTTAGAGGGTTTTTTATCCCGGAAATAGAACCCCGTTAGGATAGCGAATTGCCTCCTAGGCCACTAAGGTCTAGTTCGTCTGAAGAGGCGGTAACTGCTGATCAGCACGCTAACTGGTGATACCTACCTGTGGGTCCACGCAGTATCTGGATATACGTCAAATATAAAGCGGTATTGGAACATATCGTCTGAAGAGACGGTAACTGCTGATCAGCACGCTAACTGGTGATACCTACCTGTGTGTCCACGCAGTACCTGGATATACGTCAAATATATAGCGGTATCGGAACGTACCGTCTGAAGAGGCGGTAACTGCTGATCAGCACGCTAACTGGTGATACCTACCTGTGTGTCCACGCAGTATCTGGATATACGTCAAATATATAGCGGTATCGGAACATATCGTCTGAAGAGGCGATAACTGCTGATCAGCACGCTAACTGGTGATACCTACCTGTGTGTCGACGCAGTACGTGGACATACGTCAAATATAAAGCGGTATCGGAACATATCGTCTGAAGAGGCGATAACTGCTGATCAGCACGCTAACTGGTGATACGTACCTGTGTGTCCACGCAGTACGTGGATATACGTCAAATATATAGCGGTATCGGAACATATCGTCTGAAGAGACGGTAACTGCTGATCAGCACGCTAACTGGTGATACCTACCTGTGTGTCCACGCAGTATCTGGATATACGTCAAGTATAAAGCGGTATCGGAACATATCGTCTGAAGAGGCGATAACTGCTGATCAGCACGCTAACTGGTGATACCTACCTGTGTGTCCACGCAGTATCTGGATATACGTCAAGTATAAAGCGGTATCGAAACATATCGTCTGAAGAGACGGTAACTGCTGATCAGCACGCTAACTGGTGATACCTACCTGTGTGTCCACGCAGTATCTGGATATACGTCAAGTATAAAGCGGTATCGGAACATATCGTCTGAAGAGGCGATAACTGCTGATCAGCACGCTAACTGGTGATACCTACCTGTGTGTCCACGCAGTACGTGGATATACGTCAAATATATAGCGGTATCGGAACATATCGTCTGAAGAGACGGTAACTGCTGATCAGCACGCTAACTGGTGATACCTACCTGTGTGTCCACGCAGTACCTGGATATACGTCAAATATATAGCGGTATCGGAACATATCGTCTGAAGAGGCGGTAACTGCTGATCAGCACGCTAACTGGTGATACCTACCTGTGTGTCCACGCAGTACGTGGATATACGTCAAATATATAGCGGTATTGGGACATATCGTCCGAAGAGACGGTAACTGCTGATCAGCACGCTAACTGGTGATAACTACCTGTGTGTCGACGCAGTACGTGGATATACGTCAAGTATAAAGCGGTATCGGAACATATCGTCTGAAGAGGCGGTAACTGCTGATCAGCACGCTAACTGGTGATACCTACCTGTGTGTCCACGCAGTACCTGGATATACTTCAAATATATAGCGGTATCGGAACATATCGTCTGAAGAGGCGGTAACTGCTGATCAGCACGCTAACTGGTGATACCTACATGTGTGTCCACGCAGTACCTGGATATACGTCAAGTATAAAGCGGTATCGGAACATATCGTCTGAAGAGACGGTAACTGCTGATCAGCACGCTAACTGGTGATACCTACCTGTGTGTCGACGCAGTACGTGGATATACGTCAAGTATAAAGCGGTATCGGAACATATCGTCTGAAGAGACGGTAACTGCTGATCAGCACGCTAACTGGTGATACCTACCTGTGTGTCGACGCAGTACGTGGATATACGTCAAGTATAAAGCGGTATCGGAACATATCGTCTGAAGAGGCGGTAACTGCTGATCAGCACGCTAACTGGTGATACCTACCTGTGTGTCCACGCAGTACCTGGATATACTTCAAATATATAGCGGTATCGGAACATATCGTCTGAAGAGGCGGTAACTGCTGATCAGCACGCTAACTGGTGATACCTACCTGTGTGTCCACGCAGTACCTGGATATACGTCAAATATATAGCGGTATCGGAACATATCGTCTGAAGAGGCGGTAACTGCTGATCAGCACGCTAACTGGTGATACCTACCTGTGTGTCCACGCAGTACCTGGATATACGTCAAATATATAGCGGTATCGGAACATATCGTCTGAAGAGGCGATAACTGCTGATCAGCACGCTAACTGGTGATACCTACCTGTGTGTCCACGCAGTATCTGGATATACGTCAAGTATAAAGCGGATTCGGAACATATCGTCTGAAGAGGCGGTAACTGCTGATCAGCACGCTAACTGGTGATACCTACCTGTGTGTCCGTGTCCACGCAGTATCTGGATATTCGTCAAGTATAAAGCGGTATCGGAACATATCGTCTGAAGAGGCGATAACTGCTGATCAGCACGCTAACTGGTGATACCTACCTGTGTGTCCACGCAGTACGTGGATATACGTCAAATATATAGCGGTATCGGAACATATCGTCTGAAGAGGCGGTAACTGCTGATCAGCACGCTAACTGGTGATACCTACCTGTGTGTCCACGCAGTACATGGATATACGTCAAATATATAGCGGTATCGGAACATATCGTCTGAAGAGGCGGTAACTGCTGATCAGCACGCTAACTGGTGATACCTACCTGTGTGTCCACGCAGTACGTGGATATACGTCAAATATATAGCGGTATCGGAACATATCGTCTGAAGAGGCGGTAACTGCTGATCAGCACGCTAACTGGTGATACCTACCTGTGTGTCCACGCAGTACCTGGATGTACGTCAAATATATAGCGGTATCGGAACATTTCGTCTGAAGAGGCGGTAACTGCTGATCAGCACGCTAACTGGTGATACCTACCTGTGGGTCCACGCAGTATCTGGATATACGTCAAATATATAGCGGTATCGGAACATATCGTCTGAAGAGGCGGTAACTGCTGATCAGCACGCTAACTGGTGATACCTACCTGTGTGTCCACGCAGAACCTGGATATACGTCAAGTATAAAGCGGTATCGGAACATATCGTCTGAAGAAACGGTAACTGCTGATCAGCACGCTAACTGGTGATACCTACCTGTGTGTCGACGCAGTACGTGGATATACGTCAAGTATAAAGCGGTATCGGAACATATCGTCTGAAGAGGCGGTAACTGCTGATCAGCACGCTAACTGGTGATACCTACCTGTGTGTCCACGCAGTACCTGGATATACTTCAAATATATAGCGGTATCGGAACATATCGTCTGAAGAGGCGGTAACTGCTGATCAGCACGCTAACTGGTGATACCTACCTGTGTGTCCACGCAGTACCTGGATATACGTCAAATATATAGCGGTATCGGAACATATCGTCTGAAGAGGCGGTAACTGCTGATCAGCACGCTAACTGGTGATACCTACCTGTGTGTCCACGCAGTACCTGGATATACGTCAAATATATAGCGGTATCGGAACATATCGTCTGAAGAGGCGATAACTGCTGATCAGCACGCTAACTGGTGATACCTACCTGTGTGTCCACGCAGTATCTGGATATACGTCAAGTATAAAGCGGTATCGGAACATATCGTCTGAAGAGGCGGTAACTGCTGATCAGCACGCTAACTGGTGATACCTACCTGTGTGTCCGTGTCCACGCAGTATCTGGATATTCGTCAAGTATAAAGCGGTATCGGAACATATCGTCTGAAGAGGCGATAACTGCTGATCAGCACGCTAACTGGTGATACCTACCTGTGTGTCCACGCAGTACGTGGATATACGTCAAATATATAGCGGTATCGGAACATATCGTCTGAAGAGGCGGTAACTGCTGATCAGCACGCTAACTGGTGATACCTACCTGTGTGTCCACGCAGTACGTGGATATACGTCAAATATATAGCGGTATCGGAACATATCGTCTGAAGAGGCGGTAACTGCTGATCAGCACGCTAACTGGTGATACCTACCTGTGTGTCCACGCAGTACGTGGATATACGTCAAATATATAGCGGTATCGGAACATATCGTCTGAAGAGGCGGTAACTGCTGATCAGCACGCTAACTGGTGATACCTACCTGTGTGTCCACGCAGTACCTGGATGTACGTCAAATATATAGCGGTATCGGAACATATCGTCTGAAGAGGCGGTAACTGCTGATCAGCACGCTAACTGGTGATACCTACCTGTGGGTCCACGCAGTATCTGGATATACGTCAAATATATAGCGGTATCGGAACATATCGTCTGAAGAGGCGGTAACTGCTGATCAGCACGCTAACTGGTGATACCTACCTGTGTGTCCACGCAGAACCTGGATATACGTCAAGTATAAAGCGGTATCGGAACATATCGTCTGAAGAAACGGTAACTGCTGATCAGCACGCTAACTGGTGATATCTACCTGTGTGTCCACGCAATAATAATAAATACCCGTAGTAACAATAAAATTCCCGTAGTAATAATAAAATTTCCGTCAGTAGAGCTGAAAATATCCTTTCATAGCGCTTGTTGACTCGGAGATATCCCGTTTCATTCCGCTAATGAACAGCTGGATTATTAGAATAATTTTTTGAACGAATTTGGATTGTCAATTACCGCTATTTGATGAAACCGTTCATTCAACTTAATTACCATTACGCACCTTGAAATTCTGAAAATCGATAATTTTTAATTTTTCAGAGTTAAATCTTGAGCATAATAGGTCTTCTATGGTTATTAATCAAATTTACCTCAGGGTAACCCATAATCAGAATATCAACTAACGTTCTTATTATCAATGAGATGCAATATGGACTAATTTGGAATTTTCAAACACTTTAAACAATTCATGATTTAAATACGTTTTGCTTTATAATCTATAGAATTTATGTAGGTTGAAAAAATCAAACAATAACAATCTAATTACAGGAATTGTTTTTTTGCGAACTTTTTTAGCAGTTGAAGAATAGAGTTTTATTCCGCTCAGGATCTAAAAATCCTGAAACTTGATAAAAATCCCTTGTAATTTAAACAATAACGCTATTTTTATCAGTACCTTTCTACTCTGCAAGTTTCTTCCTTCCTTATCTATTTTCATCGCCGTCACCACTGCCGTTGTCACGGCCCTGACCTCAATTCATTGGGTTAAATGGAGTTCGATCTAGTCCATATGCTCATTCCACTTTGTCCTCCTCGACTGGTCGCTATACTTCATCATTTACATACAGTTGGTTGCACGAGACGTGACAGCCCGCCAGAATTTGTGCTACATATGGTCAGGTTGGCTCTATCTTGTGCAACATGGCGTGGATTATTCATTATAATGATATACAGTAGAATCATTACTAAAGTCTCCATTTCAAATCCATGCTGTTAAACTGTCCATGTGTAGCACAAATCCTTGCGGGCTGTCTCACGTCTCGTGCAACCAACTGTACTACTGCTGATGCTTCATGTTCGTGCTACTCGTACATTATGTTTATAGCTTGAAATAAATGCTGAAAAACGAACCATAGAGTGTATTGTTGTATCAGAAAAAGTATTATAGTGGTAAAATCAGCCTTTGTTATGAAAAATTTGTTTTGTGTTTGTTAGCCGGTACTTTGGAAATTTGTTTAATTTATTCGAGTTTTTACCCTAAAAATATCTTGCATTATGTTCGTAATTTCAGATATCTACAATATATACAACATTTTAAAAAGTGTAGATATTTTTCCCGAATACGAGCACGAACAAGTACTCATATCGTATAACGTTCTTAGATTAAGAACTTAAGAAACTAAATTTTAGAATGTAAATGTAAATTTTAGAACATAATGTTAAAATGTTGTATATGCTTGATTATTGCAATTTGTTTGATATACTTATTTTCATATAAACTTTTTTCGTTAATACTGTAGATAGTTCAAAACCAATTATTTATCAAATAAGTATACAATGTAGACTATAGTATGATTAAATTAAAGTAATTTGAAATTAAAGTAATTTGCGTTTTAATGATCATAACGTATTCATGTAACTTAGTATAAACAACTCACAAGTTGTCTTTGTTGTATCATAATTACAGTATGCATACATTTCAAAACTTTATACATTTTAAAACTACCTTTCTTTTATTTTGACTTAACCCCCACAGTCGGTATAAAGAGGGAAAGAAAAATAAATTAACAGAAAATGAGTGAACATTTTTACGGAGATTTATTTGACATAAACAAATGGATTTGAAAATTATTAATTAGGAAAATTATTAATTATTAATTTCAATTAATAATTGAAATTATTAACAACATTTAAAATGAAAAAAATAATTTTTATGTGTTAATATTTTTGTGAAAGAGCTAAGCATGAAAAAGCGAAAGTACGCTAGAAGACTTAAACATCACTTTCTCAAAGAGGTTGTAAACCAAGTTATGAAAATAAATCAGTGAGGAGTAACATTTTAACAACTAAACCGATATTAAATAATTGAATAAAATATACTCATTGTAGAGGCTTAATTTAGTTCTCTTCCAATAAAGTCTTTCTGTATTTTAATGAGATCCAGTCTTTCTATCCTTTATCTGATTCTTCGATTTTCCCATCCTGATTTTCGTAACAGCATGAAAATCATTAACTTTTGTACTGTGTTCAGACTTTGATCTTGTTATGTCTTTTAGTTTATATTATTTTTTCGTCTATGTGACTGAGCATGCTGGGTTCTTTATAAAAAATAATTATACATAGAAATTTTTGTTATTATTTTACCTATTTTAAAATTATACTCTGTGTTTAGTTGGGAAACCCAAATTTAAAATTTTTATGTCAAATATGTCTTTGTAAACGAATTTCATCCATTTTTTGTTTCCATAATTCCGACTGTGGGGGTGAGGTCAAAATAAAAGAAAACTAGTTTTGATATGTAACCTTGTAAATCTTGTTATGATAAACCAAGTACAGTAGACTGTTAGTTTGAGAGTTGTTTATGCTAAGTTACCTGAATACGTTATTACCCTTAAAAAGCAATACTTTACTTTCAAACTACTTTAATACTTTCATACTGTAGTCGACATTATATATTTCCTAAAAATGTAATTTTTTTGTTAAATGCTTGGTTTTGAAGTTCCTAAAGTATTAACGAATAATGTTTAACCACATTTGAATTTTCAAGTATGATGATAGTGATTTATACTCAACTTAAAAAATACAGCATGATAAGTGCGAAAATATGTTTTAAGTGGTAAAAAATCAAGAACCATAATATCCTCAGAAAATATCGGTACAATATACTAAAGATTCATCTACTCATTGTATTCTTTAGTAGTCCGCCAGACATTTAAAACATTTTATTACACTACTAAACATATTAACTAAGTTGTACCTTGTACTAAAGAAAGAAGCTAATGTAGACAATGCATATTATCGTAATGTAATATAGGCTCCACGGCCCCATTCCGGGACTATATGACTACAGTAGGTCTGCTGTGGTCGGTAACTGCGTGGCAGCACGCCAGCCGCCCATACAACTCTCGTATGCTTGTTATAAACACTTCCATGATATACCGGCGGCACGGCCTTCAAAACTGCGTTACCATTTGTATTTTTGTGAGTGCCCAACTATGTTCCTTACTACGGCCTACTTAGTGAAAATTCATTTTTGGTTTGTGTATATAACCTGGTACCGTATATAAAGTTTGACAGCAAGAATAAGTAAGCTATGTTTGAAAATGCACATTTTAGATAATATTTGGATTCTCTCGAAATTTTTCTCAACATGTTGTCTGAAGAAACTATAGCGGTAGCAAAACAATGTTTGGGGTAAACCACTAGACAAGAGACAATATTGACGCTGTCCTCACTGTGGGTGGATAGGGTTGGCGCACCAGGTGTCAGTTGGAAATATCGGTCGTACAGGCATAGGTTGAAAGTAAAAAAGTGTAAGGTCTTAATAAGAATACCTCTATCATTAATCATAGCTGCCACGTCACCAGTCCAATCGAGAGGGTCTTAATCGCTGGTTTTCAAAATTATATATAACTATTTTACGGTAATGTAAAGTCGGGGTCAATAGAACAGGCGTGTTAAGGTCAAGACTTTTATCAAGCCAGCTGATGTTTTCCCATTTAGCTACATGTTAAATTAATTTATTTAGCTTGACCTTTACCCGTCTGTTCTATTGCCCCCGACTATAGTTAATATAAATAATTTATATGAGGTCTGGTTTGAGTCTAACGTCTATAATATACCAATCTACTTATTTACCTGTTTCTACAACATTAAGAATTATTTGTTCATTATAAAACATTTATGAGTAACAAGATCTTTTTCTTGTAGTATAAATTGAAAGTCGTTCTTGCTTTATTTTTTCGTGTTTACGGACATTTTACAATACAATACAATAAGTGTTCATAAAATTCTTACAAGCAGAACTAAAAGATGTACGTGTTTCAACCAGTTAAAATCTATAACTTGTCTGCAGAAAGAGCCTTTGATTAAAACACGAAGCACTTTATTAATTTTAAAATGAGATATCCCTTGTAACGAACTGAGAGGCTTTTAACAAGTAGACGCAGGTTTAAAGGAACGGGAAGGCTGACGTTGCTATCTCTAATATCATCTCAATTCCTCATTAAGCGACCCAATTTTCTTCTTCTTCACCCACTACATTGAAAAATTGGATTGAAAAATTATCTTTATCACATTTGACACAGTTTGAGTTAAAGCAGAATAATTTGTGACATAATTGTTTATAATTAGTACAGTATTTGTTTTCAAATAATAACCATTTTAAATACGATGTTGGAGTATTTATAGAAATATTAAGACAGTGTTTGGGTAGCATATAATATTAATAAAAAATAAATAAAAGAAATTAAAAAAGAGATTCACAACAATTGTTTTGTACAATTTAAGTTGAACATGTTTCATTTTTACATTTTTTTTCTTTGCTCATATCTACGCCAGAGGCATTTTAAAGGAGATTTGTGCCATGTACTCATAAACGCTCCTTAGGAAAGCAATCCAAACCCACCAAATTTTTTTGGCCACCACGGGAATCGAACCCGTCACCTCTTAAACCGAAGTCCTAGACGCTGACCGTTAGGCTAGCCGGATGTCCAGCCTATGTTTTAAGTGGTCATCTGAAATTACAATACAGTTAGATAGTAACAATTTACTGGTCGATGTTAGAAAGTAACAAGACTGGGGTTTGGACCGTTCCCCGTCAAAACGTTAAAAAAAAATGCCAATGGCGTAGACACGACAAAATAAATAAATAAATACAGTACCTGTGCTCTACAGTATCTAAAGTTTATAAATTATGTAATA
Organism: Neoaliturus tenellus; assembly: GCA_030545055.2. Taxonomy (NCBI): domain Eukaryota; kingdom Metazoa; phylum Arthropoda; class Insecta; order Hemiptera; family Cicadellidae; genus Neoaliturus; species Neoaliturus tenellus. The sequence continues at coordinate 208,277,249 of CM061531.1, forward strand.
CTTTAAAAATTTTTAAAGCTCGACTAAAAACTGTGTGTGTATTTATTTCAACTGTGAGGTCGCCCATATTCAATTGTGAACAGCATTCTGCACACCGTATTAATTGAGATATCGCTACATACCAATTTTCCGTCTCAATGAAGATTAAAAGTGAAAAATATTGGAACTGAGACGGAAAATTGGTTGTAACCACATCCCAGTTAGTCGTCTATAAATAACGCATATGGCAATTTTCTAGTCCCACAGAAATAAACTATTGTGATTAATTGTAAATTTTAGGTGAATTATTTGTGAGATTTTAAAAAATAATTATTTACGAGCTGTAATTTAGTACACTAAATAAAAGGTAACTTCAATACATTAGAGAAGATTAATAAGTTTACCTTATTAATATAGTAAATACCGATATTTATTAGTTTTAATTAAATTTATTAATTATTAATTATTTAAGACAATTTTAGTTAAACTCCGCCTTTTATTTACTGTAAAATTAGATTTAATTAAATGTGCTTACGTTGATAAAAATTAGTTTGGTTTCGCTGATTTTAAAACCAGCCAATTTGTTTGCGTAAAACGTGTGATGTAACGTGGAAAAAGGCGATGAAACCTTGCTATTGTGCTAGAGTTGCTATTCACGGCGAGCGATGTATACATTAAGTGCCCTCCCTCTGCACTAAAAGGATGAGAAAGGAAGGAAAAGAATTGTACTGCCGGGTTCCTGAAATAACAAGGATCGGCGAACGGTGCAATAGGCATTCTGTCGCTAAATATGATTGACATCGTTTATTTAACTAAGAGATACAACACTACCTTAGGTGTGAATAAAGAATTAGAGAAATCTCATGAAGACTGTATGTTTACTTCATTACGTCTTGCACTCTTTTTTTATTCCATAAAAAGTATATCATAATATTTTCTCAAATTTTACTTTATTTAAGCTGTTCAATTATTTAAAATCTTAAAAAGAATTGTGAAGCTGACTGTAGGTTTTATTGAATGGTGCCCTCTCACCTCGTCACCACCCATCTCGTCATCACCCATCTCGTCACCAATCGTAAAAATCACTGAGCCGTACAAATGAGGGTCGGCCTCCGTCCCGTCCCCCTCGGGGCCTGCTACCTGAACTGATCGGTGTGAAGTATAGGATCCCGTTCCCAATCACAAGAGGGAACGGTATTCACCGTCCATGACTCGTTCACCTCCATGCAGAGAAGAGTGTCCAAGCAGATTAATACTATAGTCCTGTATAAACATTTCATTATCTTGTATATCATAAAAGTGTGCACATAATTGTCTAGAGAGGAAACTACTGTACAAAGCATGGTCATTTTCGTTCACGATGAATTTTGCATAGCTTTTGGTGTAAACGGACCTTAAGTCTTAAGTTTAAAAAACAGTTTATTCAATCATCTATATAGCCCATTCAAATAACCGCAAACATATTGTCCATGTTTTCGTTTGTTAATTATCATACATCAGTTGAAGTTTTCTCCTTTGTTTACTGCACTTTGTAAATCAGTAGTAATGTCAAATTTCAGTGTAGGATGTGGATCGGTCCTGTGGATCACCTGTAGCAGTAAAACAATCGATGAGTTCTAGCCTAATTTTTTTCTTTTATCTAGGAGCTATGCAAAATCCATCGTGTACAAAAATGACCATGATCTGTACAGTAGGCCTAGTTTCCTATCTAGACAATAATGTGCACTCTTTTATGATATACAGGATACAGTACTATAGTATTAATCTGCTTGGACACTTCTCTGCACGGAGGTGAACGAGTCATGAACGGTAAATACCGTTCCCTCTTGTGATTGGGAACGGGATCATATACTTCACACCGATCAGCTCAGGTAGCAGGCCCGGCTGCTATCGAATATCCACGCGATTTTGGGCCTCCTCGACACGATCGAATATCCCGCGCATTAGTGAGGATTATAAGGGTCGACTCCAGGACGGGAGGAACGATCGAATATCCACGCGGCCGAGGACAAGTAGAGACCGCTAGACCTCCAGGGGCGGGAAAATGGGAATTTATTTCCCCGCCCCGGTGAACGTACCTCGGCCGTTCGCGTGTACCAGACTCGGACTAAGTATAACTGTACCGAGCCCTGTCATGCAAAACTGAACTAAAAAACGTGGAAGTCTGGATCCCGACGGGTGGCAAAAGGATCCGATGTCGCGGGACCCGAGCGAAGAACATCCAAACAGCGCTTCATGTAACCTTACATTAAGCCATTCGGAATGAAAATAAAAAGGTTAAATTTATATTAAAATTTTCATCATGAAATTGTGAATCTAATGGTACGTATTTAAACTTTAAATGGTCCGCTATTAATTTTTATTATTAGTTAAACTAAAATTCTTTTTAGTTCGTCTTAATTGGTGACACAACAAAAGTAGTATGCGAGAAAGTTTTTCATTTTTGGTCAGGTAAAAAGTGTCCGCGGAGAAGTTGTAGACGACATTCTAAATATTTTTTATCTCAAGTAATCTTTTCTAACATTAGCCGACTCCGCTACAGATAATATTTGATTTCTGTGGATTCGATGCGAGCGCTGATTCCTGCTTGGATACCCGCGAGCTCGACGTAAGAGCGCGAAATACATTGGTCTTCAAAGACCAATTTGTATCATTATGAAATATGTTACTTCCTGTTGTAATTGGAACTCCTTTTAGATTTTCAAATGATTCCCACGTTTTTGTACCATTCTATGGGATTAATTTTCGCAAAAAATCAATGAGAATAGGAATTAAAATTAAGGCGCTATACATGGTTATGATTTATATATGAAAATTCCCCATCTATATAGTTGTAAATAGTGGTATAGTATTTAGTATAGTTGTAATTTAATTTCATTCGCTTTAATTAATTTCATTGTTTGTTACTTTATATTATTTTGTAATTTTCGTTCTTCAACGTTTAATATTACATTGTTCACATAAAATTTTGTTAAATTTAATAAAAATATTTTACTAAATTAAGAGCGTATTTTAATTTCAAACCTTTAGAATGGGAGATGTTTATTTGGGAGAGTTCCATTAGTGGTTATTTATTGGTCCATTATTAACTGTAATTATATATATCATGCTTTTAAAAGAGTGATTTAATTTGGTATTTACAGTAACTTCTAAGAATGTATACGTTTTTATAGATGAATAAAATAATAATAAAACATGTCATGTTTAAATGCTATGTTACAAGCAAGGATTCGCTCTGGTACACGCGAACGGCCGAGGTTCGTTAAACGGGGCGGGGAAATAAAATTCCCATTTTTCCCGCCCCTGGGAGGTGTAGCGGTCTCTACCTGTCCTCGGCCGCGTGGATATTCGATCGTTCCTCCCGTCCTGGAGTCGACCCTTATAATCCTCACTAATGCGCGGGGATATTCGATCGGGTCGAGGAGGCCCAAAATCGCGTGGATATTCGATAGTTCCCAGCAGGCCCTGAGGGGGACGGGACGGCGGCCGACCCTCATTAGTATGGCTCAGTGATTTTTACGATTGGTGACGAGATGGGTGCACACGTATTGAATATATTGAAGGTATATTTTTAACCAATTAGTATGGTATTATCGGGTCATCAATTAAAATGACTCACCATTAAGGATTTTCTCTCAAAATAGGTCAGGTGAATAGTTTTCGTTGTATATTTTCTCTAAATTTATAATAATTTTTTGTACATTTAAAAGTGAATGATGATTTTATTGGAAATTGCTAGTTAATTTGAGTATATATTGAAATTATTGTACGGTATTTGCAAGAAAGTATGGAAAATAGTACGGTAATCTAACAGTTAGTTAAAAATAATATATTTCCTAGTGGCTTTTGTGAAAAGTAAATTCGAAAATTAAAATAGTAGGTGAACATTTTTGACTGTACATAACAGTCGATTTTGAAATAATGGTTGAGATAATCTATTTTCTTTGTCAGTTTCCATCTTCGGTAAGTTCGTTCGTTAAATTTAAACAAAGAAAAGTCAAGAGGACTTCAAATAATAGTTTGGAATGTAACGAAGTTGTCTGCTATATAGTAAACGGAAATTTAAACTTTATGTTAAAAACTATTGTTAAACAACAAACGGGAAAAATTGTTTTTAACTAAATACTGGGAGTCTGGGCATCAGGAGGATATGTTATGTGAATGACCATGAGCAATCGCTTGAAATAAGTTCATGACTTTCCCCACAATTTTCAGTTCTTTAGAACACGGGATAAAAAATTCTAAAACACCTTTTTGGTTCTCGGAAGAGAGCCCAATTTTCACATATATCGACATTACGAGAATAGATAACAACAATTTTGTATTCAAATAAAAATAAAGGAAAAATAATACTGTAACACGATAACTCTCGTTGATGTTCGATATTCTAAAGATAATTTATGGACAGCCGATATTTAGGAACGCTTCAATTATTATGATCAGACTTTTTTCATTAAAATAAATGAGGGAATGTGATTGGTATAACAATAAACAGTGAATATTAAAATTACAACCATTTGTCAATCTGTTAGTAAAACATTTTCCATTCACATAATCTACTTTCTGTTCTATGTTATGCAGCGTTATTATTGTCTGGAGATATCTTCTTCGCTCTAGAGACCCAATGTACAATACAATAAACGGCGGGTGCGGGCCCGGATTGGAAGTTTTGTCTCGTCCGGGTGCTCTCCAGGCCCGGACGTGCATTTTGTATTGGATTGTCCGGGCGCGCCCACACTTGTGTGAAAACTCCCATAAGATTCATAAGTTAAAACACCTTCATACGATACGGGTCGGGCCCGGAACGCACTGGTGTGAAAGAGGTCTAACGGGTTGTGTGAGAAACCCAAATACATCGTTAAAGGAGGAAAATGTAAATATAATGTATTTGTTTGAATTGATTTTCTAAATTATTTTAAATTTTAATTTAAATTGTAAGTCCTTCTGAGTGTTCAGTTATTTTTAGATTGTAACAAATAACGGTTACAAAAGCTGTAAATCATGTATTGTAGTTTTAAATATAAAGTTCCTGATGCGTTGAAGCTCGTTCAAAATCAATGCGCGGTAGAGTTTCGGATTTCAATTCCTTCCAATTTTTCGTGCATCTTGTTGCTAATACTCCAAAACCAATCGGGAATCACTAAACTTTATTGCAGTTAGATCACTGTTTGCGACTGTCTTGCCTTTTCGCAAATAAATGTGCTCACTTTTACGCTTGAAATGTAAACATAATCGCTTACAATAGCAACAGTAGGAGATTCAACACCATCATCAGGGCCAATATGTGCTCTAAAATTCAAGGGCAAAAAAAAAACAACTTTATTAAAAAAAAAAATTAAATAAAAACACAACAGGGGAATTCAGGATGGCAGGGAGAGATTGTTTTCTGGTATAGGATATTAAATCTTTATTTCTACCGTATATTAATGTTGAACGTAGTATAGATTTTGCTTCAATCCTCCCAGATGAATTACTCACACACTCGCAACAACACAAGCCGTCTGGCGACTTGGCGTTCGCACAACTGAATAAAATATAAACCAACTCAGATTTGGATTCCGTCCCAAAGAATGCCTCGCCGTTTATACCCCTGCGTATAAACTATCCTTCAATGTTATAGTTGTAATAAATCTGAAAACCAGATTTCAACTGATATGTTGTTTCCTAATTCACGTCTATTAAAACTCTGTATTCCAGTGGTGAAACATCAAATATCAAATGTTTTCCTACCAAATTTACTTTAAATGATGTTATTTTAATCATACGTATTATACAAATATATTATAGGCTAAATGTTTATAAAACACGAGGTTATAGATTTGACATTAGGTTGATGACTTTATTTTTTCACGCATTATCGGTTTATCGTTTTAACCACCATGATACGTTTAAAAATCAAAATTACAATGTGGTATGAAGCAGGTTATGACATTTTTGCCATGCACTAAAAATATTAACATTATCATTTGTTGAAATATGTCGAAAGTAGCAATGTATCGAAAGCTCGCATAATTCCATGACTAATGAACCGCGCTGCTGCAGTTGATCATCCGCACGGCCCGTGGGATTGCAATGGCAATGCAACAAAGCGCGGGATCATATTGAATTACCACACACCCTGTACAGCGCTGTCCCAACGCGCTGCGGTGGCGACATGTACGTCGATTTGTATACCGTAACTAAATTAATTGTATGCTACGCTTTGTTGGAGTAATTGCAATATATTTTAGGTACTTTATATCAAGCCGTTTTGATATTTCTTACGCTTTTATAGTAGTAGTGAGTCTAGATTTGTATCTAAATTTAATAGATTTACCTTGAATGAGAATTTTTAATACAACAAGTGATTCGGTACAATTTTTAATACCATTTGTGGTACGGTACAAAATAAATAGTTGTTGAACACTTAACGCATACTCAATACTTGAGATTGTGGATAGCGTGGGTGTAATTGTTAGTGAATTATTTTAAAAATTGTGTATAAATTTGTATTTAACTATTTTCTGGATCATCTAAACCATCTAAAGCTTTAAAAAGGGGTTCATAAAATGAGTTGTTATAGAGTTCACCATTAAATCTTATGCTTTTGGATTGATCTTGAGAAAACTTTGAATCTTTTTGGCAGTTGAAAACTGTACCCAGCTGCCTTTGATCATTGGGCTTAACTAATTACCCCGACGAATGAAACAGCTGGTTTGTCAGTAACAAAGCCACACCTCATCTGATTCATCACACTCACCCTTCAGTCAAATTCACCTTAATATACGCAACACAGAGTGCGTCGGTATCCTAAGCAATATATCTAATATATCCTTTGAAACTTACATTCTTAACCGAACGCAAGTGTGCCGTAATATAAATGTTCAGATTTGTTTTCTTCTGAGTTAAAACAGTTCTTGACATTTGTAACTCACTCAAAGGAAAGTAGTGGCCAAATTTAACTAAGAGAGAGTGGACTTATATTTTGCAATAAGTTTTTAATACTAGTTGTTGGAAGGGTGGAGCCTTTAGAAAATGTTGTAGGCGCAGAGCCCCATCCGATATTACGTCCTGGAGTTTGTGGGCCGGAATCCCGCACTGCAAACCGCTACTCCAGGTCGCTACAAGCTCTCTTATATTATAATACCGAGGAACAAGCTTTCCACTAAACCTTACAATATACTGACTCAGTTTTTCAGTAAGTTTCAAATCATCGTCCTGTAAATATAATTTATGTACGCAAAAAATGTTTTTTTTTTAATTTAATTGTAAGGAGCCTATTTTTTGTTGTCCCAGATTCGGGCTTGCAATCACTTAAAGTACATGAAATATTTATATGAAATATGACATATTAAATTAATTTCATTAGAAACATAAGTTGTTAAAACCATTCTAATAATCTGACATCTTACTGTCATAATAAAAATAGCATTTAAAGTGAAATAATTAGTTTAAGTTTTTAACAAATGTGAAGGAATAAGAAGATATATACTTGTTGTTTTACTGCGCTGAAATTATCAAAGTGCTAAATGAAGTTCTTTTATATCAAATCACAAAACATTAATTTATTTTGTACTCACTCACTTAAGGAGTTGATTAAATCCCGAATACAAAACTAAACAAATCATTCAAAAGTAACAAACGTTTTCCCTGCTCTTATGGTGTTGACATTTTTTACTTATGTGGTAATTCTATTTGCAAACAGTTCACATTTCTGAGTTATACTTTTGTTTGTTTACGGTCTATTGTAAGAAATGGTTTTGTTTTTCGTTTCATATACCCTCTGCTAAGTATTCATTTAATAGAGCATATAAACAATGGGAAATAGTAAAGCATGCAAAAAGGCATCAATCAAAATATTCCTAACCCCTAGGAAGACTTTTAACATCAAACCAGATTTTTCAGTGGTTGCAATAACAATGAAAAACACCCAGCAATACTTGTCGACCGCCCTAATGTCAGGACAAGGAATGTCCACAATACGTCTTGTGCTCACTGTCATCTGTTGAAACCTTCTTATTAATGATCGACCCGAGAACTCCGATGCTGAAGCTCTCCCTCAAATCTCAATGTGATTTAATATATACTACAATTGTTTTTGTGTTACAAATTACCTTTATAAAGTATCGATACTATAATCAGTTAGATGTAGAATAAATTAACTGACATTTTTACAATATCACACCTACTTGTCAAAAATGAAATCCAATTTACAGATACCACCTTGATTGTAAGTATAAAAATAACTTAATACAAAACTACTGTTTTCAGAATTCATTATCATAAATTTTAAATACATTTTTATTTGAACACATATGACTTTCCGACCATGATATAAACTGCCTTCAATTTTTTAGGTGAAAATAGTTAGTTAAAATACTATACTATTTTTTGGGTTTTACTGTAAAATATAGACTACAGTTGATAAAAATGTGTATTTTTTGCAATTTTGGTTATTTATGGGGAAATGTTAAAATAAGCAAAGGTAACAAAAAATACACAAAACCTTGAAATTGTACACAAGACACTAAAGCTATTATTTTAAAGTACATAATTTTGGCAAATTGATATTGAAAAGTCAAATAAATATCGGTTAATCTTCGCATAATTGGTGTAAAATTACAAAAGAAAGTTTTACAAGAGGGCAGGCAATTAGTGGGTTGTAAATCGGCGAGAACTTGTTATGGCTCCATTTAAGTCGTTTGTAATTATTTCCCTTTAAATAAGTATTTTTTAACGTTTTTCGTTTGCTGTACATCAAATTACTGTACGTGTTTTAAACTATGTAAGTAGGGGGACTTGGCCGGCTGTCCGGCTGCTGCGGGATGAGCGGGATGAGGCCCCCCCCCCCGAGACCACCCAAGTTGCGGACCCCCCCCCCCCCCGAGACCACCCAAGTTGCGGACCCCCCCCCCCGAGACCACCCAAGTTGCGGAGCCCCCCCCCCCCCCCCCCGAGACCACCCACGGCGTAAAGGTACCGACCCTCGGCCAGGTGCGACATTCCACACCTAGGGGAGCCGGCACAATAAAACCTCACCCCTGCGTGGTAGCGTCCGCCCGGCGATGTTACACAATAGCGCGTCTTATATTACCCATCACCCCACGCAGCTGCGCGTCCCTTCTCCGACCGTCACCTTACACAGGATAACCAAACCGAGCGTCGTCGGCCATTTTCTACACTACCCGGCATCAGTAGTTGCCTAGCTGCCGTAGTGACCGGACGTTCCTGCACTTCGCTCCGCTTGCTGCTTCCTTGGGCCTCTGTCTACGCCACTGTCTTCTTTGGATACTTCTCACTTCAAATGTAAGTATTATTTCTAATTTACAATAACTAGTTATAATTAAATGTAGTTTTTACTTTTTATTAGATTTCAGTAAATTTTGACTTTGTCAAGAAACTCAAAGTGTACGATGATAATAGTTTTCACTGCTTCACACACAAAATGTTAAACATATGCAAATAAATATTTTAATTTTACTAAACTATTCAAAATAGTAGTTAGCATTTATCCCACATAGACTATGAATTGCAGCGCAACTCTTTAAACATCTTGTTACATTCTATCATATTGAACATAAATTATAAATCCATTATTGAGTCTCTGTAACACATTTTATTTATTTATTTTTTTTTTATAATTTTACCTTTGTCTATAAACTGAAAGAGCAGGTTGATTATAGTTTTACACTACATCATACACAAAATGCTAACCAAATGCGAAAAAATATTTTTTAATTTTATAAAAACTTTTAAAATAGTAGATTGGTTTGGTCACTTATAGACTATGTTTCGTAGCTCAAATAGTTTAAACATCTACCTGATTTGTTCATATTGCATGTAAATTTTAACAAAGATATTAAGTTTCTGTAACGTAAGCTGTAACGAATGTACGACAGTAACATATTATGAGACTTTATATTCAAGAAAACTGTTTATTCGATGTTGGAGCAGTTTAAAGACTTAGTTTAGAACTTAAACCTTTACTTTTATTTGTACTTAGTAGAGTGAAGACATAAATGGATTTCTTGTGACCCCCCCCCCTCGCTCTGTACCTTATTCTCTGAGAATAGTGCTAGAGTCCTAATACGCAGCGTTATTTGTTTACAGATCATCATGAACAACGTTGAGCGTCGTTTTTCCTGTACCCAGTGCGGTGAGGCGTTCAAGAACAGATGCCATGTCACCAGGCACGTTCGCTTCGTCCATGGCGGAGTCAGCTTCACGTGTCCGGAGTGCGACAAACCTTTCTCCAGGCAAGATGTTCTGCGCCGTCACATCGCCAATGTACATCGACCTCAACCAACAATCAACCCTGCATTTAGACCAGGTTATTTTTACTACTCGTAGACCATACTTTACTCATTAACATGAATGAAAATAAATCAAACTAGTAACTGCTTTTCCACTTGATTAACACATTTACTAATGCATTCTTCGGTTTGAATTAAACATTTTGCTATACACTCTCTATAAAACACGAACCATTGCTCAGTTTTGAATTTCTGTAGCGTTTGTACTATTGCTTGAATACCAAATTTAATAATGTATCATTCTGTTTGAATAAATCTTTGTTGTACACTCTTATATCAAACGTGAAGCATTATTCAGAGTTGAATTTCTATAGCGTTTGTAGCGCTTTGAACAAGTCAATCGATTTATGTTGAAAACACACGCATTTTTCATTGTCTTTACAAATCTGAGATACATATACTAATCATGTTTCTGTTCTTCTTTATAGATTTTGTGCCAACACCGAGTCCAGCGGAACCGCGACCCGGCCCCTCTTCTGCTCCTCTCATTGAGCCGAGGCCCGGACCATCATCCGCTCCTGTCTTTGAGCCGAGGCCCGGCCCCTCCTCCGCTCCCGACGTCGAGCCGAGACCGGGTCCGTCCAATGCTCCGGAACTGGTTCAAGCCCCAGAGCCTGCTGGAGTTCCCACAACAGGTATGTACTTATCTATTACTTTAAACTATTAATTTACAAACTTACACTCAAATGTAAATATTTATTCAGATATTTCATCCACACTAAATGGATCGCACTGTCAAAGAGTTCTATTGTAAAGACTAAACATTTTAATATTGAATCTCAGTCACAATGTATAAACGTTCAGAAAAATATTTTAACTTTTATCAATTATATCTTTCAATGATTTCCAATGCAAAATAACTTATTAGACATTGAACTTAAACTTTCATATTGGTTTGAAAACTGAATCTTTTCAGATTGAGCATGATAATTATACATGAGACTACAGCATTTTGTATTATTTCAGGCCATACGTGCGGTGGGTGTGGCAAAAGCTTCACGAGGAAGTCCAATGTGCAGATCCACGCCCGCAAATACTGTAAAGCCCTCCGTGCGGAACGCCAGCCTGAGCAGACCATCGGAGTCCAGCCACCTTCGCCTGCCCCCTCGTCGCCAGCATCAGTGGCAACATCGAGCGAAGACGACGAGGCGCCTGTGATCTCCGGCGGCTTAGCTCCTGCAGGTTTCGAGGAGGTCGAGACAGCGTTCCGTGGGCGGCTTAAAACCTACCGCCTGGCAGAGCCCGTGGACGAGTCAGTTACCCTGCAGGAGTTTCTACTGTCTCTCAGGACACAGGTAATTACACTCATGCGACAGATATTACGTAACACTCATGCCATCAAAGTTAACATCTGGGTCGAATGCGAATTTGTAAATATTCATGGCGAGACTTGTAGGCGGGCCTTTAAGACAAAGAATGTTGAGATCTTCCACACAAGTGACGTTGATGAAATTTGTCAGGAGTTCATCAACAAAATCTTGTTGGAGAAAGAGACTTGTGAAATGAAGGGCTCAGGATGGAGTTTTGTTAGGGTTTTAGATATGGAAGTGAGAGTCAATGTCTACAGCCCTATCAGAGGTAGCTCCTTCATCCTCCTTCCTCAAGACATCGCCATGAAAAGAGCCGTGGTTAATGTGTATAACGTTGCGGATGAGCGTTGTTTCGAGTATGCTATCCTTACTAAATTCGTTGAAAATGTTCGTCGTGACCGGCTTACTGCTAACCACTTTACGGCAGAGGTCAGGACACGAGCAAACCTAAATTTTGATGGATTGGAATTTCCAGTGAGGTTAGACAAAATCCGCACGTTTGAACGCAACAACCCCGGCGTAAGCATAAATGTGTACGGTCTGGACAAAAAGAAGCAGAAGAAGCACCAAAATAAAGAAGAACACTATGTCTTCCCTCTTCGCGTCGTGGATCAAGAGCTACCGAACCACTTCGATCTGCTATTCCTAACCGATGAACGAACCACTCACTACACATACATCGCCGACTTTGAGAGGCTAGTTGCTAGTCAAATTACACGCCGTGCACATCGATTGTTTATGTGCAAGAGATGCTTCGCGCATTTTGACAACCGTCCAAACAAACTGGGTCTCACAGGAGAGCAGCGGTTAGAAGAACACAGACGCTACTGCTCCAAAAACGCGCCATTGAGAACCGATGTTGCGGAAGAAGAGCACATCATGTTCAATCGGCCCGAGCGTACAAAGAGAAGCCGATTTACAATCTATGCCGACTTTGAGAGTATGCTCGTACCCTTTGAGGCCGAAAGGCCAATTCATCCCGCACCAACTGTTCGACCGCCTGCTTGGGACCCAGCAACTAATCGAACGATTGGCCAACAGCGCGTGGGTGGTTTACCAAACAATGTTAGGAATGTCCACAGACCGTACGCTTATGCGTATTACATTCGCGACGACCTAAGAACAGCCGACGAGGGAGACTGCAACGACGATGACCAGGATTCCAACACCTTCTCCAAGCTGCGGATGTACAGAGGCGAGGATGCTGCGCAGCATTTTATCAACGCTGTACGGGATGACGTACGGAAGATTGGCGACATCCTTTACGGCCAGCGCATGCCCGGAGACCCACCTCAGTTGACAGAGCAGGAAGAACTTCAATTCCGACGTGCCACTGTCTGTCACATCTGTAAACGGGAATTCGGCCCTAACGATGGTGAAGATAAGATGAAAGTTAGGGATCACCAACACTCGCCTCCGTACAACTACAGAGGAGCTGCTCATCGTTCGTGCAACCTCCGCTACAGGGAACAGGAGACCGTCAATATGTATTTCCATAACTTGTCAAACTACGACGCCCACTTCATCGTGCGTGAGTTAGGCGTGGACAAGGGAGACGTTGAGGTACTCGCCAACACCGAGGAGAAGTACATAACTTTCTCGAAGCGCTTCAAATATCCGGGCGCGGGCCGGCGGAACAGTATTAAATTACAGTTCGTCGATTCGTACCGCCTCATGTCTAAGGCATTAGGCACATTGGCGTCTATTCTGCCGGCCAACAAAATGCACCTTACGCGCGCCCGGCACCAAGACCAAGAAGACTTTGATTTGCTTCGAAGGAAGGGAATCTTCCCCTACGAGTACGTCACGTCCATGGAGGTACTTAATGATGATCACCTGCCACCTAAAGATGTCTTCGGAGAAAATGTCACCGACGAGGACTACGCACACGCCCAACGCGTATGGGATAAGTTCAGTTGCACATCCCTCGGGCAGTACGCAGAAATATATCTGATGACCGATGTTCTGCTACTCGCCGACGTCTTCGAGGGATTCAGAGAAATGTGCATGACGCATTACAACTTGGATCCTGCGCATTATCTTACTCTGCCTTCATACGCGTGGGACGTAATGCTACTCAAGACTGGAGTGGTGCTCGATACCTTGCGAGATGTCGATATGTACTTGTTCTTTGAGAAGGGCATCCGAGGTGGACTGACCCAATGCGTCACTAGGCACGTTGTCGCCAACAACAAATACACAAGAGCTGAAGATGGCGGCAACCGAGACGGCCAGGGCGCATCGACAAGTGGAGGTGTCGTAGAACACGACAACGATACATTTTTAATGTATTATGATGCAAATAACCTCTACGGATGGGCCATGTCAGAACCACTTCCCTATAAAGATTTCGAGTGGCTTTCGCAGCAGGAAATCGACGACTTAAACATCATGGACATACCGGCAGACGGTGAGTATGGATACGTTTTGTAGGTTGATCTGGAGTACCCAAGAGACCAGGCACTCCACGACAAACATCGCGATCTCCCGTTCTGTCCCGAAGTACGAAAGTCGCCGGCTTACCAGCTGCCCTACTCATCAGAAGACATCATTAATAGCGGAGCAGGACAATCCAGCAAACTAATGGCTACTCTCACGGACAAGGATGAATACGTGATCCACTATCGTTACTTACAACAAGCGATCGAGAATGGACTGCGTGTTCGCCGTGTTCACCGGGTTATGCGTTTTAAACAGTCGCCGTGGTTAAAACCGTACGTGATGCTGAATACCGAACTGAGACGGCAGGCCAACAATAAATTTGAAGTAGAAATGTTTAAATTGATGGTCAATGCTGTCTACGGTATGAGTCTCCAGAATGTGAGAAAACACCAAAACATGAAGATCGCCACATCCCGAAAGAAATACACGAAGTACGTGGCCAAGGCGAATTTCAACGATCGAATTTGGTACGATGAGAACTTGGCCCTACTAAATATGGCGAAAGTATGAGTTGTACTCAACAAGCCAGTCTATGCGGGAATGTGCATTCTGGACCACAGTAAACGGTGGATGTACGGTTTTCACTACGATATGGTAGAAAGGTACGGCATCGAGAATATAAAGATGGCCTACATGGACACAGATGGTATCGTCTACGCCATCCGTACCCTAGACGTCTACCGCGACATGATGACGCACCTGGACGACTTCGACACCAGCAACTATCCCCAGAAACACATGTGCTACGACGGGCGCAACGCTAGGGTTTTGGGGAAATTCAAGGACGAAGTCGGTGGGAGAGTTATTAGGTTATTCGTCGGCTTGATGGCAAAATTATATTGTATGTTGTCCGGAGGCTTTACGTGTGCTGTTGGTAACGGAGATGACGACGACTGTGGTGCGCCTCCGCCGATAAAGCGGGCAAAGGGCGTCAACCGCGCCGTAGTTGCAAAGGACCTCTCCGTGCAAGATTACCTGGATTGTTTATACAACAAGACAATCAAATGCACGGACAATCAGAGGTTCCAAAGCAAACACCACATAATCTACACCGTTGTGGTAAGGAAGCGGTCCCTGGCACCCTATGATGACAAACGTTACGTAATGCCAGAGGACGGAATAAACACGCTTCCGTGGGGGCACTATGCTATTCCCCCCAGGGCGCCACCGTTACCTCCAGCTCTACCAGCGCCAATGGACGTAGACGAATAGACGATATAATTTAAGTCGCATGAGTGTAATCGGGTAGGCTCTTTTCGGATCTCGGGAGTGTGTGATGGACTGTGATATGGACTGTTTATGGACTGGTGTGGACTGTGATATGAACTTTTATTTATTTTGTGTGTACATTTTTCTTGTTGTGCTTGTATGTAAATTTTATTAATGAATCAAATTCATTTTATAATTCTTTATCTTTGTTGCCTATTTTAAATTTTATTCTTTTGTAAATATTGTATAAAGTTCTTGTAAATTATTTCGTGCAAACATTTGTTTCAATAAATCTAGCCATCTGTATTGATCTTTTGAAAATATTGTATAAACTTCATTCTTGTAAATTAATGATTGTAAATATTGTATAAAATTCTTTTAAGATTGTTTCCAGAAATCTAGTCATTCGTACTGATATTTTTTTGTAAATATTGTAGGCACTTCATTCTTGTAAATTAATGTTTGTAAATATCGTATAAAATTCTATTCTGTTGAATCATTTCTTTTAATACACTCAAAGAAAGTTTTAAGATTGTTTCAATAAATCTACTCATTTGTATTGATCTTGTAAAATATTGTATCAAGTTCATTTTTTTTGTCTAATTTAATTTTTTCAAATATTGTATTAAGTTTCTATTGTGTCGAATAATTTCAGAATACTCGATGTTAGGTTTAAGATTGATTCAATAAATCTAGTAATTTGTATTGACATACTCGTTTTCATTTTCCAGTTTTACACATAGTAATAAGATCATTCACTGTCAGACTCTTTGCTTTTTAAAAAATACTAAGATATCAAACTCTTTTCACTTTGAAAGTAAAATATAAATGACGAGTCTGCACCTCTGTTCAGACTCGTCACAATACTTACAAACTTAGTCTTTACTTACTTAGTCTCGTACAAATACTTAAACTATCAGACTCTTTTGAAATATCAAGTTACTAAACTGTCTGGTCTTTGAAAGTAAAATGTAATGTCGAGTCTGTATAAAGGTTAAACTAATATGCTCTTTTCACTTTGAACTGTTATGTCAAATATGTGCAATGAGTAAACTATCAGACTCTTGAAATACTGAGTTACTGGACTCTCTGGTCTCTGAAAGTAAAAATCTAATGTCGAGTCTGCACAAAGATTAAACTATCTGATTTTTCTAAATGCACTTTGAAATATTGAGCCTATTCAAAAATGAAAAACTTACATACTAAAAGGAAATGAAAAGATTGGTGTTTGTTGAGTACTCATTTTTATTACAAGAAAAAAAAATATCATTACAAGACAAATGAAAAAGATTTTACAATACAAAGAAAAATATAAAAATATTTTTACAAAGAAAAATATAAAAAGATTTTTACAAAGAAAATAGCAAAAAATTGCTACAAGTGTTTATACAATCTGGTGAATAGTTTTCTGATCATCGCATCATTGTGAGCAGTGGAGGTGTCGTCGAAGAGCTGCACGAAGTCCATCATCCTCATATCATGGTGAGTTCGGTAGTACAGGTAAGTCAGACAGTAGTGGCCGCAGACTGTGCTGTCATCATCTTGTAGGCGATACTCGTTGTACAGGTAACGACGAGCGTTGCGTCTCAGGAATCCTTGATAGAAGTACAGATGTGGGGGCTGTCCGTAACTATCGAAGAATTCAATGACATCACTCTTTCGGTCCAGGTAGAATGCAACCCAGTGTGTACCGGCTTCATTGTGTGGATCGGTATTCACAACGATTGCTGTAGACGGGGAGATGCGATGCGGTAGTCGGTCGGCGGCGTAGACCCCATGATTGTGTACTGGCAGAGTCGATAGATATTCCTCAATCTGATTAGTATTCATTCTACGGTGTCGATGCCAACAGTTGCAGCGGTAGTACTCGTTGTAGTGCTCGTAGACGTGTGAAAACAAGAGCAGAAATACGAGCTCGTCTCATCAGTAGATTCCAATTCATCGTCAATATTGTTAGTCAAAAACAACCATCCGTGTAATGCTATGCAATTGGATAGTGAACATCGATGGTTCGGTGATCTGTGATGACGGCATCGCAGCGTGGATTTCGATAGTAGATTGTTGATTGTAGCCAGTGAACCACATCCGATATCGTCCAAGTCGATAACGTTGGTAATGCAGTGATCAATAACTAAATGTCTGTATATAAAACTCTTCTTTTCCGATCCTTTGACATAGACGGTGTGTCGTTTGGCGAATATCTTTCGTAGCTTTTGTTCCAAGTCGTAGTAGCCGATGTCCCCTTGATCCCATTTTAATCCGTGATAATGTTTCGATAGCCAATGGGATTCTCGATGTTTATCAATGGTCAGTTCGTCCCTGTTGAATGGCGGTTTGGCGATGTGATGCATCAGTAGTATCCCGCTGTCCACTTCCATAACGCAGACTTCCTTCATTATGTAATCATTGATGTTGTCTTTGAAACTCTGGAAATCAATAATGATGGGAGCAGCCAAATTCCTGCAACGTACTCTGCGTAAGCGATCCATCTCGTACGAGTGTTGATGAGAGACTAACCACCAAAGTCGACCATCACGTTGCGGTGTCGATCGATTTCAATTACGTTGTCAAACTCTGCGTACACCAAACAGTTGACAGTCTCGGTTAGCGCGGTGCCGAATCCCAGCTCCATGCGCACGCTACCGTTGCGTACGAGATTCCAGTGGCCGGTATCGCTGGCAGACAGGTCGGGTGTTAGATCAAACACTAGAAGGCAGTAGCCATTTTCGAAATCTTCTCTGCTGATCACGTTTCCAGCGTCTGAGAAATGGATCCCCGTGCCGCTGAATATTGTGTTGTACGCCATAATGAACTTTGCGCTACCGGCAGGAGAGAACTTGGGTTGGAGCGGTTTGGCCGGCACCTGTTCACCGTCCACGTACAGTGAGAAGTAGTTCAAATCGAAATTCTTGAAATTGTACGGATTCTTTTTGACATCACCGTTGAATGCGGCATTGGTTACCATACCGACAATCACGCGCTTCGGAACTTGTCCCAGAAATACGTTGTCCAGAGTTTTGCTCCTTATGCCGGAAGCGAGCGTGAATGATTTCACGTCCACTCGTGTGATTGGATATTTAGCGGTGCCGAATTTTAGTATCTTGCTGTGCGCCAACAGTACGGTCGGGCTGACTTTGCATCTTCTAATCCACAGGTTTGCATCGACGATATGCACTTTGTAGTCACCTTCGTGTACCATTATGGAGAATGCATCTTTCGACCTGTTTAACTTGAAGCGTAGCTCGACTCCGTTCAAAAGATATTTATTCTGATTACACATGTCCAAATGCAAATGACCGACCAAATCGATTTCTCGTCCTCCTTTCGTTAGCTTCCGTCGTTTTTCCAATCCGTCATTATCGTCTTCGGTGTTTTCCATATGGCCTGAATCATCGGCGTTCCACAGCACGGACGATAGATGCGATTTCCTGGCATCGAATCCGTAGTTCAATACTGTTTCGATGTACGCTCGATAGGCGTACGTGTTGTTTTGTGGTGTAACCAATTTTTGATTCATGCACATGTCCACTTGACTGAACAACGAGTGTAGCCAGTTATTTATCGGACCGGCTTTTGTTGCATCGGCCTCGGCGATCGCCGCTCCGTCCGCCTTGATTATCGATGCTGTGACTTCCAGCATTGTTTGCGAGAGATCGGTATACTCTTCGCCATTGCCGGGCACTACAAACTCTATCGGTGAATCGTCCGTCAGAGTGGATATCGGTTTGTATTGAATCCATTTTCCATTTTCGATACTCGTCTGTGTGGGCGGTAGTGAAAACAAGTCCAGCTCCGTCTTGACGCATTCGCATGATCTTTGATGTATGAACGACATGATTAATTAAAAATATCTCTTATTGCCTTTGCTACTTTCCTTTTATTTTTAACTGCTGCTTTTCTCTTCTTGGACGGCGATGATGACGTCCTTCCTCTGAGGAGTTTAGCCAGAGACTGAGGTGTGACACGCAGTGTGCGACCGCTACTCGATTGTTTCTTGCCGCCACGCATTGCGCGCTTCGCGGAAGTCTTGCGCGTTGCGCGTTTCGCGCCACTCTTACGCGATCCGCGCTTTTTGGATGTCGGCCGCAGACGCTTGACACTGCCACCACCACCACGGAGAACTCGTTCAATCTTGTCATCGGCCGTGCGCTTCAACGAGCCCTTAAACTCTTTCATGCGCTCCTCCGCCGCATCTCTGGGATGTTTCGTACGCAGAGTGACATCACCGAGGAAACCCATTCCGGACTTTAACGCTTCTCTGCCCAATGCCGCAACTCCGCTTTTGATTATCGGAGATACGGTGCGAAACATACCGCCCAAGAAGCTGCCGACTCCATGTCCTCTTTGATAGGCGACACCTCGAAAGACTTTTTCTATTGATCCACCCGTCTGCGAATGCTGGCGATAGTAGTACGCCATGTACGGATCGTTCGAAGCCATTATTACAGTTAATTATGCAGAGCTCTTCTGAAATGTAGCTTCACGTACGACGTCCCGAACAGGAATGACAGGTTTTGTCCAGTGTGATCCCTGAGGTCGATTTCCACAGTCTCGAATGCTCCTTTAGTGATCGGTACGTAATGCGGGCTGGTGTACAGTACAGTCTTATTGGCACCGTGCACGTAGTCGCCTCTGTCAATGTTGATGATTTTCAATAGCGGGGCAGAAGCGTCTCCGATCAGCTGCGGCTCAATCAGATCGCAGTACACGTACATATTAGCTGGAAGCCCCATCGACAGATTCGGCGGCCATGACGCTTTATTGTTTTTCACAATGTCCTTCTGCTGCGGATCGAATCCCAACTGTAAAGCCAGTTTATAGTCTAAATGTATCGCAACCACATCTTCTTTCAGTATTTTTATTTCCACTCTGTCCGCATCTTTATCATAGGTGAACTCTACGTAATCGATGAGGTCCTTCGCATCATTGATCATATTCAGCAGTTCGGTTATATTCTTGTAGTAACCCATGTCCAGAGTAAACGTGTACTTGTCTGGCTCTTCCATACCTATGGCGGAAAGAATAGTATCCTGTTCGATTATTATAATCTCGTTCTTGCCCACTAATGGAAACGAGCATGGATAGTGAGATTCCACCAGAGCCATCTCCCACGCGCCTTCCAATCGTATCTGTTTCGAAAGATGCGTAGTGTAGTTTGAGACCTTATTGTTGGGGAAATATTCCATAGAACTGTTGCTGGGCAGCGTCAGGAAGAATTGCGAGTTAGACATTTTGTAAGTCTTGCGCTCTCACCCAAGAGTTAAACTCGTCTCCGTAACCTCGCCACTTGACGTAATAACGCTTACTGGTGCCTCTGCCACGAGTGTCCAGTATTTTGTCAATCTTGAATAGTTGATCACTCCGATAGATTACTTTCTGTAATTCGTGTTCGTAAAACTGACCGGTCAAAACTTCACCTTTGAGGTCCGCCAGCGTGTACATGGGCAGCGGCATCAGAGTGTTCACTTTACGAATAGTAAACACTTCGTTACTCCAATTGGTCTCGTAGCCTTTGGCAAACGTGCCCTTCTCCTTTGCTATGCGCACCGTGTCACCAATCTTGAGTTTGGGCTTAACACGACGTGGAATTTTACTGTACATGCGTTGTAGCACTTGTGCTATCGTCCGATCATTTTTCACATCGATGGGGCGCAATCCACCACCGAGACTCTTGTGTTCACTGGCATTGTATGCTTTCACCAGTTTGTTCAGTACATCGATATATCGGTAAGTGTTTTTGTAAGTCAGGTAACGCCACATGCGAGACTTTAATGTACGATTCACGCGTTCCACTACTGCTGCTTTAACATCGGGATTCTGCGTAGTCACATATTTTATTCCGTACTTTTTGAATAACTGTCTGGTCTTGGCGCCGGTAAACTCTGTTCCTTTGTCAGACTGGAGGCAACGCGGAGTTTTAGTCGCTTCTTTGAATATTTCTTCGAATGCAACTGCCACTTCTGCACCTTCCTTTCTCTTCAACGCTCTCATGTACAGACGTTTACTGAACACGTCTATCACGGTCAGCAGGTAATTGACTCCATCGTTGTATTTACTCAATCCTCGCATATCATTCAAGTCCGCTTGCCACAGTTCATACGGGCCGAAAACCGAGTACTGGTTGCGTGGGAAGCGTTTACGGGCCGGCTTGTGTAATGTATAAGTGTCCTGTGATTGTAACCATTCGATTACTTTCGACTTTGAAATATCTCTCTTGCGTGCAGCTCGCACTAGCGGTGCGACACCGCCGAACGCGCCGGGCTCGCCGGGGTTGTAATAGAGGCGATCCATGCTCACTTGGTCGGATACGGTTCCCACCTGTCTAGAAAGCCCAGCGGCTCCGTTTCCCACTGGTATTCATCCCTGTTTGCAGGAGTTGACGTAGCATAGTCGCCACTCGCCGATTCTTCAATCGGTGTTTTCGTTAGATAATTATCGACTTCGCGTAATGTTCTCTGTAATGATGTCTCACCGCGACGCTCCTTAGCTCCTCGTTTCACTGTCGCCCACGAACGTAGCCGCTCTCGCATCGGTGTTCTGCGCGGTGATGGCGCACTCGGTGAACTGGTCAGCCGTGATGGTGATTTGAATGTGTCATTCAATTCCCGTAACGCTCTGATATTATTTATAAATTCTAGAGGTACATTCATTTCTTTCAAAGCGGTCATCACTTCCATCTATCCTGGCGGTATACGTTCGGTTATTCGAACTCTCACTATGTTATTCAAAATATCAACTATATTCGCATTCGGCAGTTTTCGACCATCGATAAACACCGAGTAGTTGATATCCCAACTGATTCGACTATCGGGTTTTTTCATAAATCGTAACAGATTGCGGGCATCACTCCTGTATGTCTTTGAGAACATTTCGACAATCTCATCGACTGGTCCTTCCGCTGCACCCCTTGTCGGGTGTTGGGCATCATCACCGAATGTCGCATCCACAATTGGGATATTAATCGGCTGGCGATTATTAGAGGCAAAGTGTAAGAAACGCTGCAACGCCTGATTGTACAGTTTCCATTTTTCACTATCGTCTATACTCTTGTTATTCATTATTTTCTGCATCTCCACGTCCAATCCTTCCGTAGTGGACAAATTGCTTGACGGCTTCTCCGTTGATGATGTAGCCTGTAAACGCTCAATAAGCTCTTGCGGGACGATAGCCATCTTCTTTGCGTGCTCCATTATTGATGTGCAGCAGCGGCCGGTCGGAAGTGTAGTTTAACGGTCAACGCTCCGTGACGGAATGAGAGATCTCGCTTTAAGATGTCCTTCACATAAATTCTCACACTTTCGAATGTCTTCTTTCTCACCGGGACGTAGTGCGGATCATTAATGTGTGCTGCCTTGTACGTCCCATAATCATCTATCGTGTGGGATATATTGATAATCCTCAATAACGGTGTACGGGCATCGCTTAATATGGGGGGTGATGTTGTTCGCGTCCGCAGCATCCCATTAAAGTTGCACGTACTCCCCGGGTGGTGCTAAACGAACAACAACTTTGGCAGCTGAACTGTCACACACAGTGATCTCTCAGCTATGCCAGCTGCCAGACAAAATCCAAACGGCCCTTTCCAGGGCCAATTTAGAAATTTAGGCTGTGTTTTAAATGTTTGTCATTTTAACGTAGAGGGTCTGAGCAAATCTAAAAGTGACTGCCTCGGCAAGGTGCTGCTGGAAAATGAGGTCGATGTCCTCGCACTGCAAGAAACACATGCAGAAGACTTAGAAAACAGTGCGAGGGGCAACATCCCAGGATATAAGCTTGTGGAAGAAATAGGTCACAGGGTCTACGGAGTGGCGACGTACGTTAGACAGGACATAGACGACGTATCAGTCTCCCACAAAAGTTGTGATAACAACACATTTGTTGTTGCTGTTAAGGTGTCTGCGACTACTATTGTAAATGTATACAAACCACCAAACACCCAGTGGTCAGACACAGTTCTCCCAACTTTTGAACATCCTGTGGTATATGTAGGTGACTTCAACAGTCATCATACCCAGTGGGGATACTCGTCCGATGATGACAACGGCACTCGTCTTTCAAGCTGGGCTGAAAATAACAACCTTTTCCTGGTATATAATGCCAAGGACCCACACACCTTCCATTCAGCCCGATGGCGTCGTGGGTACTCTCCAGACTTGTGCTTTTGCTCCCGTGAACCATCAGCAACAAACGTGCCTACTTCCAGGATGGTCCTTGGTGCATTCCCCCACTCTCAGCACAGGCCTGTAATAATATCAGTAGGAATGCAAATTCCTCTCGTAAGATCTTTTCCTCGGCCTAGGTGGAACTTTAATAAAGCTGAGTGGGAGGCCTTCTCATCAAGGCTTGACAGCGGCATCAGGTTCATCCCCTTTAAAATAAAAAACTATGATCGGTTCACTCGCCTTGTCCTGTCTTCCGCTAAGGCGACAATCCCAAGAGGTTTTAGAAAAGAATACATACCAGGATGGAGCAGAGAGTGCGAAGATCTTTACAGTGAGTTTACAGACACTGCTGACAGAGATGTAGCTGACCAACTCCTTAACTCTCTCGACAATTCCAGGAGAGAGAAGTGGGTGAAAACTGTCGAGAACCTGAACTTCACCAAAAGTAGTCGGAAAGCTTGGTCTCTGCTCAGGAAACTCTCCACTGGTAAATCAAGTGAAAAACACGATGCCTCACAGCCTAGCCCTCGTGAAATTGCAAAACGCCTCTCCGTACTTTCAAAACCTGTGCGTACGTCTGCAGACAGAAAAATTAATTTCAAGCTTAATGAGATAAAGGAGAGTCGGCAAGCACCCTTGGAAGTCTCTAGACCCTTCACTTACGACGAGCTGGAAGTGGCGATTGATGAGATGCCAATTGGCAAAGCAGCAGGTTTGGATGACATTTTCCCGGAGTTTATAAAACACTCGGGTAACAAGGCTAGACAGTGGCTTCTGGAAGTTTTTAACACCCCTCTGAAAACCGGCGACATGCCTGGGATATTTAGAAAATCCAAGATCATAGCTATCATGAAGCCCGGAAAGGATCCAAAACTGCCTGAAAGTTATCGGCCTATAGCTCTTTTAAGTGTTTGTTATAAGCTGCTAGAGAGGCTGATTTATAACAGAATCCTCCCTATTCTCAATGCCAGCATCCCTGTCGAACAAGCTGGATTTAGGCCTGGTCGCAACTGTTGTGACCAGGTTTTAGCTCTGACTTATTTCATTGAGGATGGGTTTGAGCGAAGACTGAAAACCTCTGTGGCTTTTTTAGATCTGACTGCAGCATATGACACTGTCTGGAGAAAAGGCCTCCTAGTTAAATTTTACGACCTTATTCCTTGCCCTTTCTTGTTGCGTCTCCTCAACTCAATGCTCTCCAATAGGATGATAAAAGTATATCTGGGACGCAGAGAAAGTACGTTTAGGCAACTAAAGGATGGCCTGCCACAAGGGTCAGTGCTCGCCCCACTGCTCTTTAATGTGTATACTGCCGACATTCCTGTAACTCGGTCCTTAAAGTTTATATATGCAGATGATATTGCATTGGCATATCAACACCAGCATTTTCAACAAGCTGAGGAAACACTAACAAATGACCTCACGACCCTCGGTGAATATTTTGAAGCCTGGAAGCTAAATCCAAACCCAACAAAAACTGAGGTTGCTTGCTTCCACTTGAATAATAGACTGGCCAACCAAAAGCTTAAAATCGTATTCAACGGTGTTGAGTTGAAACATAATGACCACCCACAGTATCTGGGAGTCACTTTAGATCGGTCTCTCACGTTTAAAAGCCACTTACAAAAAACGGCAGCTAAGGTGAGAACCAGGACTAACATTGTCCATCACCTTGCTGGCTCCACATGGGGAGCTAACGCACAAGTTCTGCGAACAACTGCTCTATCATTGGTATATTCAACTGCTGAGTACTGTGCTCCCGTGTGTTTAAATAGTGTGCACGTTAGAGAGATCGACGTCCAGCTAAACAGGACCATGAGAGCCATTAGTGGTACACTCATGGCAACTCCTGTACCCTGGCTCCCGGTGCTGTGTAATATCGCTCCTCCTGAAATAAGACGAAGGGATGCACTCATTAGGGAATACACAAAGATCTTATCTGCTCCACAGCTGCCCATCCATGATTACCTACCCCAGAATGCGGGCCGATTGAGGTCCCGAAAACCACCTCTACGAACAGCCTCCCAGTTGATGGACTCAAACTTCACCATCCATACAAACTGGACTTCCTCCTGGGACGCTTTTCAAGGTCGGAACCACTTCTTGATAGATGACCCGACCGTAGCGGTAGGTGGTATGAATCTTCCTCGGAAGCAGTGGACTATACTCAATCGTTTCCGCACTGGAGTGGGAAGATGTAATTATTGGAAGCACAAATGGGGAATGACACAAGACAGTCATGCGACTGCGGAGCAGAGTATCAAACTATGGAACACATAGTCGAAGAGTGCCCACTGAGTGCCTTCCCCGAAGGATTGGCCGGTCTGCATAGCTCAAGTGAAGCTGGGCTGCAATGGCTTAGCGCCCTGGATTTAGCTCTATAAAGAGAGATCTAATTTTAATTTTTTTATTTTAGTGTTTAGATTTTTACTTATACTGACTCAGGTGCTCTGCACCGCAGAATTTATTTTATTATTCTTAAACCATGGTGGCTGGCTGAATGAGCCATACGATATATATATATCGCTTAATATTTGTTCTTCAATCAGATCGCAGTGCACGAGCATATGTGATGGTAAACCAAGACTTAAATTAATCGGTCTAGTACTCGTTTGTAAACCTGACACATGAACCAATTCGTCTCCCCGTACTATTCCTAACTGAAGTCCGATTTTTGGGGAACCAGCCACTCCTTCGGTAGATCCCAATGTATTTGTTCCCAACGTCACTTTAAGACGCTTTGCTTCGTCAATATCGAATACACTTCCAGTTTTCTTTACACTTTCCAACCCGTTGATATGTTTCAACAAATCTTCGGCTGAAGTGTAGTTTCCGGGATTTGGTTTAACGTCGACGATCCATACTTCGTTTTTGTTGAATGGTTTGCCTTCTTTTCCTGCAGACTTCTTGTCTTTTTCCTTTTTGTAACCAAATATTTTTAGTAGAGCATCGGAGTCTACTGTTGCGAACGTACATGGATAATGCGCTTCTATGAGCGCTACTTCCCAATCTCTACGGTCCAAGCAAATGTAATTCGGTAGTTGTACAGTAAAATACAGTGTAGTATTTTTCGGATAATAATGTATTGAGGGACCCGTGCCGCTAAGTAAAGTCAAATAAAACGGTTTCGTCTGGACATCCATTTCACTTTCCCAATGCACTACTGACTGCTGCCTGTAACACTGTGCCCAACAGTAATGGAATAAAAACTCCGCCGCCTTTCTGCACTAGATACTTTCGTTTCTGTCCCCAACACTGTCCTTGTCTTACTAAGCGTCTCAGAGTCACTTTATGTTTGCTCAACTGACTTTTAGTCTTACTCGACAGAGGCACGTTCCCACGTAGCACGTTGTAGGCACACTCGCAGACTGAACGAATGCGACTCTTGTCACAAACCTTTAGCAGTGCCTTGCGTTCCTTGGGTGTTGCGTGTAACAGCGCTCTGAGCAGCGGCGCGTCCTTCTTCAAGCACGACATGATTGCAACTGACTAGCTATTTTTTCTTTGGTAAGTACACGTAGTTTACACGATCCTCGGGGAATATGCAAGTGCGTACTCTCATGTCCTCAGATGTCGACTGTTTCAAGTCCAAAAGTAGATAACCGTGTGCCTGTTTCGTGGCGTCACTGTAGGCTTCCTCTATGAACTTTGGGCTGTCTGGATATATCTGCCTGGCTAAATATCTGATTTGTACTCTGTCTCTGGGATTTTTAAAAAATATAATGTAGTGAGCATTTAGTGAGATGTCTCTCTGCCCACGACCCTGATGAAAAAGATTTTGAGTAATGAAAAACACACTGATGTTGCGGTGATGACAACCCTTCGTGAATAGATCCACCACTCTATCGTCTGCCTCACGCATCATATCGTCAATTATAACCAGTATTGGTTCCTTACCATCATAATCACTCAAGTCTGGTAAGCCCTCAATGTGGTTTATTTTGGAATTACTTACATCACCTCCTCCTCCACCACTACCATAATGCCAGTTAATTTTGGCAAATTTTACATCACACATTTCATTTATGTGTTCAATAAACTTGGACACAAAATGTGATTTACCACTGCCCGATGGACCCGCCACAATGGCTGAGAATGGATGCTGCCACTTCAAGCTCATGACTGCTACTGACACTGAAACTAAATACCATACACTTTTCTTAAAATAAAGGTTTGGGGTTTCTTCTTAAAATAAAAGACATTAGTTTATGCTGTAATGTACATGGATTATTTATTGCTTACGAAAGCTATCAAAATTTATAAAGGTTAATTAAATCTTGAGTCTTCTTTTTCTTGCTTTACAAAAATTCCAACGGTGTGAATTTACTGCCTGGAAGTGTACTGCGCTTCACCAGACGTAGGCGATCTCCGAAGCCGCTGTTGTACCGCTCGATGTCGTGATCGCTCAGGACTTGGTTGAAACGCCTGGGCAGGTAGACTCGTAGGAAGAAATCATCGCCGACTTGTCCCTCGAGAATGACGACGACTGTCTCTCCGAATGGAGTGGTCACACGCTCCATCCCGCTGATCGCATAGCTGCACTCCTCTCGCAGATCAGACAGGCGGGTGTAGGCTGGAGAGCTGGACTTCAATGATGTCCGCAGGTCCATCGTTACACCAGGTGCGGACTCTGAAGTCATGCTGCTGCTGATGCTCGACATGGTAATGATGAGAGAGTATGCGGATGATGCGACTAGTCGAAGTGGTCTCCAGGCGAAGAATGATGCTCGGTCGGTCCGTTCGTTCGGTTTTTGTTGCCCGCGACGCCATCTTGGAATTTTTTATGTGCGCAGGTGGTTGATGAAACGTGAGAAGGGTCGTCCCGCAGGTGTTTGGCACATTCCACAATGTCTAGACATCATAAATCTTCTTTTGTTTGTGCAGGTGGTCGATGAAATCTGAGAAGGATCGTCCCGCAGGTGTCCAATCTTTTGTTTGTGCAGGTGGTCGATGTAATCTGAGAAGGGTCGTTCCGCTTCTTTTGTTTGTGCAGGTGGTCGATGAATTCTGAGAAGGATCTTTTGTTTGCGCAGGTGGTCAAGAAGGGTGGCGGCCATCATGGATTTTTTATGAGCGCAGGTGTTCGGCGAGGTCGCACTCCACAGTGTCTAGACGTTGTTCCTACAATGTTTTCTTGGTGGCTCTTCTACGCGCAGCTTGCTTTTTCGGTTTTATCATTGGCTTTTTCGGTTTCTCTACTATCTTACTGTATCGTGTTACTGTTTGTGTCAAGCCGCTAATCTTCGGTACTCCCGTAGCTTTATTAATCCACATATTCTCTGACTTGTCCACTACCTGGTTGACGCTCTCGTATAATTCACTATTCTTGTCTATAAATAATCCGCATCTGTACACCATATCCGAACCATCATACATTTCCATTTTTAATAGCACTGGTCCGCTGTTTGATGGATTTTGTACCGCGTAAAATTGTCCATTTTCAAGCCAAGACACGATGGGGCAGTCATCTGAAGGTTTTGGAACCCATCCTGGTTTTGCTGTTTCTTTCACTTTAGGCTTAGGCGTAGGTCTTATCCTCTTCTTAGGCCTCGGTGATGGTGGAACTGGTATCTGCTCGAGTGTAGCGTTGTCGTCCGCGGCGTTGATGTCGGCCATGAATGCATTCAAGTATTCGTCAATTAATCCGGACGCGCTCATGTCTGTACCGCACGAGTGACTGTGTAAGACTGAGTGAATCGCTTACTTACAGTGTATGAGTCGGACGGTCGGTTATGTAACTAACGTTGATGGTGTGGGTAGCGTTTAGGCGGGAAGCAAATTATGTAAATTGAAAAATGAAATAAACGAAAATAAATGAAATAAACGAAAATAAATGAAATGAACGAAAATAAATCAAATATATGAAAATAAACAAAAATGAATAAATTAAAAAAAAAGACAAATACCTCTACTAATTCGGGGGGGGGCTCCGCAACTTGGGTGGTCTCGGGGGGGGGGGGGGGGGGGGCTCATCCCGCTCATCCCGCAGCAGCCGGACAGCCGGCCAAGTCCCCCTACTTATGTATGTTTTAAAGACTGGGACGGTGGCAACGTCCACCGCTGGACGCGCTGGATTCGTGCTGTAATCCAGCTACTTGTAGGTCACGAATTGTGGATAGTTATAAGCGATGGCTTTTGGATGCGATATTCCCTAGTGGGGATTAACGTCCGCACTAGTGAATACTAGTTCATCTATAAAGACCGTCCTCATAATTAGACCAATTCGTAAATATGAGGTTGAAATTGTGGTTCGGATCCCACGTTTAACTGTAGGTCCCTAGATACCATTGGCTGTTGGGCTATTAATTAACAGTCCTGCCTAAGGAGAATTTCGGCCTTAGTCAGTAACAAGACTATAAGATCGCACCACAATCATCCTACACTAATCTCTCATTCATATTCAGGTTAAAATACCCACTATGTGAGGTCCCTGTCTCAAAATAGTGATGGAATAGTTTTGCAACTTAAGATCTTAAAGCTCTCAGAGTGATCAAGTCCTACTTGGAGCACAAGTCTCAAGTTACTGTGCTGACTCAGGTCTCAAGTACTAGTTAAGGGCTGGTGTCAGTTCAAGTCCTCTTGAGGTAGCGCATGGAGTCCTTCAAGGCTCTGTGTTAGGCCCTTTCTTGTTTATCGTTGCCATGAATGACATTTATTTTAGTGTTTCAAATGATGTGCTGCTCTACGCTGACGACACAGCACTGTTTGCAAGGCATCCTGACCCACTCAATGCATCAGGTTCTGCTGATAGACTGTTTGACATGACAACAAATTGGTTCTCCGGCAACAAACTAGCTCTGAATGAAAGTAAAAGCCAAAGAATATTGTTTAGCCTGAATAGAGATGCTACTGATGGAAATTCAGTCAAATTGTTGGGCTTCACTCTGGATCCCGAGCTTGGGTGGGGTGATCACATCGATGCCCTTTGCGTAAAACTTAGCAGAGTACTATATCTTCTTCGAGGGCCGATATCTGAAATAGTCTCATGATGTGTATAGGACAAGGCTCTGGGGTCACTCCGCCCAGGCACACAAAGTTCTGTTGCTACAGAAAAAAGCACTGCTAGTGATATTTAGAACTCACTGTAAACCACTCTTTTTTGAGGCAAAAATAATGACAGTTGTTAATGTTTACATTTTTCAATCTCCTGTAGCCATGAAAGCAGTTGAGAACGAATTAGTCCTGAATAAACATGTCCACCATCATGCCACAAGAAATTGTAACAATGTTCACATAACTAGGAATAGGTTAGGCAAGACTCAAAGTAGTTTTCCTGTTTCAGGCATTAAATTTTTCAATTGTTTGCCTAGTGATGTCCAGGCTCTGAACAAATCTAAATTTTGCAAATGTAATGAAGAATTGGTTGTTTGTAAATCCATTCTACTCAAAAACTGAATATTTTTAAGCTATGAAGGCTGGCCCTAACATTATTGTATGAACATGAAATAGATTAACAGGTATGAGTTTTTCTTTTAGTTTGACCAACTGCATGACTTGGAATGTACTTTCTCTCTTAGGCCCCCCATACACGTAACGATCGGTCCGTCAGATCCGTCCGAACGGACCTCGTCGTGCGACGGATCGTTACGTGTATGGGGACGCTTCCGACCGATTGACGACGATTTTGGTCGGACGACGACTGATGAGAATCCCATCAGTCGTCGTCCGACCGCGTCCGACCAGCCTCGACGTGCGACGGATCGTTGCGTGTGTGGGGACGCTTCAGATCGGTCGACGACGGACGGAAGGCCCAGAGTGAGCCCGCCCCGCGAGCTCTTTGTGAATTTATTCGTGCATAGAGACATAACCCTACTTTTTGCTGGGCTCAGTTTTTCACAGAGGTTGAGTTAGTTGTTATATAGTTTGAATAGGTAGTTGTTTAGTTTAAAGTGAAGTGTTATTTTAGTTGGTTGTTATATAGTTGGTGTAGGTTGTTGTTTAATTTAAAGTGAAGTGTTCCGATTCGTTCCGATCGGTCGTGGTTCGCCGGTCGTCGACCGATCGTTACGTGTGTGGGGAATCACTCTTCAGAGACCGATCTGTTGCGATCCGTCGTGGTTCGCCGGTCGTCGACCGATCGTTGCGTGTATGGGGGGCCTTAGGTTATGCCACAGATTTTAACCTGTAACTATTGTGCATGGTTTGCTGTGTGCGTTTGCAGTGCTTTTGATTTTTAATTTCTTGTTTTGAAGTGTATTCTAGTTTTATTTAGCATTTAAATTTTAGACTTAGCCTATTGTTGTAAAACTTAATGGCTTAATAAAATCTTTGAATCTATATAATGAAAGTTAATCAGAGAATTTCATCCGGTTTAAGGTTATAAATCAAGAGATTATAATCTAGTTAAAAACATTGGAGGTTTTACATTTTATTTTTTTATTTTACAGTACACTATATGAAAGAACGAAAGGCTTATCTTCTCGTTTGGTATTTAGTCTGTTTAGGAGTTTGTGCAACACTGTGATTGAGTGCGTGACTTACGGACCTCGGTCATTAACTTTATCTTCCCAGTGATTTTGTAGAGATGGATTATTTATTTATCTATAAAAAAAAATAAAAACTAATCAAGTTTTTAAACGGATTTTCAAATGTATATGCCGTTTTAGTTTAAAACAATACTTTCTTATCCTGTAGCGAATATTTCTTTAAAGAAAATGTAACAGATAAAAATAAATTTTGGCTCTTAAACCATTATATTGTCTGATGCAAAAAAATAAGTTACTGACGGCCGTTAATAGAACGATATGCATTTCGCAAGTTGTGAGTGTGCATTTTTTTAACTGTATAATGTCGGTTCCAAGTGAGTCTGCAGCCCCTCCCCCCCCCCCTAAACCCGTCAAACCCTCCCCGAATATCTCGGCTCGGTGGCCGCCACGCTCGGTCAAACTTTAGGGAGGAACCTCTTCCGCGATGTAAACGATCTTTGCCATTTCATGGAATTGTGGAAAAAATTAAACGTTCAGGAATCAGCTTGATATTTCCTCAAAATAATTGTGTATTTTGCGGTTTATTAGCATGTAAAAATGTATTTAGTTAGGATTGAAGAATGGTTACCAAAATGCAGTAGTAAAAACATTTGCGATTTTATAGAAGATTACACAAAAGTCAGATTATAGGAAAGTACCAATTTCTGCTGTATGTACCAGTTCATTATTGTTAAATTAATCCTTTAATTAGGAAAGCATTTATTTGCGAATCTTTAAAACATATAATTAATTGTGATGCTTAAGTGTATCACTCGTTATTGGATGTAAATTTACAAACCAATGGACAGTCTAGGTTAAAACTTTGTCAAAAACTGTTCTTAATGTAAAATTTCCCACAAAGTAATTCCAAGTAATAGCACAAAATTTCAAAAAAGTTAGTAAAAAATAGGACAGGATTTGCAGTTAGCCGCCATTCAGTACATGGTCAATACAGATATAGAGAAATGCTCGTTATCAGAATAGAAATATCGTGAATGTGCGTCAGTGAGCCGTCATTGAATACATGGTCAGTACTCTGACCACATTCTGTAACCAATGTAGATAAATGCTGGAAATCAAAATGAAAAATCGAAATTGAATAATGAATAAATGAATTTATTTCCACAGGCCATTACAAATTATCAGTTTACAATTTATTTGGAAATTGTTCACCAATAAAACCAGTTGCGGTAGCGATTGTCCACTATCTTGCCAAGTAATCAGTCGCACTGATAATTGCTGATAGCGTGGCTTACTGTAGCATTTGTGCTAACCTAATTCTATTCTATAAACATAAGTGAGTGTTTCCTCCGTCTAACATCCTTAACTTCATACACATAATCAATTAAAAGAACATTTTATATATTTCTCCCTTATAACTTAATGAGAACTTATAATCATATTAAGAACACAAATATATTTCTCCCTTTTAATTTTAATTAATTAAACTACAAACTGTGCTTACAAGGCTAAAATTCATTAAAAAATTATATTAAAACTTCAAACATAAAATCAACACTTCCTTGATCTAATAACCACTCTTTAAGCTTAAATATAAATGTTTTTTCTTTTCTTTCACTTCTTATTTCTAAAGGTAAACAATTGAATAACTTAGGTGCCAGAAAGTTAAATGATGATTTGAACAATGATTTTTTTACTTTTGGTCTTCTAAATAAACCCCTAGTTGTGTGTCGTGTTATGCGTTGCATTAAGTTTCCATTGCCGTTCTGTCCACTTTTAATATAAAACATTCTTGTGACTTTAAAAATATACAAGTAACGAATTGGAAGAATTTTTAGTGTTTTAAAAAGAGGAAATGATGTTTCGCGCTTCTGTTTGAACAGCATTATGCGTATCAGATAGTTTTGTGTTTTCCTAATTCTTTCTATAAATGTCTTATATGTTCCTCCCCAACAGTGTATACCGTATTGTAGCCTTGAGTGTAAAATAGCACAATATATAGATCTCATCAATTCAGTGTCGCATAAGTGTCTTAAAAAATAAAATAGCCTTATCTTTAGTCTACATTTACTGTTCATCTGCATTATATGTTGTTTCCAGTCTAATTTTTCATCTATGTATATTCCTAGGTATTTAAAATACTTGACTTTTTCAATGGCTTGACAGTTACATAAATACATATTGTTGCAGTCCGTTCTATGGAATTTTATTGGATATTCAAACTCAAAACTACTGAAACCAAAATTTATAAATTTAGTTTTAGAAACATTTACTTCCATTCTATTCACAATGCACCAATTTCTTAACACCCTCAAATCTTGTTGAATTTGATCCCATATCACCTCCTTATCTTTGTGCTTGTAAGTAAAGGCGATGTCATCTGCGAAGGCTTTTACACTTCCCAAAAATGGTTGTGTTAAAAGATCATTGATAAAAATTAAAAATAAATTTGCAGATAAAACTGTTCCTTGGGGGGCTCCTCTTTTAATTTTCTCTGGGCTACTATAAACATTTCTAATTTTAACAATCTGCTCTCTCCCTGTCAAATAAGTTTTGAACCATTTAAGTGCGTTCCCTCGTATCCCATACCTTTCCATTTTCTCCAATAGTATATTATGATCTACCATATCAAACGCTTTTCTAAAGTCTATGAATAAGGACGTAGCTTTACTATTCATGTTCAGAGAATCATATAAATTTTCAACGAAATCAGAGAGTGCACTTTCCGTAGATTTGCCTTTGGTGAAACCATATTGATTGGGGCTAATAACGGCATTTCTTTTAAAATAATCTATGATTCGGGTTTTCATTAGTTTCTCTAGTACCTTTGCTAAAGCTGGCAATAAGCTTATCGGTCTCAGATCGTCAATTTTTTCAGAATTTGGGTTTTTTTTGGAGAGGAACAACTAAACTTTTTTTAAAACGATCCGGAAAAATTCCTGTTTCGAAACTTAGATTATAAATATGTTCTAGAACATCAGATATTAACTCTGCAATATTTTTAATTAAAGCTACTGATAAATTATCTATTCCATTGGACTTTTTGTTCTTTAAACCATTTATAGTCTTTATAATTTCATTCTTACATACTGGTAAAATAAAAAAAGATCTGTTCAAACTTTGATTATTAAACATTATTGTCGTTGGTTCAGAAGAGGAAATTTGCTCAATATTTACAAAGTGGTTGTTTATCTCATTACACATATCCTGTGTGTTATCTACTTACCTGCCGTTATCAAGTATCACTTTACTTAATGTGCTCTTATCTTTATTTCCAGTGAGCTCGTTAATAAGCTTCCACTGTCCAGACGCATCACCATTATATTCTTTAAATTTATTTTTGTAATAATTGTTTTTAGCTTTATCCATTTCTAATTTCAGTGTTACATTGTACCTCCTAAAATACCCTTGTAGGTTTCTATCATACGGATTCCTTTTTGTATTTTTGTACAATTTATTTCTAATGACTAATTTATTCAATATAGTGCTTGTTATCCAAGGGCTTTTCTGTTTAGCTTTTTTAAGTTTCAGATCTACTTCCTTACTCAAAGAATTGTTCTCTATTGTTCTATTTAAAATACCATAAAATATATCTAGGCAAATATTTACATCCGTGCATTCATAAACATCACTCCACTCCACTTTGCTTAGATCGGTGGCAATTTGCTGGTAATCTATATAATTAATGGTTTTACTTCCGGTTCCTGTTTCATTATCCATAATTTCTTTCTCTAAATTAAATTTAAGTCCTATTAAGAAGTGATCTGACAATCCCACGTCATATAATGCTGCTGAAACAGAACCAATATTTTTGTATCGCAAAAAAACATGATCAATGCAAGATTTTGAGTTGTGCCCGACTCTTGTTGTTTGATTAATTATCGGAATAAAACTGAAAGCACACATGAGGTCGAGATGTTTTTCACACTCAGGCGAGGATTTGTTAATGTTCAAATTACTGTCACCGATAAAAAATGCATAATGTTTTATATTAACCAGTAGATTTTCTAAATCTAATAAATAACTCTTATCATTATACTCTTGGAGTCGGTAAATAGCTATAAGATTAAAGTATAAATTAAAATATTTTACTTCCAAGACTAAACAATCCGCTGTTTTCATTACATACTCGCATACTTTGACATTAATACTTGAATATTTATAACATAAACCAAAACTCCTCCTGCTGCATAATCATCATTACGCCTACTATAAATATTGTATCCTGGTAATTTATAAAACCTTACTTCCTCTGTATTAATCCAAACTTCACTTAAAATAATGATTTGAATTTTGTCCCTAACTGAATTAATTAAGGCTTCCAATAAACTGAATTTGTATCTTATACTTCTAACATTTGCATATAAAATACTTAAACTACTATTTACATCCTGAAAAAAGTTACAGTCAAAGTCACAATGAGTTGGCCAATTGGTTTCCTTACTTGGAAACCAATTGTAGCGGTGAGTAATGCATTGAATACGTAGTCAATACCGCTATAGAGAAATCTCGATTTCTAAATGAAACTGTTGGAGAATGTGTGGCAGCGAGCTGTCACTAAATACATGGTTAACACCGAAATGGATAAATGCTTAACATTAAAATAAAAATCATTAGAATGTTTGGCAGTAAGCCGTCACTCATTGAATACCGATATAGAGTGTATAAATGATTGACATCAGACTTTTGGAATGAAAACTCGGCAGAATGTGCGGGAGTAAGCCGTCAGTCAGTAATACTCTGCTGTCAATATCTCCCTTGCCCGTGTTCGCCATTTTCGCTGTTTTTGCCTTGTAAATGCGCTGTCCATCACCGCCCTCCCATCCCGCCTTTACCACTTTGCATTCTGCGGTAGCGTGTTACATTTTTGTACCGATATGCCTGCTTTTTATACAATATGATGTAATCTGTACCATAACAGCATAAAGTGTCAATTAAAGGTCACCGATATGCATGCTTTTTATACAATATGATGCAATCTGTATCATAACAGCATAAAGTGTCAATTAAAGGTCACCGATATGCATGCTTTTTAATGTAATGTGATGTAATTTGTTCCATAAAAACAATTGTCAATTAAAGGTCACCGATGTGCATGCTTTTTATACAATATGATGTAATCTGTACCATAACGGCATAAAGTGTCAATTAAAGGTCACCGATATGTATGCTTTTTATACAATATGATGCAATCTGTACCATAACAGCATAAAGTGTCAATTAAAGGTCACCGATATGCATGCTTTTTATACAATATGATGCAATCTGTACCATAACAGCATAAAGTGTCAATTAAAGGTCACCGATATGCACGCTTTTTATACAATATGATGCAATCTGTACCATAACAGCATAAAGTGTCAATTAAAGGTCACCGATATGCATGCTTTTTAATGCAATGTGATGTAATTTGTTCCATAAAAACAATTGTCAATTAAAGGTTACCGATGTGCATGCTTTTTATACAATATGATGTAATCTGTACCATAACGCCATAAAGTGTCAATTAAAGGTCACCGATATGCATGCTTTTTATACAATATGATGCAATCTGTACCATAACAGCATAAAGTGTCAATTAAAGGTCACCGATATGCATGCTTTTTATACAATATGATGCAATCTGTACCATAACAGCATAAAGTGTCAATTAAAGGTCACCGATATGCACGCTTTTTATACAATATGATGCAATCTGTACCATAACAGCATAAAGTGTCAATTAAAGGTCACCGATATGCATGCTTTTTAATGTAATGTGATGTAATTTGTTCCATAAAAACAATTGTCAATTAAAGGTCACCGATGTGCATGCTTTTTATACAATATGATGTAATCTGTACCATAACGGCATAAAGTGTCAATTAAAGGTCACCGATATGCATGCTTTTTATACAATATGATGCAATCTGTACCATAACAGCATAAAGTGTCAATTAAAGGTCACCGATATGCATGCTTTTTAATGTAATGTGATGTAATTTGTGCCATAAAAACAATTG
Organism: Neoaliturus tenellus; assembly: GCA_030545055.2. Classification (NCBI taxonomy): domain Eukaryota; kingdom Metazoa; phylum Arthropoda; class Insecta; order Hemiptera; family Cicadellidae; genus Neoaliturus; species Neoaliturus tenellus. The sequence continues at coordinate 208,315,071 of CM061531.1, forward strand.
TCAATTAATGGTCTTGGTTTTCTTAAAAATAGCAAGTAATAGTCTTATTATTAATATATGAATATAGTTATTTATGTATTTTTGATCAACAGTAATGATTCCAGACGTTAAACAAATACTAAACAAGTCTTAAGAAGTTACTTGATCAAGTCTACTACTTTTTAAAACGCCTACCACGGCGTATTGTAAGGCTGTAATATGAATGAAGTATGACTGTAGAATAGGTGTGATGCATTGTGTAGCTTTGTTACTGTCAAAGACCAGCTGATCCTCTAGAGAGAGTCATGAATTAATAATAAATAGCTCATCCACCAGTCGTTAACTATAAACCATTTAAAATACATAGTATAACCATATTGCTTAGATTGAATATCCTTGATAACGAACTCAATGTAGAGTGGTGAAAATTGTCTCGCGGCCGATCGCGCTCGTCTTTGGCTTTCTTTCTGTCCCGTTTTCTGCATTTTACACAACAGAAACTTATGTACATACAAGATTTGTCAAGATGTTTCCACAGAATCTAGCCTAGTACATTTCCAACTTACGAGTTATTAAGTAAAAAACAAATTTTAAACTGTGATTAAAGAGCAAATTTAATATATAAGGTTGGCGTTTCACATTATTCTGTTGCTCTGAATACGTTCATATCGGACTCTTCCGAATTTCATTTTGACTATTGTAATTTATAATATTGTTTTAAAAATATGACCACTGTTTTAGTACATTCAGCATTGGATTACATAGCCCCAGCTTAATGAGAAAGTTGAAGTCGTATCGATGACGTAATTGCATTAGTGATCGCTGGTGGGGGGGGGGGAATTTATAGCGAACACTTCTGAAGCCCTAGCCCTTCCAGAAAATCTAGTCTAGAGCCACCTATGACCGTCAACCTTCGATTTAGAAGACGAGCTTCATAACCATTAAGTTACACAGCTTTATACCCAGTAAAACAACTTGTTGATAAAGCATTAATTGTTGATTCATAAAAAGAATTATAGAACCGCAAAATTAGGCAAAACAATTTGGACTACAGTTTAAAGTAGACCAATAAATTCCTGATGCATTTTAAAATGAATAAATGGCAAATTTCACTGAAAGGAATTACTCTCACCAATAACTATCCATAAACCACTGGAACGTGTTCTCTGGGATTGGGAACTAGTTAAGATAACGGTCTTCAGCCCCATCTTTGAAATTGGGAAAATCAGTAATGCTGCCATTCCACATCTTGTAAATTAATTTTTTACCATAGCCCCCTACCTAGAGGTCAATTTTTCATAATAATATGTTAGTTTTAAAAAACTGCTTTGTTGTAATCTGGCATTTTACCTGTAATAAAGCATGTAAATAAATAAGCAATATATATTAATTGATTATGAATATAAAATTGAAAATTAGTTTTTTTAAACACTCAGCGCATCATACCCTTATGTTTTGTCTTCAAAAGTATGAATTATAATTACGAACTTAAAAAAATGCATCGTGGAAAAAAAGTATGTACGATCCTGATGTATGGATAGTAAAGTTATCTCTAATTCTGTCCCCAATATGAATGAATAAGGTACAGTCATTCGCTTCCAGGGACAAATCCCTCCCTGCATGAGAGTCGGCCCACCGCAGATCCCTAGGCTACTTACCGCGCTCCGGTGCCTCTGTGAGGGAGACCATTGGTGCATTCAGCCTTGCAATATGTGGAATAAGTGGCCAGGGGTAGAGGGTCCTGGCTTCCTCTACACTACCTTTTACGAAATGGAGATTAAAAAATCGTCGTGATTTTCACTAGTTTACTGCTTTTTTAATGGATATAAGAAAATTTTTTTATATTTTAGTTTATCAAATTTGTCTATTATTAACTCATAAATAAATAATTTTTAAAAGTCACTATTTTATATCTTGGCAAACTAAAAAAAATTTCCCAAACTTAATGTTCTTCAACTATTGAATGGACACTTCATTATTCAATGCGATTTCTGTATAAACTTTACATACCTTGACGACCGCAACTCCTTAGAGTGAAACTATAAGAATTTTTTTTGTGAATTGCGGACGTCAAGGTATGTAACCTTTTTATATTGATAGATTATTCAAGAAGGCTTCAACATAAATGTAAACTTTAATTACACATTTACATGAAACATCGTTACATGATATAAAAATGACCTTAAGTATATTTTAATAAACTATTATGTATATTTATTTTTATTTTATAATTCATTTTGTTTAGGTTTATTATAAAATTTATAAACTCGATATTTACGTAGCTCAAGGTTCTTTAATTATTTTTTTTCATTTTCTTGAATTTGATTTTTACTTTTTTCTTACTGGCATGTCCTTAAACACATGTAGTCTATTTAGAGTCGCTTTCCCCAAGTCAGTTTAACTTTCAAACCAAGTTTAACCAAAGTTGACCATATTTTTAATAATGAATAAAACTATGTTTAAGTTAAACGTGTTTCGGAAAAGCGCCCCTTACATAGCGTTTTGAAACCATATGTATGTAAGACTACCGTATGTTCCTTGGTCAGAATATTTGTTTTCCATGTAATTTGAACATATTTAAAGACGGATAGTCAATCATCAATACTATTTAGTTGTTATAGAGAGTTAAGAGTATTTTAACGATTATTTTCTTTTCAGGAATGGAACTGACCACATCACAATATGTAAGTACTGTAATTTCTTTCTTTTTTTAAGTTAACCCATATAAACATAATACTATGCGCCACGAAATTGCGAGCTTGTAAATTTAAACAGCTGGAAGCTGATTTACGATAGTCTTACCAAGCGATGTTATCGGTTTGTTTTTGTTTTCATGTTTTACTATATTTTCAGTAATTAACCGATGCCAACAGCTGGATGAGTCGGCACAAATCGGCAACACTGTTTAAAATTCAGGCTCTCATTTCCGTGACTCCTACTATATTATACAGCTATAATACAGGAATACAGCACATATTTAGTGATACAAAATGATATTCCCTGTAATATTTTGTCCCACAAGGTTTTTAAAAGACCAAAACAACTTCCAATTAGAGTTAAAAAGGTTTTGCTTGTGTTTCAATATAAAAATCATACCTAGAGTAAAAATAAAACTCCTAAAATACGTGAAGTCTAGGCATTGATTCGCGCCAAACCGAAACTGTGCTCTGATAAAGAAAACCAGAAAAGTTCTCTGGAGCAGCCCTCGTTATAGAGCGAAAGTTCGGGATTGATTCCTTCTTTCCTTTCACACATTTTATACTTTCTTTAGTACCTCGACAATATCAATACCTTCTTTTCTGAGGAAGTTTGCCTTAGCTTTATTTCTCTCTTTACTTTCTAAGCCGTTCGGCTCAACAAAAAATAATTTGAATGTATAAAATCAATAAAAATAATTTGTGTGCATTGTTATAAGTACCTATGCCAGTAATATCATGCCTGTATATTTTGTATCATGTATAATTAAAATTTGTACACCCACATAAAATAAATGTAAAAAAAACTAATTACATTCGATATACTGTATTTAAATCAAGTGCAATCCAAATGATTTGTCTGATCTATTAAACAAATCTTGCTTTTATATTCAACATTCATGAACAGATGGCTCTTTCGTGCAGTATTTTTATTCTACACAGGGAAAACCACAGTAAAAAGACAAACATACTAATCTCTCTCTACAAACCTTTGTTTACATCACCTTCCACGGGAATGAACACAGAGGAAATATGAGGTACTTTTATATTTTCAGAATGTAGAGTCAGTCATGTCACTCAACGTCAGAACGTTCGTTGTTCAGTTCGTTTGTATTCATGGGTAGCATTGAATTAATCTATTATAATTATCAATATCAAAACAGCGATTCACAACATTTGTCCTACTTTGTTTCTTAGGGACTTTTGTTTCTTCCAGGCTGAAGGAGAGTAATTAATTTTCGTTACATCATTTAAATGTTGAAAAAAAACTTTTTTCAAACCGGAGGCAGGAAATATTTACAGCCCAAGGGTTGTAAAGTCGGCTGGTCCATTAAAAAGTGCTGTCAAGCTTTCCCGATGGTAACTAGCAAATATATAGCATTGTTTATTGGTTAAGTGTTTTTACACGTGATTACATGAACACGTAAAATTTGTTATATCGATGTATAGCGAAATAGAGAGTTCATGCCTCGGCAAAGAAAATTACATCCTATTTCTTCAGATCCTCGACTTTGTCTCAATTATGAAAACTCTATATTGGACCAATCAATAATGGTCTATATGGCCTATCAATAAGTAGACCATTGTATTGTTTACCAAGTTAGACCATCGTTTTCCAGTGTGCTAAGGTAAATTCCAAAATTATTTAAACCAGAATGGAGGATTAAGTTTATCTGGCCCTATTTTGCCTCTCTCCATTACTGGCCCAGCTAGTCTGTCACGTGCTGGGTGTCACCCGATGCCCCCACCCTACCACACGTAACCTGTCCGTTGTGGTTTACCAGACCATAAGGCGCCGCGCCGCGCCGTATCGGTGTCTTGTGGTGTCTCTCGGCGCCGCTCGTCCAAACTTTCGTTCTGATGGTTCTTATTTCGTTCTAAAAAGCCATAAATTATGCAATTGTATAGTATTTAGTGGGATTTTTAGGTTTAGTGTGTTTGCAAAAAAAAAAAAAAAAAAAAAATATGAAACATATATATGTGTGTTTAAAGTGTGGGTAATTGAGCATCTTCTTTGTATGTATGCTGAATAGTATGTAATCACTGATAGTATTTTTGTGGTTAAGATTTGTTAAGGAAATAATGCGAATGATCAAGGTGTTTCGGAATCTAGTCTCAAAAACTAAAACACAACAAAGGTAACAGGCCACTATATATTTTTATGTATATTTATTGAGTTAAAATATCCATAGGTGGGGAGTTCTAATTTATCCACTATTCACTGAGTCGCATTCCCAAGTTTGTTCCCAACTTATGGGTATACTAGTTCCCCTTTATCATATTCGTTCTACACGCTTCACGTTGATCAAAATCAATTCTAGAGGTTATATTCAAATTCATGTAAGATGTAAACAGGATTGTATACAGGATAATGATTTATTCACATTATTGTGTTTTTTTTTTGTATTATTCACTTTTTCTTGGCATTAATACGTTTTTTCTCAAAACCTAAATTAATGTTTCTTTCCCCTGGCTATATTCAGGCCTATATTTTTAGACATCCTAAGTTAGCTTGATATCCTAAGTTGAATGTGGAATTTACCTACCCGCCATTCCAAAATGACTTATTTTTCCTTGCCCACAACTACTTTTACTCAATAGTTTTATAACCAAAACCATTTTGTTGATCCAAACCATTGGTTTTGTTGGTTTGACCAATTTATTTGGTTACCTCAACAAAACGACGGCAACAAAATAAATTTTGTTGCTCCAACAAAACAGTTTTTTCAGTGAGAATAACCGGATTTCCCCCTAAACTCACCGCATTTACCCTTACTCAGCCCCTGTATATCCCCCTCCCCCACCCTCAGACCGGATGTCCCAATCCGGTGATCGCGGTGTAATTCGTTAATCTCACGGCAACAGTCGCTAAGCCTCCGACTGTCCGACGGAGTTAGCGTTAACCCGCCGCCGCTGTTGGGATCACGCGCCAATTTGAATCCCATTTTGAAGGCTTACTAGCGGGAATTGTATCCGATTATACCTACCCATAATTTAATTTTGTGCTGACAATCACGCTTTAAAATAGTATTAAAATTTGAGCTCAGCTAAATTGTACCTACGTTTTAAGTTTCCCAGTTACTTGTCATTCCAGTTGTTAATGATTATAAGTTTTACTAATCAAATTAAACGAGTGTTTTCTGGTTCAGATAATTTTTTTTATTTAATGAAAATATATTACATAATAGCAACAGGTATAACCCAAAACAGCTATTTTGAAAACAAAATTTTAACAAACATAAATACAAAAATATTAGTTCAAAGAAAACAAGATATAAGCAAACATATACAGGCATAAACAAATGAGAATACATTTTATGTCTGGTAGGCCTATACAAAAAATAATTCATCATTTATAATTTAATAATAATTTAACTACCGGTATCGCAAAGTCCATTCAAAATAAATAAATGATAGCCTACAAAATACTTGGTTCAATGTTACTTTGAGTGGCCTGAATTAATATGAACACATCGTGTAATTTTATAATTATTATCAACGCTAGTATTTATATTAACCCGGCTGACGCTTTAAAATACCTTTCGAAATTTGTTACCTATTTTGAATTTTTAGCATCAGAAATGATATAAAATCATAGCCCTAATATTAGTTTTGACATTGATTATAATAATGTTGCATCAGAATTATTTACCCAAATATAAAAGCGTTTTACCATTTTTTTACTTACCCTCTGAACGATTTTCAGGATAATTTTGACAATTTGATTTTATTCCTGCTTGGTTTCATCATCCTTATATACTACCAAAATAAACATTATACCTAACTGATTAAAAATTGGACCCTGCATACTCTTTAATAATCCGAATTGAACAACAATCAAACACAGTTAATCAGTTAAAATTAACTAAGATGCCTTTGGCTGTAAAAACTCAGTATGGATCCTGTTCAGTGTACCAAACCCGCTGAGCCTTTGCCACCTCGTGTGTTCGGCTCCCCAGAGAGTCCCAAACAGATCTCGTTTCACCCGCTCCTGGCACGGAAATAGGTCGGTAATTTACAACCTTGTTTGCTCCTCTGTTGATCCTGTACGGTCTTTGACTTCAAAGAAAACAAGGCTTTGTTAGCTCTAATGCTCTAATGTGCGTGATTGTGGGGTTTATGGATAGTTACGTGGATAGTATTTAGGCCTAAGGATGGCTTGTTTGTTGTAAATGCCCGATAGTAGTTGATAGAAAAACTTTGAGTTGGATTTAAACAGATGAGATAAGCAGACCTTACTTAAGTTACTACTAAAATTACAACAAGTATTATTTTGTGTTGTTATCCACATAAACGGCCATATTCAATCTAAACACTGTGGCAATTATGTATTATAATTTGACTTTAGTTATTTTCTTTGTTGTAATAATGCTCTTTCTTATTAGGGAAAGTCACTATCATTAATTTGAGATATGTAATGATATGCATTGAATAGAACATGTAAATCGTTAATGCATGTTAATGGTAAATTTACAAGTATTGCTTCCCGTTATAGAAAGAAACACATCGCCCTCTATATATCTTTACTCTTTTCCTTGGGGTTTCCAGGTTTCAATTCCAGGGGAGATATGGTTTCAATTTTCGATCTCGGATTTTCTGTGTGGAGTTTTCACGATTATATTACTATTAAAATTGTTGTATTCTATATGAATGTGCAAAAAAGTACAAAAATAAGAATGTTAAATTCTGGTTTTAAGAGTACAATATCATTACGGAGCAAGAAAACATGAGCACTCTTATTTACAATATTTCTATTAATGGTCTACATCAAAGGAGTCCGAGGATCTGAACCCAACAGTGAAGCAATCAAATCACGCCATACCACGTGCTGGAGATAATTGCGTCTTTTTAAGCGCCCCTCCTAATCAGCGGAAGAGAGGAAGCTACTCAGAGCATACAGTAATGCAGAAGGGGAAGTGCAACACCCCGCTCGCATGTAGACGACGCTCTGCCGCGCAATAGACCGCAGACCGCAGCGAGGCACAGGGGAGCGTATTGTGTGCGTGTCTGAATACCCCGCACAGCAGCATTGTTACAACTCTTTATGTTTCTTTCACTTGTTTAGATAAAAGACCACGCTGATTCATTCAGGAAAAGTCAGGGAAGTCAGATTTATACCATATGTCTCAATTAAACAAATTAATGATCGGAAAAAATATGTAAACTACAAGATGAACTATATGTAAAAGGAATTCTATTAAGTCAACACATTATGTGAGCAAACTTTACCATAACCACCAAATTTTTATTAAATGTAAGGATATACGTTTTGCTTAAATTAATGTTTAACATGTTCAATACATACTCATATTTTTTGTGGGCACATACTTAATTAATTGTTAAGCAAAAATTCCGAGATCTATTTTGAAATTTGGTAATAGAATTTTCTGAATTGTCAGTGAAAAGAGGGGAAATGGAAGATTGAAATTTTTAAAACCCTGGGTAAAGTGTAACTTAGCTTTTTGACTACTGTAATTGGCTTAGTACTGACGTCATGCATTTTACTTGCTCGATTTTCGGAACTTGCGTCATTTATATCTGCAACACGCGTTTGTTATAAAGTTATTTTATTATTATACTATCTTATATGGTTTTTATCATGCGGTTAAAATTATAAAGAGAGCATCAGAAAATTTAATTGAGCTATTCGACGAATGAGAGCAAGGAGTTACGGTAATGTATAGAAGGTAGTTTGATACATCCAATCCATCTGCTAGGTAATTTTCAAATGCTCTGTTATGTAGGAATCCATTTAAGGAGAATTTACAACTCCTTTCTTGGTGCAATATAGAATATAACAGCGAGAAATGGCGTGGAAACAAGCCATTGATTCGCGCCAAACTGAAACTGTGCTCTGATAAATAAAACCAGGAAAGTTCCTTGTACCAGGCTTCTTAGAGCGAAAGTTCGCGATTGATCCTCCTTTCCTTTTCGCACGTTTTATATTTCGTTTAGATCTCGATTAATGCCATATTCCTTGATAAAATCTTCTTTTTGAACCTGACGTACTATAACTGACCACCAAAGCCTGATTTTGTTATTAACTTTTTAGCTGTGTCCAATTTTAAGAATGTTTTAATTTACTTAGGTGGTTTAAATTAAATTTTTTAATTTAATAATATGGTTAATAAGGTCTATCAATGTATTGGTTTTTGTTAGTTGTTTGTTCAGACTGGCAAAACCAAAACAAAAATATGCAGCAAGGAAGTTTATTATAATTTTTGATTGCTTAATTTGGTGGATATGCAGTCGAAAATCTCATATTATAACAATAACAAGCAAGCAAGATCTGTTAAAGTAAACCTAGGTATTGTTTTATCTCTATTTTATTTAAAGTAGACCTTCAGCATAGAGCTTCTTAATCAAGATTTAACTTCGTATGTTGAATAATCAACAATCACAACTTTAACCTCTCACGAAATTTAGACAAATTTTTTGTTGTGATAAAGAACGAAATTTTAATGGTCAATATAATTCAAAATCCCTATGAAAAATCCATCTTTCCTCGAGTTAACAAAACCTTTTTAACAGCTTTTAATGTCTTACAACTGCTCACTCTGTGAAACTAAATACCGTTCAACCTGTGATAGTTCATGATCAACACGATGAGTCGTGCTGAGCATTAAAGCAAATTAAGGTGGAGCATCCCGTCAGAGCCAGAGAGGGATAGAATTAACGTTCAAGCGTCGAAGCGCGACGCTCCCGCTCACTGGATCCGGACGTGGATTTTATCATCCGTAAAATATCCCATTTGAGAGTCCATTTAATATCAATTCGTTTTACAAATTTAGTTTCATTGAAAAATCTTATTTTTGTTATTTTGTTCGAACAAGTGCAAAATGTTTTTAGTTTGACCTAAACGACCCATAGCTTAATTTAAATACTATATTACTATAAATACTATAAATACTATATAAATAGTATATTTTCTTCCAACACTAGTACACCATGTACGTTTTAAGTGTAAATTAACTCAAAATCTGACGGAATTTCTCGGTTAGTTGAGTTCTTTTTAGTTTGAAATATTATACATACTTGTTTTCTTCTAGAGTTATTACAAAACAAACTGCGTTCTGTTTAAAATTAGTTTATAAATAGTAAAATTGAGAATTCCAATAAATACTTCTTTACTTGTATGAGTCTTTCGTCTTGATCAAACCACGACAGTTTCAATAATATTTCTATTGAAAACGAAAGATTTAAAACAAATTAAAATTAATTTATTGGCCATGTTAATTGTTTTAAAATTAATTGATAATATTCTGAAATAAGAGCTTATCCTAGATACTTTTACGTGCTTCCCTTTAAAGACCAGCAATGGAATTTTTAAAGATTGTGCATCCTCAGTTTATTTTTTTTTAAATCTGTTATATTTTAAAGTTCTAAAAATTTAAAGCGTACCACACGTCAACCGGTATTGCGAGAAAATCATAACACCGGCATATAAAATAATGTTCCTTTTTTCCTCTGTGCATGGTCCATTTTCCTTGAAAATGTGTCATGCTTTACCATCGAGGCAATCTTGTAGAGTTTACATTTTCTTTTAAGTAAACTAGCTAATATGCGTGACGCTGTACTATTTTAATGTGGCATAAAATAAATAAATGCATTGCAAGTGAAATTTCTTGCAGAATGTTGTAAAGTATAAATCCATAAAAACTAAGGCAAATCGGCAGTCGAATTGCTGATGGTTGTCAACGAGGTAGTGTAATAACTAAGGGCTGAGCATTTCCCGTCGCTCCCTCAGGGCCAGATCCGAAATGATGAAGTCTAAATCCGCCGTCAGCGTCTTAAGGATTCAATAACACCTACAAGGACTCCTCACATCCTCACGTCTCTTGCGGTGGTTTGTTATAAATGTTACAAAAAATTGCAACCATTCTCGTGATTAAACAGTCATGTGATCCTCAAATTAAGGGTATCTATAGTTGTAATGTGATACTGCACGTAGAAATTCCATAACGCAGTCAAGGTACAGGCCCATATTTTCTTTTGTTGAAGCACTCGTTCAACTGAATTGTATTTGTAATTCATATTTATAGGAAAATTTAATTTGTTGGTAAGTTTCATACAATAAGGCTTTTGCATCATCCTGTACACACCCCATCACAGTTAAAAAGAAGCATATTTAGTATTTTGCATTGAATTATTCGTTGTTATTTTATTGTATTTTCTTTTATAACTGACTTCTTGTGTATAATTGTTTTTTAAATAAAGCCAATAATTCTGTCTCTAACATCTATGTGAAGGTTTAAAATTCTTAAACTTTAATCAGCCATAATAATCACGTGAGGAATATTGCTGGATAAACTAATAGTATTTTAACGTTCACATTGATAAATAAATTCATTAATTGACAAAAACAAGTGACCTTAAAATAAATTTAGCCCCTAATCCGTTGTTAAAAAGTAGTTAGATCGTTCACTTACCATGTGAGATTGTTAATTGTATGGTTATGAACTTGATTTAATGGAATTGAATCGTCTTTAGCTTCGTTGGATAACAAATAAAAATGAACTGAAAGATTAACTTTTCAATTAAAACAAAAAATGAAAATGAATTCATTAAAATATGTCTTATTTTAAACCCAAATCCCGGGCAAAGCACTAGGTAGCTGTGGACTTTAGTGGTTGATAAAGAAGAGGGAGATGTGAGATAGGGGCTGTACTGTCTCCCCCCCCCCCTCCACCCTACCGTAGCCACTATTCACCCCTTTAACCTTGTCATCTGCTTCGTTAACACAACCCTTATTAATCCCAGGGTTTTAATAAGCTCCGTCACTAGACTGATAATAAGATTCCACTGAGATTTATGATAATAAAGTACATGGCTTATTAATTATTTGCTTAAAGTTAAATATATAATTAATTGGTCCTATAGAGGTTTATTTAAAGAATTTTAAGTATATACAGGGGTAGTGAAAAGTCTCGCAACGGCCTAATATTTGTATCACTAATTTAGATACAAGCTATTCTGCAGATTCAGTTGAGACGCCAATAGTGTATAAAGGTTGGGGGGGTTTATTATAATTCCCTTTAATTTTACCACTGATCATCACCCCCATGTCAATGCTTACCAACCAATACCTAGACATAATGAAATTTAGCGTACTGTTGGGAGATGACTTGTTGGCCAGCTAGTGAAAAAGGAATTGAGGGGAGGTTACCCCCACCTCAGGGTTTTCTAGCTATCCTATTGGTTAAATTTTAATATCTTCTTTTATTTCAATGCTATTTAACAGCTGATAGTGGTGGGGGTATCTTCCCCTTCACTAGCCAACAAGTCATCTCCCAACAATAAACGGAAATAAGAAATACCATCACAGTTGTTTTTAAAATACCTAAAATGTGTAAAGTAATTGTCCAACCATAACTACTTACAGGGAAAAAATGCAATAGATAAATGAAAAATCGAAATTTTGAAAACAAAAACATTTATATTGCATAGTAGTAAGGGGTGACAGAGAGTTCCGTGACAACAAGTATAGGCCAAGTATAGGCCCTGTGTCCAAGTATGGACACAGGGTGTCCATTTTAAAACTTTACCACGTTATCCAAGTGGTAAAAAAACCAGCAAAAAATACAATGTTGCCCTATCTCCAGCATAGAACTATAAACATCTCCAGTCGTTTTCCGTCTGTCTGTCTGTAATTTTTCAACAATCCATTATATCTCGGCGCAACTATTAAGTGTGTTAAGACTCAAATGCAAATGAATTTTTGTATTTACAACTTTTATGGTTTCAAAATGGTATCCATTTAAAAATTTCAAAGCTATTTATCTTTAAAAAAACTGCAAGTTTTACAAAAAATTTCAAAGGCACAAAAAAGTTTCAAAATATATTTAAATAAATTAAAATTAATTAATTAAATGCACTCAGTTTGTAGTGGTAAAAAGAGAAACAATGGCTTAATCTAAGTTTGCATATGTAAAAGCACAAAGAATTGAATAAGTTTTGTTTGGAAAACGGTGTTTTTGCAAAGATAACATTCGATTTCTCCAATATCCACATTGTTCGATCTTATCAATCTTAGTATTTTTCTTTAAGTAATAAAATTTTACAACTTTTTTAATTTGGAACATTTTTTGTAAAATTTTCAGTTTTTTTTAGCTTAAATGGCCGCTATTTTGAAAGCGGAAAAGTTAGAAATGTAAAAAATAATTTGTATCTTAGTACACTTAACAGTTGTACAGTGTATTTCGTAAATGTAATTGGTTACTTTACCTTCAATAGAAAAATATGAAGGAAAGAAATATTAATTGGTAACGAATTAATTACGAAATGGCGGTATTGTTCAGCTAGGAAGGTCGGAGCTTGAAACGCCAACAAAAGCCTTTTATGTTCCTCTACATCGGGCTTATATCTCCAATGGACTAAAGATATCTGTTTCGCTTTTGGTTATTCTACACATACTTCATGTTTTGTATGTGTTTGCCATTTATCTAAAGACATCATGCATAGTAGTATTAGAACTAATATTGTACATTGTTTTTATTATGAGTAATTAACATTGTAATAATAACTAACAATATATTAGATTATCTTTATAATTAAAGAGTAATACGGTATCGTATCTACATAATCTCATAATAACTATCAATATTGTTATATTTCTTTTAAAATTACTCATAATAAGCCAAATGCCAAAATTTTATTCTTTTACGTTTATCTAATTCTAATTTAATTAGAATATATTTTTTTGTATATGTATAATATATATTTATAAGCCATTGTTATATATTTTTGTTTAATAAATGAGCACAAGTTTTCAAAGATTATCAATATACAAGGAATATTATTATATCTCCATTACTACATTACAATTCTAAGAAAGTTATTATTATTATTTTTTTTTTCTTTTTAATACAAGACAGTGAAAGTGTATTTTGTAGGCAGAAGAAAACAAATATTACTGTTTACAGATAACGGATTCGCACTGAAAAGAACATCACGGAAATATAGACTCATCCATATGCTAATTCTAATCTTCCTATATCTGACGGTAGTACTTCACAGTATTTCACTGTGGTTTCATCGAAGTAAAAATAAACTTCTATGCAGTATGGAACTTATTTAGAATTGTATTCTATGATTTGTCGATAGTAAATACTTTTCTTTGTTTTGTTTTTATTTAATATTTTTTGTAATAATCAACTACAATTGAAATATGTTTTCTCAATCATCTAAGTTTTATTTTAAATTGACGTAAAGACTTATATCATGGGATTTCATTTTTATTAATGTTTTTGTGAGATGTATATAGTTAAACTGTGATAGACAATACCTGGCCTTCGGACCAGTTATATTAGTTGATATGCCATTTCGCGTTGGACCACCGTACACAACTGACGAAGTTGTGTCAATGGCTGCAGTTCATCGTAGTTAACTTATACGAATCACACAGACCTTAGACTGGCATAAGGACGTTAGTCTAGGGTTATCTCTTGCGATTAAAAATGAATACAATCTAGTGGCGTTTACGGGAGAATATTGACTACAATGTTATAATATCCTGACAAACTTTAAACGAACTACTTGAAAATGTCGAAGAAGGAACGATGTAGCAACCTGAGGCGTCGAAGCGAATTTAAAATAGAGGAGGTAAACCAATTTGTGTGGTTTGCGTTAGTATAACTTGATTTCAATGCAAGATATGTTCTTTTTTCAAACTTTTTTAGTTTACAATATAAAATGACATACAATTCTATACATAAATACGCAGATGAAAAGCTACGTTCTCAGTAACCCGTTCCTCATAATCTTATGTCTCAAATTAAGGTGCTGCTATACATCGACGTCACGTCACGTCTTCATTCGCATCCATTCGCATCGATGGATCCGGCGATTCCGGAGGGGGTGCTATACATCGACGTCAAGCATTCGCATTCGCACTGGACGTCGCGTTCATTCCGCCAATTCTCACGGATTCCGCGCGCCCGGAAGTAACCAAAACAAACATTCGGACAAAATCTACCCTTGCTCTCATTGGTTCCGAAGTTTCCCGATTGCGTACGAAGATACCCGAGGCGAAAGCCGAACGGCCGAATGGACGTCGGTAGCGGCTATACAGCGACGTCGCGTCACGTCACGTCACGTCTTCATTCGCACCCATTCGCACTGATTCGCACCCGAATGCTCCTCAGAGCATTCGAGTGCGAATGGATGCGAATGAAGACGTGACGTGACGTTGATGTATAGCCGGTTCCATTTGAATACACAGGGAGCATACCATGCGAACGTGGACGTGACGTGACGTGACGTCGATGTATAGCAGCACCTTTAAAGGAAATACTAAATAGATTTTCAGAATTTCTTTCAAACTCACGCTCGTCCTTAGCTTTGCTGTCTATAATCCTTTTTATTGTTCAAATGTTCTTTAAGACTAGGACCGCTTTGCCCAACAATGTTTAAGATAAAAACCAAGTTCAATATACATCATATGGCCAACTTTTATTCGACAGACTTTTAAAAGCTACTCAAGTTCAAGCGTTAAAGTAAACATTATTTCCAGCTTTTTTACAATCAACTTTAAGAAATTTTTTACAATCAATTTTGTTCCCCGTCAAAACGTTAAAGAATGCCACTGGCGTAGATACACCCAAAATAAAAAATAAAACATATTATTTAAAATCTAGAAGTTTTTGGATATGTTCAAGAATAGTACTTTTACATAAGCGCAAAAAATGAGAAGGATGAACGATAAACAATACCAATAATAAAACGTAAACTAATCGTAATAAAAGATCAATATAATTAGAATATGAAATAACTTTTTTTATTATTGTAATAAATTTTTCAGTAATTGTTTCTTTAGTTCATTTGCTAACTTAGTTGCAACTTAATTATCCGTTATTAATTTTAACTTTCCCTATCCCAGAATATTTCTCACTAAGATTTATCTATCACCATTACATCAGTCCTTCAGTCTTGATTGTTACAAAACAACGTCAGCATAGGAACAAATGGGCTGCATTTCTCATCGCTACACGCCTGGCGTTTGGGGGAGTATTCTCCTCGGTTGTTGACAGCTGGGGGATTCTTGAAGCATTTTTTATCCTGTTGCGATAACAAGTATTTGTCATTTGTTTGGAGGACATTTAATTGTCATTTGTTTGGAGGACATTTAATCCCTCTTATCAAAGGAAGTCGTTATTTTAAGGATTGAGTTACGAAAAATACAAGGTTTTTATGAGAGAAGAATTATTTTTTATGAGCAAAGTATACGGGTTAATTCAGCATTGAGAAGAGAAAATTTTAGTTTTTGCCAATTCCTAAATGTTCTCTATGTGTCCCATGTACCACATGACAGATATTCTACAGTACAGCCAAGTTAATAGAGAGACGTTTCCAAGCGTATTAAATTCAAAAAAATCCTAATTGCTCTTCATGTATGCTGATTTAATTTCTCACAGTCCCGACTTGACCCCATGCTTATTTTTTTTTTGTCGGGTTAAGTAAAAATAAATTTTTAACTGTCCCAATTTTCATTGACAATTTTGAGATCAACTATGAAGCAAAGGAGTTAGGAAGTTGACGTAATGAAGGACTTACACTCTGTACCTCTTGACGTCAAGAAGTTTTACCCTTTTAAAAGTCCGGTCAAAATTTGACTTTTTATTTGACTATCAATTGATTGTTGTTTGTGAAACATGTAGCATTCCTATAACTTGTTAAAAATAACATGACATTTCTTGTCTGTCATGATAGGCCTACTCAATTTGTTCATCTTGAGTGAACCCTTTTAGTTGTGTTCAATAGAAAGTTGGAAAGTTCCATTAATAGCCCTTATGTATTCCTCGTTTATAACCCCCCCCCCCCCTTCAAAATTAATTTTTTTTGCTCCCCTCATTGGAAAGTCGTAATTTAATTTTTCTCTTACTCAAGTCGCACGAACCCCATAGGCGTTGCAGCTTGGCGGCAAAATCAATACAGCTTGAAATTGATCGGAGTTTCGCCTTCGCCCTTATCTTCATTAATTTTGATTGGCACGCAACGAGATAATGTCAAGTCTCCCCTCGCCCTCTTGTCCTCAAGGGAGCATTCGATATGAAATGGCTTCTGATTATGCGGTATGTATTTTTCAAAAAAGCACATTTTGTGTCGAGTCACGATTTTTGATCATATTGCAGTGGAGGAACGATGAAGTTTTTAAATTTAATCGTGTATTCTACGATTTTGATATAATTTTTATTTTAAATAATAATTAATGTGATTTTGTGGCTTATATTACAAATAATTAATATGTTTTCCAAGAGTGTAGTTTCGTGATGATAATTCGTGATTCTCTTTAAATATTTTTAATTTCACGCTTTTCTAGACGTTAAGATTTAGCTATTTTAAATTTATTCTTTATTCTTGACAAAGTCTTGCAAACCAGTTCAATTCCCATTATTCGATAAAACATAAACATGAAGTGAATGTTTAAATGGAAGTAGTGCTTTTATTTTAATTACGCCAGCCCATTTAGTTTGTTATTGTAGCCAAATTCGTTCTCTCATCACGTAATGTTAATATTATGCAATTGTAGTTAATATATAGGCTAATTTATTCAAATTACTTGCTGACCATTTTATGTTTTGTTTCAGGATTTAAACTGATTCAGCGCAAATAATAATGTAAGTGGAAATTGTATGTCACTCAAGCACATTCCCTCTAAACTGATGCAATATTTTTGGATATTTTTATTTTGTCTTTAATAGTGATAGGTGTATTGCTTTCAATCGTTTGATTTATTCAGCACATAAAGATATTCTGCCTAGGTACCTCTGGATTCATTAAATAATTAAACGTTTAGATTAAAATTTTCCTAATTTTAAATATATGAATTGAATTGTATTATCAGTTAATATACCTGTCTGTAAGACGAGAATAAGAAAGAGCGAAATTTAAGTGCCAAGAAAAGGCTGAAAACGTATTTGAACTATTAATGTAGTGACAAACGGTAAACAATTCAACTATACGCTGTGTAAAATCACCATATACCATAATCTGTAAATTCCTTGTGTTGTCAAACAATGTTAATGCATAAATATGATTATTGTTACAAATAAAGATATTATTATTATTATTATTTAAATTTAAAATGAACTTTAGATATTTAGTTTTTGTGCCCTTTGTTCGAATTCTTCAAACGATTAAGAGTAAAGAAATAAAGAAGTAGGCCTAATAGTCAAAAAGTTAATAGGGCTATCTTATTCTGAGCACAATAGGAGGTACGCTGTATCAAATTTATATTTTAAAAATGCACAAATAATTATAAATGCATATTATTCATGTATGATTATTCGCTTCAAAGGCATTTGATATCTAATGTTTTATTTAGCAAACCCACGAATTCTTCCCATTGTCTCTCATATTGCCCAATTCTTTGACAATTTGTTGATAAATTTCACCTTTGGTAGTGTGAGTTTCTATCCGTCCGGATTTCTAAACCACACTAAATTGCAAAGATATATTTTTTTCAAAATACTTTAATTATTAAAAACTAAATATTGTAATTACCTTCTTCATTGATGTTTTCAATCAACCGGCTCCTATATTGTCAATATTGTAGTGACGACAGGCTTAGCTTCGCAGTAAACACTGCGACTCTAGATACATCTTGATCCAAAACGAAACGAGTAGAAGCGCCGTATATTTGAGTTGAGCAAGCTCTGCAGGGTGGGGGCGGTCTGTCAGCACGAAGGGGGGGACGAGTGACTTATCTCCAGCCGTCTGACCTTGTGGAAACGGTCCAAAACGGCCAACGATTCGGCCAGACGTTCTGATGAGTGTTGTAGATATATTTATATCGGTGCTCTCGATGCCAATAAGTTAATTTTGAACTCGGGAAAGAATGTTTTAAAGCATTTCCAGTTAGAGATTTTTAAAGTTTGTTCGTGAAATTAACTTTTTAACGTAGATCTTTGATGATATCTATATACTGTATATAGTCGTCCAATCTAATAAAAGTTATTTAGTTATATATGACCTGATGCAACAACCTGTTCCATTATGTTCTTCAAATGCAAAAAAAATTCATTCTATCATATGTCTTACACTTTCATTTTATATAAGGCAGTCAAACTAGTTTTAAGTGAGTTGATGGAAGTAAATTTTATGTGCGTACTTAACTCAATCTTAAAATATATAGAAATAAATTTTTAACGTACTGTATTGTAAATTTTTATTATTCATGTTGTTTTTGCGTAATTTTTGCAGTGGCTTGCGAAAATAATATGTATCTTTGATGAATTAGTAATTATTATTGTAAAAACTACCCAAGTTTTTTATGAAAGCTCTAAAAATAACAGGCTGTTTAACCGTTCCAATAACGTTAACCTAATCCATTATGCATTCCCGCAAATGTTTATTTGTATCTTGTTTGACGTCACGGCGTGGTCTACGATGTTCCACTTTGTAGTGCAAATCAACTGCGACAATACTCCCACACAACGTTCGCTGACCCCTCATCCGTACGGTACCTTGCGATTGTCATTCTAACTTGGTAATAAGTTTTAATCTTTACCCTTCCTAACGAAACCACCACCAACATCTGTGTGGACAGCTATTCTCCCAGTTGGTTGACTATACTTCCACAGATCTATCTACTATGACTCTCTCCAAAATATATCTCCAGAATTTTTATTGCTGATTTTACTGTGCAGTGTACAGTTTTGTAGAGTGATTTTGTTCGGAAGAACGGAAATAGATTCTGTATTGGAGTTGTTGAATATAAAATAGAAAGTTGAAATGCTTAATCACACACGACCAGTCAAGTGACTCTAACTAAGAACTATACTTATTTAATAACTGTCCATCCTATAATTGCTGGTTGCTGGTCCTATAATGGCTATATAGCTGGTTTGTGAGGTTGGGTTACAAACAGATTACCACCTTGAATTTAGATTGTAAAGGGTAGACCCATTTTCACATTTCCTGTTTTACCGCAAAGTTTAAAGTACATATTTTAATCATTGGTTGCTGGCTGGCTGTATTGTTTGATAACGTCAAAAGGTACTTTGTGTTAAGTTAATATCATCCCCTAAACGATATTGGTTTATCTTAACAAATACAAAAAAATTAAAGGGGTGGACGTTATTTTTACACCCGGTATAAAGGAAGTGCAGATTGTTAATGACACACGATCAGGCAAGTGGCTCAAATGAACTACTAATTTAATTACTGTCCATCCTGAAGGCTGGTTTGCGAGGCTGGGCTACAAACAGATTAGTTCCTTGAATTTAGATTGTAACGGGTAGACCCATTTTCACTTTTCGAGTTTTTACCGCAAAGTTGGATGGACATATCTTGAATATTGATTGCTGTGAATGAAAAAAGTAATACAGTCTCGCAATTGCAAAAATCAATCTCCATAAATTCGTTGTGCTTTTATCTACAAATCTTTAATCCATGTATTTGTTTTAAATCTCGTTGTGTCCTCCTAGTATACCATCGACTCGAATGACACCCTAAATATGCAATTATTCGTTCCCGTCTGCACCGTACGTTATTTATCGACACCTCAGTCCCAGGTAAGGCGTGATCGGTGGCCGAATTTACAAGTCAAAGGCATCAAAATGGCCGACATTGACGGCTATCGAGCTGCGTCAATAACGTCAATTGATTGGCGGCTCATAGGAGCTCACCGCTCCAATGTTACTTTGACGTCGACTTCCACCGCACATTCTGCCTACTTCCTCTATAAATTTTTTGTAAGTTAAACCCCGAACGTGAGTGACTTTGACGTTATTCAAAAAGAAGATAGTTTAAATCGTAATAATTAATTTTAAATAAAGCAAGAGAATGAACAAAAATAAATGAAATTTTAAATGGTGTAGGTAGTGTATATTTACATTTTAAGTCAAATCAACTACACTATATTTTTTTATAAATAAATTTTTCAAAGAGTACGGTATGCTGTGTATTTATGTTAAACCGGGACTTAAACAATTAAATAAAATTCTCTCTTCGGAATTTTTTTAGAAGAAAAATAAAATGAGAGGAAATAAGCTGTAATTTTAACGGTTCGACATATATTCTTAATACATCCAACTTTGTCCATAAAAAATAGTATGGTTTGGATATTTGTAAATCGTGTAGTACTGTATGTGCTATGTTTGCTTTTACACAATAAATCTTACTGACAACTCATAACTAACATAAAGAGTGCATACTATAATGATATTTAATTAAAAGTAAATGGTTATAAAAATATTTACTCAATATTGTCGTTACTATAACAATTACATTTGCAGGCTTAGGATAAAAATTTAGTTAAAACAATTTGTATTCGTCGTAATACTTACCGTAACGCTCGTGGAAGTATTACGATTTGTCAAAGAAAACGTTGTAAATATTCATGTACGGAGTTCTGTCGAACTATCAGCGGGAATATTTCATTCACTTTAGGAATTGCAAATGCTATTTATTAGATGTAAACACACGCACGCCCCAGAACACGAACCGTCCCTCGGGCATGAACAGATTTACCCTAGTTATTTTACAAATTACTTTGTAACTCAAGACATTAGAGGCACATCTCCAAATTATTAGCTCGAATAATTAGAAAATCGAAAGTAATAACACTTACATAACTTTTTTAGCTATATCCCTTAAATTTATTTAATTAGTTATGCATACGACTCCGGTACCGTGTATTCTATATAGTAATAATTAAAGATAATTATAGTTTCATTCATGCTCTAAGATTTTAGAAAGAGTTTATTAGTATTCTATGTAAAGTATCTATATTTTTAAAACAGTAAGGTATAAAACACCTTTGGACAGTTCCCCTGAGACTTCTACTGGCTCGATTAACACGCGGGTTGTACCGAAAACAAAAGTTCAAGTCCTATAGTATCAGGTTTTATTTGTATTTAGAAAATATTTGCATTAAATCGGTCAAAAACGGAAAATGAAATTTCTTATGGAGATTTAACGTGGGAGAAAAGCCGAAATTTTCAATCTTTTGGACAGTGCATCTAAGAATTTCGGAGGACCGACTTACACACAGTTTTTACCAAATTAAAGCAAAACTTTTCTATATTAGCATGTTTTATTTACTCATTTACGTTATTTTACGTTTCGCACCATCTGCCGAGCGCTCCAACTTTCCACGAATGGAGCTGTATTCGTCGAGTATTGACGGGCTACAACTCGTGCTTATGTAATTATGTAAACGAAAGATTTGTAAGTCTAAATAAGGTCAGGTTTTGCAAACCTCTGGCAATAATCCATCATTTTTGGCAATTTAGTTGAATGTTTTATTTTTATCGTTATATGTGTTTTGTTTTACTCGTGAAACTTTATATGATACGTTATAGACGTACAAAAGTTTGTGATGTACATATAAAGTTCCTTCCAAAGACTCGAGAACTTAGGATTACCAGTGGTGTAGTGGTGCGGGAACGCGTGGGAACGGCGTTCCCACACTGGTTTTCAAGAACTTGGGAAAATACCAGTGCCCCGTTCAGGGAAAATCCGGGAAAATAGCTAATATATTTATAAATAAAAGTATTAATTTAACAATTTACAGATAAAAAATATATTTTTATTCAAATAATAAAATGCAATAATTTTTAATCTGTTTCCAAAGATAACTTCACTCTCGCTTGAACTTTGTATTGTGCACAGAGTACGGTATACGGTGGAGAGCATCACTCTCCCGTCCCGTCCCTCCACAACCATTCCCCACATTTCGTCTCAACGACGCGAGTACGCGAGCACGGTATCGGTATCTGCTATCCCTCTTCCTCCCCACACGAGCCCCTTCAGTACCTGACGGGCGTTCGTGTGGGGACCTGGGGCCCAATTTTTGAATCGAGTGAGTCGTGAGTTACATCTCACAAGTTTGCTCCTTACTGACTGGCTGGAGATGGTAAAATTGAAGTTTGTGTTGTCATCCGGTTTCAACAGTCCAAACGATAACATCATTAAATATTGCCAGTTCTATTAATTTTAAGATTATAAATTACTTGCATCGTTATATTTATAACATAATTACAACCTTATTTTATTTTTTAATATTTAATTACACAGTTGTAAGTAGCAATATACATTTTAGGCTATTTAACTTGAGTAAACATAACTCAAACGATTTTTTTTTAACACAATTTTTATTTACAATCTGTTTTATTAAAAAACAATAAGCAAATGTGAGGTAATTAAAAAAAAGAACATGAGTTAGAATTTGAACAGAAACAAATCTAACTTAGCATTAAAATGAGTAACATGAATACTATTGTTTAGACCGGGAAGTCAAGTTGAAAGTATGAAAGTTGTTATTGACAAATTGAATTATTTCCTGTTGAGATCGAGATGAAGAAGAAGAATTGTCAATCTCACGTGAGATTATCTCACCAAAACCACTCACCACCGATTTGATAGGTGAGTGAAAACGGGTGAGTTGGTGAAATTTTCTGGACAAAATACATTTTTATACATATATGCGACAGTGGTGAATAAAACTATCCCTTGAAATAATGATGAAAATATTAATTCTTGGATGCGCAAGTTTTTAAAGACCTTAAAAATTACATTTATTCTCATTTACCAATAAGGATGGATGAAAATTTTTAGCGAATAAGCCAACTCACCAACTCACTACTCACTCGATTGAAAAATTGGGCCCCTGGTTACGGCAAAACTACCGTTCGGCTGATGACACCCCGGTTCGACCCAGCCAAAACATAGGACCACTACAGAAGAGGATGCATTTGCCGACTACTTGTAAACACGATTTTGTCAATCTGTCAATGACCTTTCATTGTAATTAACTACTCTGTTTTTCCTCTGTTTTATGGATTTAATTTATTTGAGTTCTCTGCTTTTACTTGTATATAGAATATCTCATTTAAAAATTAGGTTATGTATGTTGCTATTTTGGGGGTTAACGTACTTAAAAGTAGTTGATAAATTAATTAATACCTTTTCTAAAACAACCTTCTTTTGTGAAATAATAAAGTTCGTTAAATATAAAAATATACTGGTTTTTATTTTGATTTTCGCAAAATCATCCAAATTATTGAATAGTTTCTTGAATCCTCAGTGTTTTTAGTTAGCTTAAAATACATAGCCTAATAGGCTACTCATAACTCTTGCTACTGTACGCATTCAGGGAAATTGTATATTAATTTTCAGGGAAGTTGACAAATATATTAAGCGTTCCCGCATTGGAAAATTTGCCACTACAACACTGAGGATTACCCAAAAGACTTCCACTGGAGAACATGTTTTCCTTTAACATGTTTTCCAGGGGGACATCTCGAGCCCGATCGGGGCTAAAACACACATGTAATAATTTTGCTTCAAAATGGCTCTATATAGATGTGTATGGTTTAATTTTTCTTTGTAGGAAGATGAAAGTAGTATTTAGTTTGAAAAGTATAGATGAAGTTTCTGGTCCCAAGGTTATACTGAAGCAATTTTAGAACGAAAGATAATACCAGATAGTTAAATTGTTCCAAAAACTACTAAAACATTCTATGACCTACTAAAGGTTTTATGTATGTGACTATAAGTACAATGATTTTGTCTATTGCATCGTGTATTTAATTTACAAAAACCCTTTATAATTGTAATTTACAAAATTAAATCCAAAGAGTTTTAAAATTTCTACGGTGAGTGTGGTAGAATGTAAGGTCTCGCAATATAAAACACGATTCAAATTAGCCGAATGCGGGACTTCGTGACGCTGACGCAGGGATGACACGCACTTCGTTACCGTAGCTAACGGAGCCTCGCCGCACCGTGTAGCGTGGCCTGGCGTGGCTGGCGGTAATTACGATTAAACTTATCCGGTCATGCCTTCGTTAAAATCCTAAACATATGACTTAATAATTTTATTGAAGGGACTTCGCGGTGCACGAGTTAGGCTGTTCTCAACGTTTACGTTGGTAAGAAAAGTATTGCTTTGCTTTTGGGATCTAACTATTAAAATAAAGTTCATGACATGTTTCGGGATACGGGGTATGGTCGCATTTTCTGGTTGTCTCTACTACTGTATTGAAAATATAATAACACATTAAGTGGTCGTGGATAAAACCATAGTTCAAAATTGAATGCAGTAAAACAAACTGGAAATAAAAAGAACGAGGTACTAAGAGCAAATAAAGACCAGTGAAAGTAGTGAAAATTTGCAAATGAGGTTAGATTTCCTTTAATGTAGCATTCGAGGCGAACTGTCGATAGCAAGGACAGTGAAGATGGGATCAGATTCTATATCCCAAAACGTCATACAATTTATTTAAATATTTGTGGGAAAAGTCCTCTATAAATAATTATCAACTTATTTTTGCATCACATCTGATTTTTACAACATTTTTTTCACAAAAAAATATGTATGCTTAATCAGATTATTTTGGTACATCATTCGGATGCCGAAAAAACTGTTTTGCAGCCCTAGGGCTGCAAAGTCATTGGTCTATTTAGCCAATGTTGCCAAAATATTTTCAATTTCACTCGATGTTATCTGAAACATTTGTGCACACTTTTATTTGTTCTTTGCCTGAACAAATTGTAAAAGCACAAATAAAAGTAAACAATTGCTTGTATTGTTTGTTGAGTCGACGATGTTTTAAGTCCGTGGTTGCTTGAGGAATAAGGAAAAAATGATCATATTTTGCTATGGAAAATAGCGTTTACACCTTGGCCAAAAGGACCCCTCGGCTGAAAATACCTCTTCAACGTTTTCATGACCTTGACTTTGTCTCGGTTCAGCAAAACCCCATATATCCGGACCTTGGTACGAAGTACACAAACATATAACTATTATGAATAAGTATTCAAAGCTATAATATGATCTTTGTGAGATCACAAATTTAATTGGAAGTATAATCGACCAATTTCACCCTGACAACAATGGATTTACAACAGCGATTATTCATTACTAAGGTAGACATTGATTGTCGGCCCTTTATGAGGCCCGCGGTCGGGCGGGTCGTCGGCCGCAGCCAATCCCAGTGATGGGTTTTTAATCCCTCCAGCCGTTGACCCATGTTTTATATAATAGACTCTTATCAGTATGACATCAATCTTTTGTCAACATTAATTGTTCTTCGTTTTGTCAAGAGGTCAAGTGAAAATGTCAAACTGAAGCTTTTCTCCCGGTAGTTTAATTTTGTTCTCGAACAAGAAACAACTGTTGTTTTGTTGGATGCTAACAAGAAACAACGGATTAGTCCTTTTTTGTTTGTAAAATTGTTGAAACTTGCATAAATTGACTATAAAACAGTTTTTCGGAAAAATTATATTCCTGAATTTAAATTTAAAGTTATAAAAAATTAATAAATAATAATTTATGTGTTTTACCTTTAAATCATTAAAATCTTGAAATTGTTGGTAAAATAATTAAAATTTGAAAATTTTTGTAACTTGTAATAATTTTATAACTTTCTCAGTTTTCGGTTATTTAGCTTTTTAAATTGTAAATGGCCGCAATTTGGAAATTTTTAAAGTTAGAAGTGTCAACATTTGGTTGTGACAAGTCTGAATACTGTGCCTAAAATGATTTCAAAGATATCAGTGATCATTTGAAAAATACATACCTTACAGACAGAAAACTGTTCGATATATTATGTTGTGTTGTACTGTTTGCTTGTTATTACCTCCTGTAACCTTGTAGAGTCAGTAGAGGTTGAATATAATAATGAATTGCATGTCTATATTGAATTGATTTTCAAAGTTGTCAAATTCTCGACATAATGATTTCTCATATACTGTATAAAGTACTGTGTAACTAACCTGACTACCTTCCAAATAGCATCCGATATCTTCATATTAATTCTTTTTTATTACTGTCATACGTAACAATTTGCTTTACCAACATTGCTATTCAATCCCAACACCATTGCTACGTGCTAATTGGACATCCGCTCCTTTGCACTGCGGGACTTAATTGAATTAAACTCCAATCCAGGCTCTGTTGCAATTCCGGCAATGACTCGACCCGTCACGTCCGAGTCATCACACGAGTCTTCACCTGTGTGAATGATAACTAGACCCACCACAGCATTAGCGGCCGCGGCGTCGTTAGTTGCTGTACTGGCAGTATATAACAGTAACTACAGTAATTTGACCAAACATAGTCTGAACGGTTGTGGTACTTCCTGCCAGTACTCGTTAAAATAGCTGAAAAGCGCTCAAGTAGCGCAAAGCCTCCACAATTAACAATTTTAACTACATATGATTTGATCCCTTAAGTCTTTGATTTTTCTTAAGTTGTAAGTATATCTATTTTTTACCATTTAATGTTGATTAAAAAATTTAGTAACACCTTGAGCGAGATCAAAAATTACAGGATCTGTAAACCTTTTATGTTTAATTTCTTAATACGTACGGTTAGAAAGTTTACACGTTAAATTGTTTCTTTAAAGTATACTACTAGAGATTGTAGAAACAAAGTACTGTAACTATACCAACAAGAAAGAAAGGACAATTCATTATTCTTTTCATTAAGTAGAAGGACCAAACCTATTCACAAGTTCGCGAACCAGGATTGATCGGATTGTGAGATCGACGCTTTAAATGGCTATATTTTAAACATAACTTGATACCATACATTCGATGTGTACTTTCACTATAGTAAGGTTCACAAAAATATTCCGATGAAAGTTAATAGATTTTTGTAAAATCTATCCAGAAACAATTTTATATAATGTATTGGGTATACACATGGTAAACATAACCACAAATGACAACATTGTAGGGCGAGAGGAGGAAACAGCTGTCAAAATTACCATCGGACTATTTTCGTGAACCTTACGATAGGTGATTTTCTAATTTGATTCCAACACCCCCGTGGCAACAAAACAACTTAAAACCACCAAATTGCATTAGGCGGAGTTGGCAGTGGTCGTCTGCCCCGCGACCACCGTTCTGTTATGTTATAACGCTGTAGCAGCGGCGCACATTCCAGAAGCCAGCGCTGCGGCCACGTTTTGATCATTATAACAATACGTCGCTTGTGTGAATGAGACCAGCCACAGTGCGCAGGAGGTCCATTTCCCTGGCCCGGCCATATTGGAAATTTGATATGAAAATCATACCACGATTTAATACTCAATTAGTACTATTTAATACCCGAACGTTAGATTTAATACTCTTAATACAACAGATTTATTAAGAAGAATCTTGTGGCCGGGCCAGGGAAATGCTAGCCCGGACATCTTGGAACATGCAGATTTAAACCACGTGGTGATTTAATACTCAATTAGTACTATTTAGTACCCAAGTGATAGAATTAATACTCTAAAAATAACTGAGTTATTAGCCATAACTTGTGGCCGGGCCAGGGAAATGCCAGCCCGGCCATGTTGAAAAATGTGAATTTTAACCACACCAGGATTTAATACTCAATTAGTACTATTTAGTACCCAAATATTAGATTTAGTACTCAAACCGTTATTGAGTTATTAACCCTTATGTATATGGCGGGAGCCATATGCGCCAGCCCGTTCACGAAGGAAGATTCAAATTTCAACTGTATTGCAATGACAATTTTATATTATTACTATACCAGGATTTAATACTCAATTAGTACTATTTAATACCCAAATGTTAGATTTATTACTCTAAAAATAACTGAGTTATTAGCCGTAACTTGTGGCCGGGCCAGGGAAATGCCTGCCCGGCCATGTTGAAAAATGTGAATTTTAATCAGACCAGGATTTAATACTCAATTAGGGTGAGGTGGGGTAATTCTGGGACAGCAAAAAAGTGGGGCAAAAAAGGGACAGTTATTTTTTATCATATTTTATTATTTATTTTAACATATTTTATCACTAAAATGGATTTAATACTCAATTAGTACTATTTAGTACCCAAATATTAGATTTAGTACTCCAACCGTTATTGAGTTATTAACCCTTATGTATATGGCGGGAGCCATATGCGCCAGCCCGTTCACGAAGGAAGATTCAAATTTCAACTGTGTTACAATGACAATTTTATATTATTACCATACCAGGATTTAATACTCAATTAGACCTATTTATTACCCAAATGTCAGATTTAGTACTCTAAAAATAACTGAGATATTAGCCGTAACATGTGGCCGGGCCAGGGAAATGCCAGCCCGGCCATGTCGGAAAATGTGAGTTTTAACCACACCAGGATTTAATACTCAATTAGTACTATTTAGTACCCAAATATTAGATTTAGTACTTCAACCATTACCAAATTATTAACCCCTATGTTTATGGTGGAAAGAAAGAAAACGCAAAATGATTAGAAAATACCTTATTAAAACATAAACGCAATTAAAGCTCTTTAGCAGTATTTAGTACCAGAGTATTACATTTTTTACTTTAAATACTGCACATTTGCTGATTATAGTTATGTCGCAATCTGGCCACTTGGAATATTACTAATGTTAATATATTGTCTTTTTTATTGAAACATTAATACTTTTTTAGGACATTTAAACTAATTGGAGTATTGATGAAATAGAGTGAAACGGCTTTAATAGAATGTTTAATAGAAAGGAAACAAAATGAAAAAATAACATGAATATTAATGTAAATATACTTGTAAAAATAATAATAAATAATAAAAATAAATAAATCAATTAATAATATAACTGATGATAAAAGTACAACATAAATTAAAAATTACAACTTTAAAAGGAAAATCGTAAACAAACAAATAGTACCCATTAACATATCCCATATATATTAATAAATATACCCATATACAAGACGTAACAATAACATCTTAAAAAACAAAACCTTATACAAAACAATAAATAATAAACATAACCATAAACAATAAACTTTACAACATGAATATAGAAATTAAAACATAACATAATAACCAGAGATACAAAAGAATTAACGAAAATATAGTTATAACATAAATATTTAACCTATTTATAAACGTATACAGGGTAGAAAGTAATTAGTTTAAGAATTTTCGGGGGGATCAAATATACAGGGTAGATAAAATGGAGATGATTCAATACCTTTAAAAGTATATAGGTAATAAAACTAAAACTTTGCAAATTTGAATTTGAATAGAAAAATATACTTCCTAAAGTACTTATTGTCCTTGGACCTCCTAAGGGTCATAAGGGTTAATAACTCAATAACGGTTGGAGTACTAAATCTAATATTTGGGTACTAAATAGTTCTAATTGAGTATTAAATCCTGGTTTGGTTAAAATTCACATTTTACGACATGGCCGGGCTGGCATTTCCCTGGCCCGGCCACATGTTATGGCTAATAACTCAGTTATTTTTAGAGTACTATATCTAACATTTGGGTATTTAATAGTACTAATTGAGTATTAAATCCTGGTATAGTAATAATATAAAATTGCCATTATAACACAGTTGAAATTTGAATCTTCCTTCGTGACTTCGCTGTCCCTTAGGCTCCCGCCATATACATCAGGGTTAATAACTCAATAACGGTTGGAGTACTTAATCTAATATTTGGGTATTAAATAGTACTAATTGAGTATTAAATCCTGGTATAGTAATAATATAAAATTGTCATTGCAATACAGTTGAAATTTGAATCTTCCTTCGTGACTGGGCTGGCACTTACGGCTCCCGCCATATATACATAAGGGTTAATACCTCAATAACGGTTGGAGTACTAAATCTAATATTTGGGTACTAAATAGTACTAATTGAGTATTAAATCCTGGTATAGTAATAATATAAAATTGTCATTGCAATACAGTTGAAATTTGAATCTTCCTTCGTGACTGGGCTGGCACTTACGGCTCCCGCCATATATACATAAGGGTTAATAACTCAATATTGGTTGGAGTACTTAATCTAATATTTGGGTATAAAATAGTACTAATTGAGTATTAAATCCTGGTATAGTAATAATATAAAATTGTCATTGCAATACAGTTGAAATTTGAATCTTCCTTCGTGACTGGGCTGGCACTTACGGCTCCCGCCATATACATAAGGGTTAATAACTCAATAACGGTTGGAGTACTAAATCTAATATTTGGGTACTAAATAGTACTAATTGAGTATTAAATCCTGGTGTGGTTAAAATTCACATTTTTCGACATGGCCGGGCTGGCATTTCCCTGGCCCGGCCACATGTTATGGCTAATAACTCAGTTATTTTTAGAGTACTATATCTAACATTTGGGTATTAAATAGTAATAATTGAGTATTAAATCCTGGTATAGTAATAATATAAAATTGCCATTATAACACAGTTGAAATTTGAATCTTCCTTCGTGACTTCGCTGTCCCTTAGGCTCCCGCCATATACATAAGGGTTAATAACTCAATAACGGTTTGAGTACTAAATCTAATATTTGGGTACTAAATAGTACTAATTGAGTATTAAATCCTGATGTGGTTAAAATTCACATTTTTCGACATGGCCGGGCTGGCATTTCCCTGGCCCGGCCACACGATATGACTAATAACTCAGTTATTTTTAGAGTATTAATTCTATCACTTGGGTACTAAATAGTACTAATTGAGTATTAAATTACCACGTGTCCGAAATCTGCATTTTCCAACATGGCCGGGCTAGCATTTCCCTGGCCCGGCCACAAGACTCTTCTTAATAAATCTGTTGTATTAAGAGTATTAAATCTAACGTTCGGGTATTAAATAGTACTAATTGAGTATTAAATCATGGTATGATTTTTATATTAAATTTCCAACATGGCCGGGCCAGGGAAATGGACCTGTGCGCAGGCGCGTGTCCAGCAGTAGCCGGTGACGTAATGGAGGGAATGACCGCGGAATATGTACAGCTGATTAATGGTTGATATGCTATCGGTTCTGCAGTAATGACTTATCATCACAAAATACTTAGCAGTCAGTTTTTTCATGCAGTTAACTGAGTTTAGTGCACTGTGAAAATCTTATATTACTGCATACTACAAAATTAACAAAAACAATAAAATTATCTTATACTCTTATACGAGTTGTATGTATCTGTTGACATAAATCTCGAAAACTGCTCGAACGATTTTCTTCAAACTTTGCGAATATCTTAGTTATTGGATAAAAATAATATTAATATAAGTCACTAAAATCTTATGTCGTTATAATCTTGAATTGAAATTCAAAAATTTGAACATTATTCTTATTAAGTTTAAAATAAAAACAAAAAAGTTGCTGAAAACAGCTGACTTAAAGTTTGCTCCAGTATAAACATGTGGTTTTTCCATTGTAGCAAGTAAATGAATTATTGAATGATAATGTAATAAAAATAATTATACCCCGTTCAAAATAAATGTGCGGTCGAAAGACAAAATTTTATTTCCCACTATGAGGGAATCCCCTAAATACCTTTCCTAATTCCCCGATTTTCTTCAAAATCATTCAAAATCATATGTTATTTTAATTTCGCTCTTGAAATTCAGAGTAGAAAATAGCGCTGATGAACATGTTACTTCACCTCGTCGCCGTTGCAAGCGCTTCTTTTTACATCTCAAACGTCAAAATAACAATATTTGTTTACGAAAAAGCAAAACATTGGCATAAAGTGACATAAGATACTAAACAGCTGTACAAATTGTTAGTGATTGCCATTGGTTGGTTTGTTGGCAGTGGGAGGAACGGGAGAAAATGGGGGAATTGAAATATGCATTTCGACCGCACATTTATTTTGAACGGGGTATAACCTGTGTTCTTTTTAATATATAAAATTTACTTTATACTGGTGATTTTAACTATTTAGTTAGACAAAAGTAATGTAAATGAATAAAACAACTATATGCAATTTGTAGAATTGCAATTGAATTTTAAAACAATAGAATACCCAACAATGATTAAATCAGCTTTTGACCGAAGAGGTAAAATCCACGTGTTACAGTTTCAGCAAACTCGTACCAGAGTGCGGCACCCTTAGGCCTACATTAAAACATCCTGAAAGGCGAGTGAGCGAAGCGAACGAGCTCATCGTGGAAGTGAGTGAGCGGAGCGAAGGAGCTCGTCATGAAAGAAAAAAGTCTTTTCGGCTTGATAGTTAAGCGAACTGTCTGTGACTAATTTTTCTATGACTGCAAAGAATTGTTTAAGTTTACCGAGCAACTGCACGGCCCCACAGGTACATTATTTGATCTCTTAAAAGATTGTTTTTAACAGCCTAAGTACAAATTATTGAAATCTTAACACTAGATTTGTACGTAATTTTAAGCTTTCGATTTTTCCCTCAAATTACAGTAACTGTCTATAGATTAGTTACAAAAATATTTTTAGGTGTAAAATTGGAAATTTTTACTTGGTAATTCATAAACATGATCCCTTAAAAGCTACTTGCGAATAACATATGAAATTGTGTTTTGAATAATTATTCTACCTTAGTTTTTTCTGATTCAATTTTTTGTACGTATTACTTATTATTCATGACTCAGGAACAAATAAATAGTTTACATCTTAGTACAATGTTTTTGCGTGCTACGTTACAGCACCATATTGGAAATAGAATACAAATAAAATATAGAGGATTTTTTAAATTTTTTTTTATCGCAGGCAAAAGTAGCCAAAATCATACTCATCGTATTATTTGCTATTTACAGTATTTCATCCTTTTAAAATCCATCAATACAAAATCAAAATTAAAAAAAATTCATTTGCAAGTAAGCAAAAAATTCCTCGAAAATACGAACAAACCCCACAGTACAAAATTATTTTGTGTGACGGCCCCCACGGCTGTACCGGTGCGGTGCCCCAGTTTACGCGTGTTCCGAGCGTTGCCTGCTGCCGTCGCTATCGCTATCGTGTTCGTGCCATCGCTGCCATCGCTACCTTGTCGGATCACGCATCCCCACCCCGCCTCGCAATTATCTGTTATTTGCCAAATCTCAGTTCTTAACAGGCTTGTTTGCATCTTGGAGTACTATTAAGCAACGTCAAGAGCAGTTTGTGTTATCTTTGTCGGTTTCTGAGACTTTTAACTTTATATTTTTGCTGCGGAAGGATTGTTTTATCTCTTTGATTGCAAGCATTGAATTTACGTGGTTGTTAAAAATCGCAATGTTAAAAACAAAACGTACATTAGTTGTGTTAATTATGCAATAAAATAACTTTATATTAGTAACGGTAATAGTCATACTTATATTGTTTATAAATAGCAACTTTCAAAGTTTTATCTTAACATTAGCCTACGTTGAAAAGTTAAAACAAAATATTTTCAAGTTACTTTGTCGTCAAGTCAAGTACTATTCAAGTTAGCTAACAACGTAGAGGGTATAAAGAAAACAGTACAAATATTTAACTCCTTTATTACACCTGAATACGAACTAGAAGGTAAAATAGGTAAAGAACCCGGTGAAAAGCGAACAACGGCGCGGCGCGGCGGCGGCGTTCGAGTATTCCCTCGACATTGCATAACACTCAATTAACTTTAATAAGTCCTCTCGGCGGAAGCTGTGCAGTTCCTGATTTTCGAGTTCCCCGGGCTCTGATTATTCAAAATAACTTTCTGTTTCATATAATGCAAAATTGAGGTGCATTTTTATTTTCAAATTTGTAGACTGTTGCTAGTTAGCAAAATTTTTAATATTTTTACTTTCACTAAGTGTGTCGTCTTCTCATGTCATAAACTTACAGTCTAATACAAATTCTAAAGATCAGCTATTGGCTTAATAGGTTATTATTTAGTTAAAATTAAACTCAAAAGCATACTCAATGTGTAATTTTTAATATCTTGCAATTGTGTGACGCATTACTAAAACAACGAATACATTTTAATTCCTGGAAATAATATTCCACGTTTTAATATTTCATAGTTGCACCAGGTAGGACTTTGTTTCTCATAAATCTTCACTTTGATATAATTAGGCTATAGTTTTTGTCTTTAATAGAATACCTTAGGAGGTAGGCTTCTCATAATAATCCTTTGTTACGTAAGGAAAGTTGAGGAAAACAAGCTTATATTTATCGGAGCGTAATTTTCTTAGCGAATGCGTTGAGGCTAAACTTAATCCTGTTTGAAAGTAAACAACATTGACGATAAAGAATGTTCCTCGTCTGCAGCGCACCAACTTAGCAGATTTGGAAGGTTGACATTGGGATATGAACGTCGGTTTCTAAAGTTACATATTTTATATTTTACAAAGCAACGTATTATTGGGAGGATTTCATGCTGCTAAACGTTGAAGACGTTAAAATAGTTTGAATAATTATATGAATATATTAAATAATTTGAATTCTTTTCCCTTTCCAAATTTATTTATTTTATAAA
Organism: Neoaliturus tenellus; assembly: GCA_030545055.2. Taxonomy (NCBI): domain Eukaryota; kingdom Metazoa; phylum Arthropoda; class Insecta; order Hemiptera; family Cicadellidae; genus Neoaliturus; species Neoaliturus tenellus. The sequence continues at coordinate 208,349,903 of CM061531.1, forward strand.
ATTTTATTTTTCTGCTTCTAACCTATTATAATTCAATCACTAAAAACCATGCATTATTCATCGCTTGCAGTTTTTCCTCAAGGTCGACAAGTCTTGTAATTTTATCCCTAAAGCCGTTATTAAAATGAACTTATCTTTGCGTGACCCCAGCGAGGCTTATTGCATTTCATTACAGTCCTTGCCTTGTCGTTTCGTTGTTCAACTCATTTTTAATAGAAATTGTCCCTTTAAAAATGGAATTGCCATTGAACACGACTGATTGGACATTCCATTGAATATCCTTTATCAGAGGATATTCAATGGAATATCCTAGGAAATCAAATAATAATAAAATAATAATGGAATATCCTATGGAATATCAAAGGATATTCCATTGAATATCCTTTATTATTCCTTGTCTTCAAAACATTTTTAAGAGCAATTTTATTTTTATTTGATAATATTCATTGAGTTTGTGAGGTTTGTAGATTGCAGTTATAAAACTATTTTACAAGGAATATACATACATGCAATGCAAATGAAAACATAAAAAAATGTTTTTACTGCTTTCTATGCGATACCTGAACACGTATATAAGGAATGTAGTCTACTTTCTTGTTATCTTATGATAAAACGGGGCTAAAAATTCTCTGTAATACCAACGTTTTGAGCGAGAGTAATTTTGAAACATATAAAACCAAGCATTAAAATTTATTGAAATTATATTTTCATTTTTCATTTTAAATTCGCTAGTAAAATACAATTATTTAATTATTCGAATATACACTTTTGGGTATTAAATGTGTATTTCTTGACGTGTAGATATGGACTACTTGTTCACAACTACGCTTGATGGAAATTATTAATCTACTATTTCTTACGCTACATAATCTTAATATCGACCAAAATCATTGATTTTTATTAAAATTGAAAACTAATGTATAGTGCCAAATAAAAAACACAAAAATAAACAAAGAAAACATAATGTACATGTAGTGTAAAAGCGGTTTTGTTTACCGTTACCAAAGCGAGCCATCTTACAATGGCGGGAAGAGCGATAAATTACATAACTTGAGAGCCGAACGGCGCCAAAGAGTTTGCCACAATCTAATCTGCCGGTTGATTAAGCAGACATGCAACTTAAATAATTAGCGAAGTTATTTATTCGTAAGATTAGAAAATCGCCAATAAAACATCTTTGTTATTTATTTTCTCAGCTTTCATAGAATTGATTTGTCTTTAAACTGTTGAATGAATTTACAACATAATAAATATTTCTTTACACTCTGTTTTATGACGGTTGTTTTCAATGCACTTACTGAGTGCTTAAATATTTATATTTAGTGTTTACTACTATAAAGTTTTAGCTGTTGTCGATCATAATTTATTCTTAAGTTTAACTAAACGATTCAACTTCAGTCGACTATTGCGAGCTCGAAATTCATGGATTTATTTTCTAGTAACTTCTAGTTCTACTTAGGAACATTTCGAGTTACAGAGGTAGTCTATAAGTATTGCAGACGAACGCTGAGCCGGATGTTTCACTGACTCGTCGCGCCGAGGTCGATGGAGAAAACTTCGAGAAGTAGGGGTAAAATCATCGGTAAAATCCGACTTGTGGAGGTAGAAGGCAGATTATAATTAGACCTATGATCTAAACCTCGATTTATGGTGGTAATTGTTTATGTCTTCGACTTATAGTGGTTAAATGTAATAGTACAATCATTTCTTGTTTTATTTATTTATTTATTTTTTTATTGGACTTTTGATTGAAAATAATTTTAGATTCCTACACACTAAAAGCGAAAGAATGAAAATTCACTCTTTCAGAGTGACTTTTTAACTCTTTGAAAGTAGGAAAACCGAGCCACTCTGGAAGAATGAATATTCACTCTTTAAAATAGTGAAATGGGGTCATTCTTTGAAAGAGTGAATATTTCCACTCAACGAAAGAGTGATTTCCACTCAACGAAAGAATGATTTCCACTCAACGAAAGAGTGATTTCCACTCAACGAAAGAGTGATTTCCACTCAACGAAAGAGTGATTTCCACTCAACGAAAGAATGATTTTCACTCAATTAAAGAATGAGTCTAACCTAACTAGTGATGTGGGCCGGGCAAATGCCCAGTGGGCGGGTCGTTTATAAATGGGCATTTGCCCGGGCATTTGCCCAAAGCGATTTTAAGCGCCCAAAAACTGGGCGTTTATAAAAAGCTCAGTTTAAGGCGCAATACAATAAAACCTGTAATATTTTCAGTGTGGTATTTTAAATAAATATTTTTCTAAATTGTTATATAAAATCTTATTTACTGATTAAGCAGGTTTCTACTCTGTAATTCATAAATATGTGCATAAGATAAATTTATAATGTCTAATTAATTAAATTTAAAGTTAAGTATTAAGGTTTTGTTAGTAAAACAAGTGCTTTTTAACCACTATGTAAATTCCCTAACATAAAAAGGCACCTATAAAATTATTTTTATTCATATACAGGGTGGAAAAAAGTCTGGAGGCGATTTAATATTTTTAAAAGTATTTAAGTAACAAAACTAAAACGTTGCATATTGATTTTGAGTGACTAAGACTACTTCCTAAAGTACTTAGTGTCCTTGGATCTCGAAGGGGGGACAATCCACAAGGAGTACCTAAGAAGAAAACCTTAAATGTAGGCCTAAGCATATGTCAATATGTAATGTACATCAAATTAAAGGTCTTTGGGACTGGAGAACAAGCCGCAAACCCGATCTCAAAAGAATGACCGAGTAAAAAATAGCAGGTGATCAAACTTTGTATTAAAATCATATTGCTGAAAACAAAAAAATGCAATAACTCCCAATCCACTCTACCTTTTGAGGTCAGGTTTGTGGCGAATTGCTCAGAATGCAATGTACTTTAAAATGATGTATCATATGACGTAGCCTATTGCAGATTTCCTGACGACCTCCACTAGGGACGTCTCTAAAGAAAGTCTTGTGGGAAAGTGCATTGGCCTACATCATATGATACATCAATTTAAAGGGCTTTGCATTCTAAGCAATTTGCCACAAACCCAACCGGAACCAAATTACAACCTTACAACCGTTAAGTTAAGACTGATTCATTGTGTGTAATAAACAAATGTAAATTAATTCTATTACATTACATTAGCCAGATTTTTTAAATAAAAATAAACCTATGAAGTTATTTTCAGTCTAAATTATTTCCTCTTGTTGACAAAAGAAAAGTGTTGACTCTCTAGTACTGACTTCCTACCAATATAATTAAAATTATTTATTACAAGTAATTATTTATTTTTTATGTAGGCTATTATGTAAATATCTAATGTAGAGGTTTAAAAAGTTGACTAGAAGAGTAGTGTTCAATTTAATTTCCATTAATCAGGTTTATTAGCCTTTAACTGGATAAACGCCCGGCACTTATGGATTTTGGGCGGTTATAAGGGGCAAATGCCCTGGGCATTTGCCCTGAGATTTAAACGCCAGGGCGTTTTACATCACTAAACCTAACCTAACCTAACCTATCAAATGAAGTCTTCTTACAATTACTCAAAATAGGTACACATACAAAATAAACTTAGCTAGTTTTTTTTTTGTGTTGTTCTTTGATAATTTTTTAGGCTACATTAACTTAGTTAAAATTTGTCCTTTATTTTGTTATTTATGTTGATATTATTCTATTAAAACCTACTGAACTGAACCTCGATGATAACCTACAAGACAAAATGTAGAAAGGTAAGGTGGCTTTGCCTTCATTATAAGTGATTCTCAGTCTTGTATACTACACAATATCCTGTTAATAATAGAGTATGTTTGCATATAGAACTAAATTACTTAATCTAAACTTAAATAGGTGTGCTTGCTAACTATTGAGGAAGGAAAGCTTCTGGAAAGAGACGCCGTGACGTAACACCGATGCCGAGGAGGAAGATTTTTTTGGAGGTGAATGCTTTCGATGATTGATTTCAGAGCTGACTTGAAGTTTTAGCCATAGCCATGCAAACACACAAAACGTTTCCCAATACTTAATATAAATAACGCATATAAAATTGTCCCGGACCCGTTAAAGATGGCGGTCTTCTGATTCTGTAAGGAAATCACTCTTTGATAGAGTGACTGAGAAACCATCTATTGAAAAGGTGAAAATACATTTATTTAAATAGTGGATATTTTCACTCTTTAGAAAGAGTGGAGGTTTTCCGTTCTTTCACGAGTTACCTTTCATTCTTTTGGAATGAACACGCATTCACTCTGAACAAAGAATGACTTTTTCATTCTTTCTATTTTAGCGTGTAGGATTTGAGCTATCGAGGTTGGGGTTATAGAGAGACGACTTCCACTCAATTAAAGGGCTGTCTTCATTTTAAGTAACCTTTAGAGCTTAAATGAATCTATTGTTGTGAAAATCATTATTCCTCAGTTTACGATCGATGATTACTCTAAGCCAAAATCAATACAACTACACATATGTAATCAGTAACAGCACCGCTGCAACAGCTGTTTGTTTATAGAGTAAATGCACATTATGGGCAGCCTCGTCGGTAGCAAACTATTTGAAGATAAATAGTTATCCGAAGTAGTTAATGTAAGAAGGCGTTGGAGTGGCGCCAAGTTAGATTTATTTCCCATAACAGACAATGGTAAACTTTTCCACTCAACTCTTCGTGTAATGTATGTATTTTTCCCTATAGGTTCAGAAAAAAATATGTTTGAATCTCAAAACATTTAACAATCTTCGTGCGATTCTTTGTAAAGATTAAAAAAAAAAAAAACTCAAACAGCTTTTACAAAGTAGTAAAAGAAATAGATTTGTTCTTTTCATTTCATAAACAAAACTATACTTTTTCATATTTCTTTTAAGATATCCTTTTGAAAACAATTTGAATAGTTTACCATTATAGCCCTTACCTTTAGTTTACCTTTATAGCCTTTGATGAATAGTTTGTCTTTTTTTTATAAACCACAATTTTCTGTTTTTAAATGAAGGAACTATTACATTTTCCTTTTAGCATTGCTCTTATAACGGAAAAGAACGAATCAGGATTCACCCAACGTTTTTAACACTTTAAGACTGGGTGCCGTATGATCAAAAATTAAAGCACTATAGTAATCGAATGCTTTTCGATCCCCCTCATTTTTCTTCTTTCTTATCTCGTGTAAAAACGCTTTACATTCAATCCTACAGAGGTTCTAAGTGATATATTTTAAAGAGACTTATTTTAAGCCCGACAATAAAATAAATTTGTCTCGTCCTTCTTACAAGGTGCGTTCAATTGGTAAATAAATTAAAGTCATAAATTTCCTTAAAGCACTCTAATGGCATGGTACCGAGCGCCGTGCTGAAGTGGCCGATACATCAAGTTTATAGTTAAAAGCAGATGGTGACTGGGAAAAGTTATTGAAAAACCGGTGCAAGATACTTTCTCATGTTTCTCTAAAACCAACGTGACATTTTGGGTGTGAAACTGTTATGGATTCTTAGTTAAAATTTTATTGACCTAGAAATAATTTATGATATTAGAAATTTTTAGCATTTCAAATTCAAAGTAATATGTTTTATTGTGTATAAATTAACATACACATTATTAAAAAGTAAATCGATATTATTTATTTTACTTACGGTATGAATCTCACAACAATTATTAGTATATCTTATAACTGGTTTCTAAAGGACAGTTTTTGTACTACTAGTTTAAGCGCCTTGGTCGTCAAATCGACGATCTTTTCGGAGGCCGGCAGTGTTTCCAGATTGGCCAGGGTCAACTATCGTACATGCAACCCAAAATTATCGTATTTCTGGCACCACTATCGTACGGCCGTAATAAGCCTTAAAACTGGGTAAAAATCAAGGTCAGTGTAGAAAAAGCATAACATTTTCCAATGTCTGCTGAATAGCTATTATTTTCAGGCCGGGAGGGTTTTGATATATATTCATTTTTTTTTACTATTACTTCTCGCCCTAAGCCTAATGATATTTTAGAATTTATTTATTTATTTCTTATAATACGTGCTTAAAACAAGGAGTTTCAACTTGTTTACCTTGCTCACACAAGTCAATTTTGTGGTTGTTGTTATTGTCATCTGATTATCTGCGCCCATCCCTGTTGTAATATTTTATTGTAATATAAAAATGAGGTGCTCGACACCAGCTGATTTATTTCATCTCCCAAGGGTAATAAAGAACCACTTTATCTCCGCAAAAGTTATATCGTAAAGGGCACCGATTAGCGGGGGTTTCGTAGCAGTATCACGAAAATTTTTATATATTTTTTTCATTTTCCTAATTTTATTTATTTTTACTTTATACTAGTTTCAAATATTTCAATGCCAGTAAGTCTAAAAATAATTAAGCTCCCCTTAATGTTGAATCACCTAACGTTTTTCGGAGGGGGAGCCAGAATACACGCACCATCCATGTCACTGATAAGAGATAACGGATGATGTTCGAGTCACGGAACCTACATGTTGCTCGCGTACAACACTGACTTACCCCAAACGAAAATCAACTTTTTCCAAATAAATTTAAAAAAAATTCCGTTTGCTTTGAAATATATTTAGTATAAGTTTCACTAAACTAGATGGTAGAATACATTTTTGCTTTTGTAAACCATTACAATAATTAAAAAAATAAACAGGTTCTTTTTGTTTCTTTGGCTTCAGATTTCAAGAGTTAGCTCAGGCCTACTAGTGCTAATTTTATCAACAAAACCATGAAAATGTATAGTTACTTTACAAATTCATAACGCTACTAAATTTATCACTTTTTAACTTTCTTTAGACTTTCAAATCATAGTAGGATTCAACATATATTGCTTTAAAGTTATAATTTTTCATAAGTTTGAATATTATTTGAAAGTAAGTCTGGTTTAAATTCAGTCCTTTCTACAACCCCTACTTAACACAAACTAAAGACGAAACGGAACCCTTGTATAATTTACGAATAAAAGTAAAGCCTGAGGATAACCTCTGAATTTGCAAGCAAAAAGGTTCCAACTGATAACAGCGTTAAGGGGATAGATAAGAGTTAATGGGGATAGGGAGTTGGCCGCCGTTCTTTACTTAGCTCCGCCCTTACGTTTAAATCAGCATTAGAAAACATGGGCCTGTTGAGGACCGAAAGGGCAGTTTCATTTGCATAACGGCCCTTATTAACTACTTGGAGCTCATAACTCTCACAAGAGGCTGAGTCGGTGATCGAAACTCCCTCGCGATCATTGGAAATATTTAACAGTCAAAAACTGATATAAAGGGAATTAATTTAGAGTTAGTTATTTATATCTTGAGTACGTTAAAAATTCAAATTGTACCTTGATTATGGTATTTAGATTACTAAGAATATAGGGGTGTAAAAAAGGATTTTTGATCAAAAATATCCGAATAGTATGGGGGTTGAGCGAAGCTATTCGTTCGAAAATGAAAAATACATCTGAATATGACCTCGCTCTTAATTTTAGGTTGCGTATAGTTGTCAAAATGCAATCCATTAGCCCTACGTTAATTTTCTAAGACTTGCTCCGCAGTTTTTTTAATTTAGGTACCGATTAAGGTTCCGCCATATTGACTGTTTAATTTCCTGTTCTAAGCGCAAGTTGATATCTCTGGCTCGATCCTGAGAAAAGTTGTAGTAAAGGTTCGATTTTAACCCAGTTGCCATTTTGTTATTGGATTACTAAAAATTATGCAAACTAACTGCAGGTCGACGTTGATAATAACAATACCGAAGTTTAGATAATCCCCCAACAAGACGTTAAAATATTCCAAAAGAATTGATACACACAACATAAATATAACAGGTGTTTCAATACACCTCATTGCACTGATAAGGGAGTGAACAATGCTACTGTTTCATTATTTTCTATATTCCCTTTTTGCAACTGTCTTCAAGCAATTAGTTTGTTAAAATGTGAGAGTTTTAAAACAATTTTGTTTTTTACATATATTTTTAAAACTAATCACCATTCTTTATATGCTTATTAACATTAAACACTTTCAAAAGGGCTTATCATGGATGGCCCTAATAGCGTGGAATAAAGGATGGCCATGTTGTGAAGAGCGATATTACTTTATAAACATCATAATTGAGTTTCTCATTGAATCTGATGATGGAACTCCTCCGCCCCTCACCCCAATCATCACACTGTGTAACCATTCAAACTTCATTAACATCGACGCCACTTTATGTCCAATGAAAACTATAAAATTTTCTGACAGTAAAAATCCTTCTTACTACAAAATACATGGTGTTCTTAGTTGTTAAATTACTGCGAACTACAGGAGTATTTTTTTATTTTTTTCAACCACTATAAATAATAAAAAACATCTTAATCTTTCAACAAAAGAACTAGAAACATATTTTTTATAGTGTGTAGTGAATTACATTGAGAAACGTCCAATATGAATAATTGATCAATATGAATTAATTTAATGAAATAAATTATGTTCTGGCGTATCTCTATTTATATGAGGGATTAAAACATTAAATTTAACCGATGAATGTATGAATCCATGCTTATTTTGAAAATGCATGCTTGCTTAACCAACCCATACCAAATTTCCAAAATAATCATCCGTGTGTGTAAAGCATCCATTAAAGAACGCAAGGCTTCCATTTAGTGGCGGACCCTCACGTGAATTTGTATTCTTTGAACAGAGCTACGGTAAAATTCATTCATCGATTTGGTAGTGGTGTTCATGGTTATTTAAAGGTGAGTGTTACTTGCATTTTACATGGAATTTGATTTATTTTTGTTATGGTGGTGACACACTACTGGACTTTTCATCGGCCCGAGCACCGTACCGAGTGCTCTGGAGGCGGTTTTCTGGCGAAACGTCAAAGAAAAGAACGGTCCGGTGTACGGTCCGATGTATACGGTGGTGTGTCAGGGTCAATTGTGCACCGAACGCCGTCCCGAGCGTCGCCCTGAACGATCGCATTTACACTATTGAACCCCCTCTACTGCATCCTATATTGATCCTATATCATCCTATATGCATCCTATACTCACTCACTCACGCTATCCCTCTCCCTCTCTCTCTCTCTCTAAATGTAATTACGTTATTACGTTCAGTCGTGTTGTTTATTAGCTCCCAGTTTTATCAAGTTTATTAAAATTTTTAATATTTTAAGTGCGTTTTCTGTTTAATATTGCATTCAACAAGACATTTGTAATCCCTGGACAGTAACAGTTACATCAGTAAGTACGCAAAAAGTAAATTATCGAGTTTTTTATTTCAACAATTTGGACTTTTTTGGTTATGAATCAGAATCAAATTTTGGCGTTGCTAAGCAACCAACTTTATTTATAAACCACGTGCAAAATGTTTTCTTCGAAATTCTAATGAACTGAATCATCACATGTGATTGCTGCGACAGACCCCTAGGTCACAATATTTAGATCAACAAGAATTATCAGCTTTCATTTTTGCTATTTGTGTTTTGGAATTGATTCAAGGCGAATAAATAGATATGCCTAACAAAAAAGAACAGAAGTCTCATTTATCAGCTGGTAGTAATATTTCTTCCGATTTGATGTCTGCAATTAAAACGTCAATAAAAGATTGTTTCTTAGACGAATCTGTTATGGCCAAGCTTATGGAAACTGTAATAGAAAAAGTTACAGAATCCGTCATCAATAATATAAGTCCTATCATTGAAGCAATTGAATCCAAAGTAAATGACGTAACTATGGAAATGAAAAATTTGAAGGACAAATTTGAAAAGATGGAAGAAGACATGAAGAAAAAATTGTTAAACTTAACCTATCCTTAGTTTATTTAAAAAAATTGTTATTAGTATTAAATTTATCATTTCAATTGATGTTAAGTGTAAGAGAGGACCTTATGGTCCTAACTTTGCATCGTAAAATAAAACATTTGTCATTTGTCATTTTGTCTAAACTTCCTTCACCTTGCTTGGTGAATTTGTCCGGTACGATGCTCGGTGTGATGTCTTGTTCGGGGAAATGTTCGGAGTAAATTTACCTCCCTGTACATTGCAATGTTCGGTCCGATGTACGGTCCGGTGGAAAATCCTGTAGTGTGGCGCCGCCTTAAGATATCCGCCAAGTAAATTAAGGAAGATATCTTTATCCCCAGAGAAGATCGCGGTTTTTTACCATTGATAAATTTTGAAAATTGTTCTTTGTTTTTACTGAATCAAACATAGCGTATAATTAATGTTTAAAATTTCTTAATTTGGATTGAACTTGAACTGCAGTCAATAAATAATTTTAAACATCTTTATTGTTTTTTTTTTATCAACAATATGAAGTGATAGTAAAAATCTTGTTTTTAAATCTGTTAACAATTAACGTTTTTCTCAATTGATTAACGGAAAAATAAATAAGTAACCAAATGTGAGTAATCAGCTGAATTCCCGTTTTGAATGGATAAATCGAATTTCATATATTTTGATTTAAATTTTTACAACTAGAATTACTACTTAAATTAATATCGGTCTTTACACAATCAATTACAGTACCCCATTACGCTTATAAAATAGCTTTCTGAATTTCAAAATTAAATAACGAACCAGAATGTAAAGCAGTTTAGAGCAGGAGAAAACCACCCAGCCGAAAATTAAGCAAAGATATTTTGTCTCCCTAAAGACCGCCGGTAGGAGCTGATAGGTCAATATCCGATTCCAAAAGCAGCTCTGGTTACATTGTCATTACTGCCAGTATTATAAAGTAGGATATTTTCCTTTGATTTTACTTTTTCAAAGGTTATTTATAACTGTTAAAAATAATTAAAACAAATAGGACGAAATGTAGGATTTTTATTTTTTAAGAAATTTTCTTAAGACATCTTCAGAGCGTTTTGTTTTAATAAGCTTTATTTTTTTCAATTTGGCAGACAATTTTAAGGATCAGGATAACAGTTTAGGTCTCCTCAAGCGAAGTTATTTTCGTGAGCCATATTTAGTATTAAAAGATCTTTTTTAAAACTAAGATTAACTTAAGTAGTATATATTTTGTGTTAGGTGATGTATCCTAAACAGATGACTCCAATTAAAGTCTACAAGAATCCTTAGGTTTTCAAGACTTATTTATCCAACTCTTTCACATAACCAGGAGGGTACAGCCATGAGCACGGGAAACCATTCCCATATTAGGTGGGCTGAGAAACAGCATAAACTCAACTCGAAATTTTGGGGATTGGAACTCGGAACCTCTCGACTGTGAGCCGCATGCTATACCATCAGCATAATTGGATGAACTGATCGAAGAGGAGTGAAATCCTCATACGAGTATTGGTGCCTTGGTGTATTGATGAAACCCGGTTATAATGGCGAACATTAACTTTCGAAGGAAGATTCAGATCGACTTGAAACTTTTAGAGTATCTTTTTGCGTAATTTGTTGATGTCTTTTCGTTGTTCAAGTCATTCTGGGTATTAATAAACCGATGTGCCGTAATTAAATTTCACATAAGAAACGATTAGATGCTGTTTTAGTGAGTTGTTTGTTTTTAACCAACGTGTATGCGTCGGGCATAGAGTAAGGATTTAAAATATACTTCCTGTCTACTACCAATACAAATTGAAATGCCATGTGTCATTTAAAATTAAGTAAAAATTATCGGACTTATACTTAACTCTAGTTCCAACCTACTTATTGTTGTAATAACAATAAAAAGATTGTTATTGTTATTATTTTGTATTGACTAATTAATAAATGTAGTAGATAGATTTACTAAGTTCATAATAAAAATAATAACATAAGTTGTAAAGATTGAAACTGAGAGATCCCAGAAACAAAATTAAAAACCCGAAAATTAATGACTAGATGACGACTGCAAAAGAAGACAAATGTTATAAGAGAAGTAAGCTAGCAAACAATCAGTTCCGTCAAAGGTTATGTTGTTTACCAATGTACTTCTATTTATTTTCTTATACTACTTTCAACTGTTAATCAAATTAGTTAGAACATATCCAAATGTTTTTAGGTGGACTATGTGTATTAATGCACTATCGGCATGTGTTTCATTTTATATTAGAAAAATAAGTTTATTGTTTGGCACGTACTCCTCGTACTTAGGTTATACAAACCTGTTATTTATTTTCATTTGGCATTGTGTGATACGTCTTAGGCAAATCCGCCAAATACGTAATACGTTGTACGAGGTAAATTTCAAAGTTCTCTTTCGATACTTCAACTTCTGCGAAACTGTTAATCAGTTCGACAAACTCGCAGTCGAATGCAACACAGGCGACACGAGTGAGCTGTGTAAACTTGTGTGTGCACATTTGTGAACAGTTCATATCTCAGTTTTGTTCACAACTCCGGTCGACTTAAACTGATAACTCAGTTAATCTGAACAATGTTGGCCAACTGGATTTAATCAATGACTAGTTAACATTGTTGTAAATTACACTATACCACTCGCCATTCTCATATCATATCTCTGCCGCTAAAATTGATTTGTTTATTGATATCTATACGTTCTATTTTCTGAGTTTCTTAATTGTAACTTTTTAAATGTTTTTTATTGAAAGTGTCTAAAAATAAATTATGTATTCAACTAAGCTAAATAAATTCTGTTTCTAATTTTGTCCAAAAAGTCGAAAAGTTTAGAATAGTTTAATATTTTTATTATATTAACTTCATGAAAAAATACTTTCCATTGTAACTTTTCCCATAGCTTTTATATTTGTGATATAAACAGTTTGTTTTTATGTTTACATAAGCCTTAAAGAGTTGTGTATTAACCTAATCTCAGTGTAACATCTACGAAATGCAAACTAAACCTTCTTGAGGATAAACAAACGGTTTGTGTTACCTGTATGTCAGATCCTTAGAGTGCAGTTCAACTAATATCATTCTCCCGTTTGCGATTTGTTATAGTATTAAAAACTATTATAAAGTGAAGATTCAAACCTAAAATAATTATGAAAAAATGATCTAATGAAAGAATTGATTACTATGGTAACTATTGCCAAAACAATTCAATACTAATAAATAAAAGTTTTTCGTAAAATAAATATTCACCTTGGAAGGTTTATACAAAATTATTTTACTCTGCTGAGGTTAAAGATAAGCTAAAACGGTATTCATCAGGAGAGAGATTCACGCAGAAGAGGGTGTTCTCCGGCTAGCGGCCGTAACTTTTAATTTACTCGGCAAAGTAAAACAAGTTTTAGGTCCAGCTTTATAGTTCTCTCTGGCCTAGAGGATACGTTACTTAGGAGCTACCCAAGATAGATTGCATTAAACGTTGGATATCCTCTTTCTACACCTCTTTAAATTTGGTACTCAATTTGTTATTGTGGATACTGGCGAAATGGAATTTTGTAATTAAAACAGCAGTTGTTAGGCCTATACTGAATTTAAATATGTGCAATATATTACGTTTGACATTTACAACCTGTTTATTTATTTATTTTGATTGACGTAGAATAGTAATTTGGGTGCATCTATTTTGCCCCGCGGTTCCAGGGCCATTACAAAACAGGTCATTTGCTACAAAGGGTCAACATGTAGAAACATGTTTGCTAAGTACAGGTCACTTGCCCCGATAGAAGAGAGGAACCTAAGCCTCCCCCCCCACCGGCCTGCTCTTTTGCCATTAAATAATGTATTTAAGTATTAAAAAGAAATACAAAATGCTAACATTTAATAAGTTCCCCCCAGCAGTTTCCCCCTTATGACTGCATGTTAAAGTAGGCGTCTTTTCCTGGCGAGAACGGAATTTGTTGGAGTTATCGTATTCCCCGGTTAGGGTTATTTTTAGTATTAAACACATAAACGATTCATTTACACTAGATATTCTCATTTTAATATTTTATTCCATAAATTTTATGAAAATGAGTCAATAATTTAAAATTTACACAAGAATTCAAGAATTATATTGGATTAACTTATGACCGTTTAACCAAATAAGCTGAACTGTAACGCCATAATTTTACATAATGAAGCCTTGCAAAAGTGGTTGGATAAATCATTTACATAAAATAAAACAATAAATCACAACTACATATCCATATAAAATGAAAGAATCGTGTAGGCCTAGTTCTAATCAATTCTATTTCCTACCAACACATTGGATAAATTCAAGCCTTGTTTTTTGGTAGTTTTTGTTATTCTCTTAGAAGTGAGGTGAAAGGGTAGGCCGTTGGGGGAGGGGGTGTAGCTCCCTCACTTCTATTCGGGGAAGTGACCTGTTCTTAGCGACCGTTTTTCCTACTTGTAACCATCCTCGGAGCAAATGACCTCTTTTAAAATATCGCCGAAACCGCAGGACAAGTGCAACACGCACATTAATTTAAGGTCATTGTAAAATATGAAAAAAGGTGGATATAAATTTAATGCTCCTATTTTTACAGAATACTTGGAACAGGAATTAATACATATTATACTCCACGAGGAATGAGATATTCCGCAAAGAAAACTATGTTCTTTTGTTTAGAGTACTAGAGTAACGTTTGAAATTTTTCGACGAGAAATTTTCAAGACCCGCTTCATCTAGAATATTTACATAGTTTTTCCCCATACTTTTTAGGATTTAAGTTGTAATTGTAATCTACAGTTTTATGGTCAAATTATGTTATACTTAAATGTAGCCTATATCTGTATTTTACACTTGATATACCTATTTTTCTACACTACATTAATTTTTCCATCGTAGTTATTATTTCATATTCATTTGTGTATTGTGTATCTCTGCTGTTGTTGTATCGGACCTCATTATCAAATGTTTGCTTATTGAGACCGGCCTTTTATTTGTATAGTGGTCAATTTTGTCCTTTCTTTGTACGTCACCTAGACCTAGACCATTGATATGTGCGTAAGTCGTATTCGCTGCCATGGTCCTTAGTCCGACGCGGGATCTAACCATTACGCCACCCACTCGCCCCCTTTTCAACTTGGTTGATCAATGGAATTTTTCACCACTTTCTAGTTAATGCAATACCTAAACATGGTTATTATCAGACACTTCACATTTATCAATAAATAACTTTTTTTAAACTCAAATGTTCACCAATAAAAGTACAACTTATATCATCCCAATCGTCCGCATTTCCGTGCTAGGCACCGAGCGTCGGTTCGTGCCGTCAGTTTGTGTTTCGCAGCTCGTTGGTAGTCCAGTCAACTCCGCCGCGTGTTCGGATTACTCTCGAGTCCCACGCAAGTTTTGCCCCCCCCCCCACCCCCACTCTACACGGTGGACGTCTAAACTGCCAAATTTATGCGCGACCATTCCCCCCACCGCGTGGCCGTGCATCACTTAGGAGATTGACCCGAGGAGATCGTTCCGGACAAAGTTGAAAATGGCCTGCGTGCCTGCAACAATGTACATTTAAGAGAGGTTTGGGATTCCTTTAATGTTGAGAGTAGTGGGTGGCCCAAGAGAATGCGCTATTGAGAATAATTGTGAGAGAAAACTGGATTGTACTCTCTCTCCAATACTGTATCAATCTTTACCGGTATCGTTAAATATCTCTATTTTTCAGTTTTTACTGATATCACTTGAGAGCTATGTAACCAAAAAATTACCATTCAAGAAACTTTGATACAACATATGTACAGTGACAAGAAACTTTACAGCTAAGTAAATAAACATCTGTGATATGGTATCTGAGATCTTTGACGATATTTATAACACCATTTTCACAAAAATTTTGTGCAATCACTTCAAAGTAAAAATTGGAACCACACGGTGGTTAAATTGTCGCTAACAATTGTATTTTTATATTCTATGCAAACCATCCACGTTACATAGATAAACAAAGTATTAAACAAGAGGTAATTTAAAACTATTAGTGATGTTTTGTCGAAACTTCAAGCAACAAGAGGTTGGAAGATTGATAATATATAATTGATGCAAAGTCTGGTAATTGGGTTAAGTATAAAAACTGAATTTGTATAAAATGTTTGAAAATACGTTTAGCTATTTGAATAATGATGGAGATATAAAATGATTACCCTTAATGGAATGTTGACCCATTTTGTGGTCTCCATCATCGTTCAAATCGCAAAACTGATCCTTTCAAACATCGTATAATTATAACTTTTCGACTCTCCCCCCTAATGCACTTCATTTTGAATCAGTCACATATCATCAATCTAATAACCCTGATTGTTGCCTACAAAACCTAACCATCATTAGTTGTGTTGAATTACCTCACGTTTGCTATTTTGTTTATCTATGTAACTTGTGTTCCTTGGAATAACTAAAATCAAATATAATTAAAGTTGTATTGTCAGTAAATAAGGAATTGTAATGAAACCTTTTTGGTAAATTTAATAGTTTATTTGCATTCAATGTTTTGTTAAATTAGCGTAATGAGAATAATATTATAAAAGAAAATATTTCCAGAATATCAGTGACACAATTGTGGATTGTGGATACTAAAATCATATCATGCCCCATGCGATCTTGATTATTCTGTGTTTTCTCTGGGGGCGTAGCGTGTATCCACTTTCATGATACAAGAAAATTGTATCGTATCCTTATTCTGCCCTTTAGTCTGAAATCGTCTGGATCGTTATTTAATTTTTACATATTCACTCTTTTGTTTTTAAATTCTTACTCAAAATGTTTGATTTCAGGCTGTCTTTGGAGCTACTTGTTTCATATCCCGATTTTCATAAAAAGGTAAGTTGTTCTTGATAACATACAATAAAGAGTGGCGGGACATTTCAGTAAAATCTCCTTGATTTGGATAATTCTAAATTAATATTATTTCATAAAATAATTTTGCAAAAGCTGAATTTTAATATTTTTCTCGCGTTTTCTAAAAATGATAGTCTTTTCTTAAATCATCTTCTCACATGAAATTTTTTAAGGCAGATGACATTTACGGCAATTATAATGTGTTGACCAAATCTATTCCTAAATTAAGTAAACAGTTTTCGTAAATATTATGCGTTTTTGGCGTGTTTGTGAGCGTGAAATGAAATTTGACCACATTTATGTGAGGGGTTCATAAAAAATAACAGTAAGCTATAAATTTTTGTATTTTGATATTTGTTAATGTTGACGCTCTGTAAAACGTGACGAAAATTTTACATTCTAAATTTTTTACATTCGCATTACTACTATCTCTTCGCATTTCTAGTACTATTTGCATTTCTAGTACTATTCGCATTTCTAGTACTAAACTAGAAAATATTTTATGCAAAGATATGCATGTAGCGTATTTTCATTCCAGAACTGTGGCTTTTATTAACTAGACGCACTATAATATCTGATGAAGAATAGTTATGGAGACAAAAAAAAAAAAAAAATGAATAAACGATTGTTTAAGCGGGTGCTAGAGCAGGGGTTTATCCGCAATGAGGCAATCCGTATTCCGTGTTGATCATTTCTCAAGCCCCAGATCAAGGTGTCAGCCGCCGAGCTTTGATCCTAGATTTAGAATTGGAATTTGCAATTGTGATTTTTCAAAGGAGGATTATCGCAGTACCATTCCCCCCACCGCGTGGCCGTGCATCACTTAGGAGATTGACCCGAGGAGATCGTTCCGGACAAAGTTGAAAATGGCCTGCGTGCCTGCAACAATGTACATTTAAGAGAGGTTTGGGATTCCTTTAATGTTGAGAGTAGTGGGTGGCCCAAGAGAATGCGCTATTGAGAATAATTGTGAGAGAAAACTGGATTGTACTCTCTCTCCAATACTGTATCAATCTTTACCGGTATCGTTAAATATCTCTATTTTTCAGTTTTTACTGATATCACTTGAGAGCTATGTAACCAAAAAATTACCATTCAAGAAACTTTGATACAACATATGTACAGTGACAAGAAACTTTACAGCTAAGTAAATAAACATCTGTGATATGGTATCTGAGATCTTTGACGATATTTATAACACCATTTTCACAAAAATTTTGTGCAATCACTTCAAAGTAAAAATTGGAACCACACGGTGGTTAAATTGTCGCTAACAATTGTATTTTTATATTCTATGCAAACCATCCACGTTACATAGATAAACAAAGTATTAAACAAGAGGTAATTTAAAACTATTAGTGATGTTTTGTCGAAACTTCAAGCAACAAGAGGTTGGAAGATTGATAATATATAATTGATGCAAAGTCTGGTAATTGGGTTAAGTATAAAAACTGAATTTGTATAAAATGTTTGAAAATACGTTTAGCTATTTGAATAATGATGGAGATATAAAATGATTACCCTTAATGGAATGTTGACCCATTTTGTGGTCTCCATCATCGTTCAAATCGCAAAACTGATCCTTTCAAACATCGTATAATTATAACTTTTCGACTCTCCCCCCTAATGCACTTCATTTTGAATCAGTCACATATCATCAATCTAATAACCCTGATTGTTGCCTACAAAACCTAACCATCATTAGTTGTGTTGAATTACCTCACGTTTGCTATTTTGTTTATCTATGTAACTTGTGTTCCTTGGAATAACTAAAATACAATTCGGCAGTGTCTTTTTAATCACCCTGCATATAGCAATAATACACAAGCTATTGCTATAATTATATTATACTTCATCCAGCAATAGAGATTAAAAGTCTAACACAAGTTTTTAAAAACTATAGTGGGGTCATAAATAGAATGTCTTTTCAACTATCCATTAACTAAATAAACTTAAAGACTCTAATGTCAAATATAATTAAAGTTGTATTGTCAGTAAATAAGGAATTGTAATGAAACCTTTTTGGTAAATTTAATAGTTTATTTGCATTCAATGTTTTGTTAAATTAGCGTAATGAGAATAATATTATAAAAGAAAATATTTCCAGAATATCAGTGACACAATTGTGGATTGTGGATACTAAAATCATATCATGCCCCATGCGATCTTGATTATTCTGTGTTTTCTCTGGGGGCGTAGCGTGTATCCACTTTCATGATACAAGAAAATTGTATCGTATCCTTATTCTGCCCTTTAGTCTGAAATCGTCTGGATCGTTATTTAATTTTTACATATTCACTCTTTTGTTTTTAAATTCTTACTCAAAATGTTTGATTTCAGGCTGTCTTTGGAGCTACTTGTTTCATATCCCGATTTTCATAAAAAGGTAAGTTGTTCTTGATAACATACAATAAAGAGTGGCGGGACATTTCAGTAAAATCTCCTTGATTTGGATAATTCTAAATTAATATTATTTCATAAAATAATTTTGCAAAAGCTGAATTTTAATATTTTTCTCGCGTTTTCTAAAAATGATAGTCTTTTCTTAAATCATCTTCTCACATGAAATTTTTTAAGGCAGATGACATTTACGGCAATTATAATGTGTTGACCAAATCTATTCCTAAATTAAGTAAACAGTTTTCGTAAATATTATGCGTTTTTGGCGTGTTTGTGAGCGTGAAATGAAATTTGACCATATTTATGTGAGGGGTTCATAAAAAATAACAGTAAGCTATAAATTTTTGTATTTTGATATTTGTTAATGTTGACGCTCTGTAAAACGTGACGAAAATTTTACATTCTAAATTTTTTACATTCGCATTACTACTATCTCTTCGCATTTCTAGTACTATTTGCATTTCTAGTACTATTCGCATTTCTAGTACTAAACTAGAAAATATTTTATGCAAAGATATGCATGTAGCGTATTTTCATTCCAGAACTGTGGCTTTTATTAACTAGACGCACTATAATATCTGATGAAGAATAGTTATGGAGACAAAAAAAAAAAAAAAATGAATAAACGATTGTTTAAGCGGGTGCTAGAGCAGGGGTTTATCCGCAATGAGGCAATCCGTATTCCGTGTTGATCATTTCTCAAGCCCCAGATCAAGGTGTCAGCCGCCGAGCTTTGATCCTAGATTTAGAATTGGAATTTGCAATTGTGATTTTTCAAAGGAGGATTATCGCAGTTCATACATTTTCATATATTATTATTTTATTAGTAATTATGTATTTTAAAACTTATCATACTTGTCATACTTCTGAGAAAATGTCTGTTAATTTTCATTTGCATTAGTTTTTGGGAATTTTCTTAATGTTTACTTTGGTTTTGAATATTGTTCCCCACTATTACATTTTAATTAAAACACTATATAGTGGAAAAGATATGTATAGGCCTACTTTATGTTAAAAGTAATTTCGTCTTCTGTCAATCGTTCTGTATAATATTATTACTAATACAGCTAAATAAAAAATTTCTAATCCTTAACGATCCATAAAACAAAAAAGTATTAAAATTATTAAACAACTATTTCTTATATTAAAATATCCAAGCAATAATTGCCATACTATAAAATATATTCAACGCAGTTTATATTTTTTAAATCCTAACACACACACATACTGACAAAAACAAAACAAATTGCAAAACATACAACATTGCAATGGTTGGATTGCAAAAGGAACATTTAATTGAGAAAAATCTCGTGTTTGTCGTTCGATCTCTTTATTCTTTGTTTTGTGCATCTAGTTAATTAAACCTTATAACTTTTTGTGTCCTAAATAACTTTGATCACGATATCTTTTTAGCAGAAGCTGGATACTGGTATCAACTATCTATTATAAGGCTTTTTTCGTAAGAAATTCTAAATACTAAAAGGTCTTAACGTATCAAGACAATTCAGTAACAAGGATATATTTCTAAGATATCTTATGAGTAGTGTAAAATTGCGGCCGCTGGCCCAGTTCAAGGTCACCTGAGGGATGACGTCATCGAGGTCAATGACCTCACCGATGACGTCATCGATGACGCAATCGATGTCATCACTAATGACGTCATTTCG
Source organism: Neoaliturus tenellus (assembly GCA_030545055.2). Classification (NCBI taxonomy): domain Eukaryota; kingdom Metazoa; phylum Arthropoda; class Insecta; order Hemiptera; family Cicadellidae; genus Neoaliturus; species Neoaliturus tenellus. The sequence continues at coordinate 208,370,560 of CM061531.1, forward strand.
ATGACGTCACACCCATGACGTCACAGAAATGACGTGCTGATGACGTCATCACCCCTTACGTCATCAAAATGACGTCACCGACGCCACTGAGGTCAAGGTCATGCCGAAACTTAAAATTTTTTGGCACTTTTGCCGTTTCTCGCACTACGCTCCGAGTTTCAGTCAGAGTCCTCGTGACCTTGACCACTTGGAGCGAATTTCCGACGAGAAACGGCAAAAGTGCCAAGTTAAACTCGAGTTTCTGACATGACTCTGCCTAAATGGGCAATCGGTTATCCCTCAGGTGACCTTGAACCAGTACAACGCCCGCAATTTCATGTTACTGTGACCTTGAAAACTTAACAACGGAGCGCCGACACCGATGCGCACCCCACGACAGCCACCGAGTGACTGACTGTCAGGCTCTGTGTACTCTAGGTATATCGGCTTGAGAGACTAAGACTCTAAACTGTCAGGAATGGGACTAACTAACTGAATTTTGCAAGGAAAAGTCATTTCATCTAATATTTTAAACAAATCTTCATCAGTAAAACTGACATTAGTCTGTTTGGTATAAAACCTAGGGTGTCCACGCAACAGTTTGCGCCACTTAGCTAAAGTCGAAACCTTCTTAACTTTGAGCGGTGGACAGTGAGCAACTAATAAAGTCTTAACACGGCTAAGTTTCTTACCTAAAGCGTCCCGCGACATGGCTTCCCCTCACAAAAGTCCGCACAATACTGAGAGACTGCTTGTAGCGCATGAGTCAAGGGAAAAGAGGTGGGGGAAACAGCAGGAGTGGGGGAAGGTCACAGTGGTGGGGGAAGGTGAGGTTTAACGCTGGAGTATCGCATCACTTCACCATGAGCTGTCCTACAGTCAACACACTGTTCTCTTGGCCCGAGTTGGCACTAGAAGAAACATTTCTGTACAGCTTAGGCTGTGAGAGCCGAGGAAGCAAAGTCAAAGTGGAAATTGTGTTAAACTCCAAGATAAAGAGTCTCCTAAATAAACTAATTGTATCCCTGCAATCTCCTATAACTTTAGAGAAATACCACTTTATTAAGCGACACCTTATACTTTGGCAAAACGAAGCGGAAATGGAAAAGATTACAGTAAAATTAATTTAACTTAAAACTTGGACTGGACACTCATGGCGATACCATGTGGCGTGCAAACGCCACCCTAAACATTACAAGTTAGGTTATTGAGCACCTCTGGTACGATAACCGATGTGCTAGAGTTAAAGTGTGATGACCTTGAGTCAAAACACTGAAATACTACAAGTCGATATCGCCCCAGAGTTAAAGTGTAGTGACCTACATCCAGAACTTGTAAAATTACTTACATATAGAGAGCTAGAGAACAGCGAGACGCACCGCATGGAAGCCGGAGACATACTGGCGAAGCAGTGTTGTGCAGCCTAGGGACCCAGTTGTGGTGGGGGTATAGCCAACACTTAGAGTACAAGTGTTGTGGGTGACCTCGAGGGTGACCTTGAACCAGCTCGAGAAGTGACCCGTACTCTAGGTATATGGGAAGTGGTGGGGGAAATCTCAAGGTCATTCAAATGGAGTTTAAAAAAAGTCAAAGAGTAGAGAGACTATTCTACTCTTCAGAGTCCTCGTGACCTTGAGGATTTGGAGCCAATTTCTACGAGAAATAGCAAAAGTGCAGTAGCACCGTTTTGGTGCTACCTTAAATGTAAATGTTAATTAGTCCCTTAAATGTTAAAGTGTGATGACCTTGAGCATAAGAGTTAAAGTTTTCTTGGGGAGACAATTCGATGTTGTCCCAGAGTTAAAGTGTTAAGACCTTGAGTCAAAACACAGAAATATTACAAGTCGATGTTGTCTCATAGTTAAAGTGTGGCGACCTTGAGTAAAACTCAGAAATATTTAGCCAATGTTGTTCCAAAGTTAAAGTGTGGTGACCTTGAGGAAAAAATTAGAAATATTTACCCCATGTTGGCCCAGAGTTAAAGTGTAATGACCTTGAGTCTGTCATGTGACACTGCTCGGGTGACCTTGAACTGGCCCGGCTGCCTTACTCTAACCATTACTGCAACCGCGATGTGCACCCTACGACAGACACCGAGCGACTGACTATTAGGCTCCGCGTAATCTAGGTATATGGGAAGTGGTGGGGGGAATTGCGATGACCTTGGGAAACTTGAAAATGTCACGCCAGGTAGCACCGTTTTGGTGCTACCTTAAATGTAGATGTTAAAGTGTAATGACCTTGAGTAAAAAAACATAGAAATAATACAAGTCGATATTGTCCCAGAGTTAAAGTGTGGTGACCTTGAGTGAAAACATAGAAATATTACAAGTTGATGTCGTCCCAAAGGTAAAGTGTGGTGACCTTGAGCATAAGAAATAAAGTTTTCTTGGTATGACAAGTTTAAGTAGATTCAGAGTTAAAGTGTGGCGACCTTGAGTGAAAACATAACAACATTACAATTTGAAGTCGTCCCAGAGGTAAAGTATTATGACC